>VYZX01025210.1:115068-308840 GCA_013401335.1 Brachypteracias leptosomus | reverse complement strand
CTCCGTTTCACCCATTGACCTCTTTTTTTTTTTTTTTTCCTTAGCCTGTTCTTTACAAATGCAGGGTTTTTTTGTATTGCATGAGATTGCCTAGGAGATGTCGTATTTGATTGTCACAATAGTTATAAACTTCTTTCCCTGCCTTCTTGTCACTTCACCTGACTTGAGTCATTCCATTGAAAACCCAACCAATTGCTTCTGAAATTAGATTCTATTGCTGAGAAAACAATTCTGCTGTTGGCATTGATTGATCAGCAAGCTAGGGAAGTTGTCCTATTGTGAAAGAAATGAGCTTATAACAGTGTCTGTAGCATGATAGAAAGGGCTATTTATGAAGTTAATCTCTATTCTGTTTTTACATATTTATCTTCACTGCAGTCCTATTAGGAATATTATCCATGCTCAGGGAAAATATATTTTGAATTCTTTGGAAAAATGATTAGAGCTCAAAAGGAAATTGAGGGTGCTGGGGAACTGTTAAATTAGAAATTGGTAATGGCTATTATAAAACAATTAACAGTAAGAAATTGTGGAGTTGGCTGGAGGCATTTGGTTTCTGAAGCAAATATAAAGGGTTCCAGGTATCCTTTCTGCTGATTTCTCAGGATTTCACTGCAGTGAAGTGATGGCTTTCCATTTTATATCTAAAAAATTCCTGAACGTTTTGGAATTGAGGAAGAATGCTAACAGCAAGTTAACGACACTGACAGAGTAATTTCCTCAAGATGAGTTTAAATTTTCAGTTGCTCAATCAAAGAGAGCATAGTTGATCAGGATTTTTTTTTTTTTTTTTAAAGAAGAGAGGAATGATAAAACTGGAAATGTAGACAAGATGTCCCTTTTTTCCTCCTTTAGAGCTGCTGTTTTATGGTAGATACATGTGTAAATCATGTGATGTTACTGCAGGCATAACAGTAAAATCATTCTGGTCTGTTCTATGTTGCTTAAAGCAGCAACTTGAAAATACATAGTTCTCAAACCCAGTCTGGAAAAATGCTAATGTAATGTTCAGAAGGCATTCTAACCAATTTGTAATTGTTTTTAAGAGAGATGCTGCCCCAGTTTTGTTTCCCTTGACCAGATAAATTCAATGAGTTACTTTTTTTCACTTTTCTGATATACTATGATTCGTGTACATTTAGGTGGAAGATGAACAGTCGTATCCTTGACTCGCAGTGTCATGAACCTAGTTAGTATGTGTTGCATCAAACAAATGGTACATGCAAGTATTTATCGTTGAATAATCAGTGCTGAAGTAACTCAGCCTAAACCTTGAATATTCCTAAAGTCTTTCAGGTATAATGCAGGCCTTCTTCAAGGTCTTTTTCCATGATATGTTGAAATAACCTGGGATATATGTATTGAATTTGCTATTTCACAGCTTGTCTTACAGTAATACTTCTTTACAATCTTATGCAGATAAGTGTTAATGATCAAACTCATGCGAAATTAATCATTTCACCTTCTTGGTTTTTAGTTGTCTCTATTCCTAGAGTGCATTAATGTGACCCATGTTCAAATTGTGAAGATGGTAATGCTTTCTGGTGTTTTTCTGCTATCTTTCAAACTATTGCAACAAACCCATCTTGTCATTAGAATGACTCAAGAGTTTAAGGTCTACTCAGGAATAGTTTACCTTTTTTCCGTGACATTTCCATCATAGAAGTCTGCTCCAAATTACCTTTTTTTTTTTTTTTATGCTGTAAGGTAAGCCATAACTATATATCTGACAGTATAATTCAACCTGTATCAAGGAAACAAGAAGCTAATGTGTTCTGCGTTTGTGGGGCACGTAACATGCAAGGTATTGCCACTGAGTCAGAACACTCTCTTATTCCTTATCCTTTCAGAAAGAAGATAAATGCTACTATTGCATTCTTCCTGTGAGTTGGTGGGGAGAGGTGGTTTCCAGATGAGGTCCCTGCTAGAAATTTTGTAGAGCTGGTGCAGTGGTGGCAGTAGTACTTGAGCAGGGCAATTGAGGCCCTATATATTAAGTGGGATCTCCTGATCTCTCTGAGGGTCAGTAAGATGGTACTGATAAAGGAGCTGAAGTTCGGGAACTAGTAGATGACTAAAGTGTCAGTCATTTGTCCAAAAATTTGTTGTCAATTTTAAAAATCGGGGCTTAGGTTCAAGTTATGTCTATTTTTTTTGTAAGATGTTTGTGTTTATGGATTTTACTGGGGAATTTGTTCCTACTGGGATTTTTTTGTTTGGTTTTTTTGTGGGTTTTTTTGTTTTATTGATGATGTGTGTCTGTGAAATAAAGTTCTGGCAACATCTTGTAGCTGTGGGCTTTCAGTCCATCACAGAGACCTATTCCATTCTAGTAAGTAATCTTTAATTATTTGAAGATACATAGTTACCAGCTGTTGTTTATAACTTTTCATTGACTATTTACTTCTGCTGTTCCAGTCATCCTGAGAGAGAGCTTAGCATGCATGACACTTACCTGCTCCCTGATTATTTATAACTGCATCCAAAAAAGGAGGCCCAAGAGAGGATCCAGGAAACTACAGGCCAATTAGTCCTACTTCAGTCCCTGGAAAGAGTTCTCCTAGAAGATTGCAAGCCAAATGAAGCAGGTGATTAAGAAAAGGCAACATGGATTTACCACGGGCAAATCATGCCGGGCTAACCTGATCACCTCCTACAACAAAATAACATTTTCAGCATATGGAGAGCAGTGGATATGGTTTACCTGGACTTCAGGAAACCATTTGACACTGTTTTCCATAGCCTCTTCCTAGACAAACTGTCAAGATATAGACTAGATGGGTGGACTGTGAGATGGGCAGGGAATTGGCTCACAGGCTGCACTTGGAGGGTTTTTACTCAAGCTGACACCCTGTCACAAGTGTGGTCCCCCAGGGATTAATACTGGACTGCATGCTGTTCAATATCTTCATAAATGATCTGGATGATGGGATTGAAAGCACCATGTTTGCTGATGACACTAAACTGGGTGGTAAGGTAGGCATGTCAGAAGGGAGAGCCAATTTCCAGAGAGACTTGGACAGGGTGGAAGAATGGGCTAGCAAGAACTGTGTGAAGTTTAACAAAGACAAGTGCAAGGTCCTGCACACAGGATGACATAACCCAAGAGCCCAGTACAGGCCAGGATCTGTGTGGCTGGGGAGCAGCCTTTCAGAAAGGGGCCTGGGAGTCCCGGTGAACAACAAACAGAGTGTGAGTCCAGCGTGCTACTGCAGCAACAAAGGCAAATTAGATCCTGGGCTGCATACGCAGGAGCCTTGTTAGCAGAGATAGACATGTCATCATCCCACTCTACTCAGCACTTGTTAGACTGCACTGAGAGTATTTTATCCAGTTCTGGTCCCCACAATTTAAAAAAGATGCAGGCAGACTGGAAAGGGCCCAAAGGAGGGCCACGAAGATGATCAAATAGCAGGAGAACCTGCCCTGTGAGGAGAGACTAAAGGATTTAGGTCTTTTCTTCCTGAAGAAGAGAAGGCTCACAGGTGATCTCATCACAGTTTTCACCTACTTAAAGGGCAGCTACAAGGACGATGGAAGCTCTCCCTTCACAAGGAGCCACGTAGAGAGGATGGGGGCAACTAATAAAGTTGCACTGGGAGAAATTTCGTCTCAATCAAATATTTTACAGTGAGAGTAGTAATCCTTCACTGGAATAACATCCTGAAGGATGTGGTGGAGTCCCTGTTCCTGGAAGTTTTCAAGATGTGACTGGACAGGATGCTAGATAATCACATCTGGGCTCCCTTTGTGTCCTGATCTAAGTTAGAACTGAACTAATTCTGTTGAGTGATTTTACTTTTCAGCTGAGTTTCTTCTAAGTAACTGCACTTTCTGAAGTTAACGGCATTATTTTCACAGACAGTGTCTGCTTCTAGCAGTGATAACACTTAATGTTTAGAATTACTACCAAGGATTGGTGTGCAGAGCAAGGTTGCTGCTAAATCTTGTGTACCACATCAGGGGGGTGGAAAAGTAAGAGGCCACACCTGTGGGGAGGAGCAGCCAGGACAGGTGACCCTAAACTGACCAACAAGGTGTTCCATCCGATGTTTGTTTGACAGTCTCCTAGATTTACATTGGAAAGTGTGTTCTTTCCAGACATTGCATGCTGTCTTCTCATCAGTACTGAGGCTGTGTCACACCTTGTAGACCTGGGCTCTTAAGTTTGATACTGACTTAAGTATGGCCCAATAGGGACAGTTTATATTATTGGCATTTCCTCAGTGCTATGGGTATAAGATAGTGTACATCTGCCTAGACTCTACTGCCACTGGCCTTGGTCCACTAGACCTGAGCAGGCTGCTGGTCTGCACAGCTTTGCCCGGGTTCCAGCACAAGCTCTAACCAGAGCTGAATATTATTTTCACAAATGGGATAGGTATAATGATTGAGCTTTAGACTTAAACCAATTGAATGACAAGTGTAAACTACCATATATTCAAATCCCAGATTATCAAAAAGGTAAATTCACTCCATTTGTTTATTTATCAGAGTTATTAGTGGTATTCAAGAGTTAATTCAATCCACAGTAGCTGACAGCAAGAAAGACCCCTAGAATATATATCACTGTGGAATCCAGTCTGTGACTTTAAAATAGAAGTAATGCTTCAAAGTTATTTTATTGTTCCTACTGACCAAGTACAGCATCTTAAAATGCAACCACATTTTCAGCATTAATTCATTTATTTTCAATAAGCTGTATTTTCATGAGACCATAGATTTCCATTCATTATTGTTCTAGGATAAATAAAGCCCTTACCCTACAGGCAGGATAGCTGGTATTTTTTTTCTGAGGCCATTTAATTTTTGTACTTTTTTTTTTCTTTTCTTTTTTTTGATGAACTACTTGCTTTTTCAGTAAAGGTAGTGTTTGTGGTTACACCACATCTGTTTCCTGTTGTAGTCTATATTCTCACTGTGGTTTACAGTATTCAGAATGGCCTCAGAATGTGAAACCCACACCACATTGTGGTTAAAAGCAGCATAAACCGCTGGAGACACTGCCTTATAGCAGCAGAGGGTGGTTTTCTCATATGGGGGATCTATGGGGACAGGCTTCATTGAACTTGATCTCCATTTGAGGCTGGAGAACAGGGATGTATGGATAAAGCAGTATCAGCTCAGACTCTGTTGTCACCTGAATTTCAGTATGTGAAAAGATGGTGCTGAAATCCTTTGAAATTGATTAGCAATTGTTTCTTTTTCCTTGCACTTACTATATTTATCATCCCTTATATCCCTTGCCACTTCCCTTCTAGCCTTACACCAGACTGTTTGGTTCTATAGCCTATTGATGAAATTTCTTCAAATCTCCTAAAATGCAAACAAAGTGAGTGCAGACAATGTGGTGCCATGGAACTTACTCATGTGGTGGTACCCAGCTGCTAGTGGACAAATTTTTATATCAAGTAATATGGCACAGATGTGCCCAGGTAAGACTGCAGTGGGAGTAGGATGGCAGGTATGTGTAAGTACTTTCAGATAGGCGCCTGTTTTGTCTAGGTAACATAAACTTGTCTTTCAAAATAATCTACATGTGGCAAAACAAAAATTAATTAAAAGCAAATTCTTAATCCTTAATTCCTCCCTTCTCTTTCCTTGACTTTCTTTCAGTATAAGAGGAAGCTTATTTGAACAGCTCCCCTTTTAAAGTTTGCCAAACAAAGTTCTTCTCACACCATACATCTTCCAGCTAATTCTCTTTGCCAGTAGTTAAGTACCCCCTCATACATAGAATTTTCATCCTTTTATAAGTACAAGGCAAGAAGTGTAGTATCTAAAGATACTGCTTTGTGATAGTGATATTTTAATGGTTATTACTGTGTGGTTTTAGTTGATTCACTTTGCAACATTCATCCATTCTGTGTATCTTTTTGGTCTGCTTAGCAAGAGCTAATTGCTATGTATTAATTAGTTGCAAGCAAATGGCTTATCTCTGTAGTTTAAGGGAGAGGGGGAAACAAGTCGTCACAGAAATGTAAGAGGAGTGTGTTATGGTTAGAAAAGGGGTGGTAGACAAAAGCGGATGGCCAGTTTTGCTTGGTCGTGCTGATGCTTTCTTGAAGGGATGATGGGTTTAAGGACTATAACTCACAGTTTACCTTACAGGTGTTAAATCTGTGTCCCTGATTCTAAAGTTAGTCATTAGTTTGTTGTTTAGCAACCTTGTTTATCAAAACAGAGTGTAGGAAGTATGCTGCTAGGAATTCAGAGAGCCAGCAGATGCTGAAATTTTCTGAAAGAATAAATGGAATAGCAGGGCTGGTTTTCAAAAGGAAGCCCAGAAATTAGGCAATTATGCTGGGCTCTGAGCCCAGCTAAACAATCTGTGATAGGAGAAGCTATATTTGGATTTGGCTATTGATGTAAAGGACGTAAGTTACAGCTTTAGGATGGTAAATGCACCATAATGCAAAGTGAATCTGCAAGTCCTGTGCTTGACTTCCTAAAGCATCTTAGTGAGAATGCAGGGGAAGAAAAAAGTTTCATCTAGTAATACTCATTTTATTTTTATGATGCATGTGCACTAGTGCATTTGTCAGTGTGCTGTATATGCTACTAGACTCTGAAGACTTTTTAGTAAGCCAATTCCACAGTAATTGTGAGCTTTTTAAAAAAAGTTAGTGTGGAGCTTATTCCTACAAAACAGCAAGTACGCAGAGCATCTTTCATTTTTCTGTAGGAAATGTGCACCTAAAGATTCTATTCCCATTCTAACATACTTTTGGTTCTGTTTCTCTATTCCTTTCCTCCATCCCCATTGCCTTGGGTAGGCAAAAGTTAGGAATGGCTCCAAACTAGCCTTCTCATTTCTGGTGAGCTAGGAAATTCTTCTGACCACAAAACATCATCCATCTAGCCAGAATGTAAACCAATTGATCTGGAAGGTTGTCATTGCACAAGCCTTTGGATTTGAGCCATGTGAAGAATGGGAAATCATACAGACTTGTCTATGGCTATCTTAGTTCCACAAAGCAAATGAGAGAGATTTGAAAACAATGATTTAATTAAGTCACTCTTTCTCCAGTCCTTAACTTGGAACATCTTTGGCTAGTGGGAAGGATGTTTTCATGGTGGGATTAGTATGCTACCTTGAATTTTGTGAATCACATTGAGGAAGTTCTTAAATAGAGGGTTTTGGTTTGCTTTTTATTTTTTTTTTTTTTTTTTGGAAGGGTAGTATACATCCTGTAAGCTTAAACGGTAAACTTGAAACAAGAAGAAACTTTTCTGTAAAATTGCAGTGCTGAATCATTTTTAAGCTTCCCTTAAGACACAGGACTCTTCACTCCTGTCAGTATGGCATTTTTTATAATAATACTTGGCATTCATAAGGTACTTGATCACTTGAACATGCATACATATGTTTAATTAATCCTTTCAGTGCCTCTTTGAGGAAGTTAGGTATTACTTCTTTTTAGCAGTAGAGAAAAATGACACAGTAAATTCAAGTGTCTTGATCAAAGGCATGCAATTATTTACAGGCTATTACTGTTCCTTCTAGTACAGAAAATACTGAACTTAATTTTGAAGAATGTAAAACTGGTTCTTTATTCAGACTCAGGAATATAAACACATTTTGTAGATTTTCTCGACTGTTTGCCTCCCAGAATTTGTGGGGCCTCCCCTTATCGTTACCTATAACCTGGACAAAACTCACTTGGGAGGAACTGTGGAGTTCCTGAGACGCTAAGCCAGGACTGCTTGACATTGTAAGCTTCTCCATTCATGTAAAACACAGTATCTCCCATTTAAAACTAAAACAAGAGACATGAATCAGAAACTAGAGAGGCAGGCAATGTCTCAGGATGACATAATGTTAGTTCCTAAAGCAAACACAAGGAATGCAGTGTCATAATTTCACGTTGTGATCTGTTTATGAGACTAGCCTTGTACAGGAGGGATCCTCCATGGCCTTTTGAATAAGTATCTGTTTAAATGCAGTGTTGGTTGTTTTGGAGTTTTTTATTAGACTGCTGTGTAACACTGATAGCATTTTAATGGCTAGGAGATTATTTTTTTAATTTGAAGTCTTCAGTGTGGAGCAGCTAGTTAATTAATCTCTGATACGTACATAGTGACAGAATTATTCTGTATGCATAGTAAGTTTGTGGTTTTGTTTATCCATAGGTCATGAATGCTGATGGAACTGGGAGAAGAGTTCTGGTGGAGGACAAGCTGCCTCATATCTTTGGATTCACATTGTTGGGGGATTACGTTTATTGGACAGACTGGCAAAGACGCAGTATTGAACGTGTGCATAAACGCACAGCAGAAAGAGAGATCATCATAGATCAACTGCCTGATCTAATGGGCTTGAAAGCTACAAATGTCCACCAGATAATTGGTGAGTGAGACTGCTAATCAGGCAAGTAAAATGAAATAGAAAAATTCAGTAGTGCTTTTCTGCAAAAACCACTTCATACCAGGTCAGAAATGGGCAGAATCCAATTCTATTGTGTGATAACTGCAGGCTGCAGTTTGATGACACGGGTAGTATTTTGTGAGGTGCTCCAGATCTCTAACGTGGAAAAATGAGCTGGAAGACAACCAGGCACCCCCTAAAATGGGTAATTTTCTGCTTCTTAGGGAATTGGAGTAGCTCATAGGTCTGAACAGCCCTGGATCCTGTAAGGGGAGAAGTAGTATCATAGAAAATGAAAACTTCTCTTTGTAACAGCCAGCTATTAGATTAGCCCAGCTGTTTATGGAACTGCAGCTGTAGCAGCTTTTCATCTTGCAGTCTGAACATGCGCTCCTGCTATGCCAAAACTAAGAATGAGCCCGTTTTAGTCTGTTCACTGCTTTTCATATTAATACTGCAAAATCATTTTTAGAAATAACAAGAAGTACTTTCTGCCTTGTAGTGTCTGTGCTGTAAAAAAAGCAGGATCTAGCTTTAAATTGGCTATCATTGCCTATCCAGACACTGGTAGCAGTGTAACTATAACATTGCAGAACTCATCACGTTCCATGAATATCCTGCTATTGGATAGAGTTTGCAGCTTCTTGCTGCCATGTCTGGATTGTACCCCGGGAAATTAGTCAAATGTAGTTGAGGTGTATCTTTGCATTGCTGCTACCACATTAACGAGATGCCTTAAGGTACATGTGTTTTAAATGCAACTCTCTTTCCAACTGTTTGACTAATTGAGCTTGGTAATGCTGGGCCTCTCATAGTAGGTGGATTCCAGCATATTTGCAGGTTAGTACTGCAAAGAGCTGCTTTACGAGCATCATGGAGAGAAGAAACCACTGAATGGATGTGAAAGTAGATCTGCAAATTTTTCATCTGTAGGAGCATAATTGGGGTACGTAACTGGGCCAGTGTACTCTAAAAAGCAGCAGAACATAGGCTTGGTTACTTACTGTCCATTCAGTGCTCATGCTGTGAATTGGGAACACTCATAGCTGTTGGAGTCCAGACCCCTTTCCCTAATGCTGGATTTGTTTCATGGGGTCAGGAAAACAAGCACTAGCTCTCCAGCCAAGTAGAGTAACATCTATCTAAAGGATTACAGGAAATGAACAAAAATTAACAGATTCAGAGAATAAGAGCTGAAAAACTATATGTATTTCTTTAAGGACTCATAGTGTCATTGATGCGTGTGAGGACTGGCTTCACCTTGGGCTGCAGTCAGTTTGCAATGTTTGCTGTGCTTTT
Source organism: Brachypteracias leptosomus (assembly GCA_013401335.1). Classification (NCBI taxonomy): domain Eukaryota; kingdom Metazoa; phylum Chordata; class Aves; order Coraciiformes; family Brachypteraciidae; genus Brachypteracias; species Brachypteracias leptosomus. The sequence goes on along the minus strand of VYZX01025210.1, from coordinate 299,173 downwards.
TTTGCTTGCTTAGGTACAAACCCCTGTGCAGAGGATAACGGTGGCTGCAGCCATCTTTGTCTGTACAGACCCCAGGGTCTACGCTGCGCTTGCCCCATAGGCTTAGAGCTCATCAATGATATGAAGACCTGCATCGTCCCAGAAGCTTTCCTGCTGTTTTCTCGGAGAGCAGATATTAGACGAATCTCTTTAGAAACGAACAACAACAATGTTGCTATTCCACTCACTGGAGTCAAGGAAGCTTCTGCTCTGGATTTTGATGTGACAGACAATCGGATTTACTGGACTGACATTTCACTGAAGGTAGAGGTTTATTCCATATCGTCTATTAAGTTGTTGCAAAATTCTTGAAATGCTTAAGAACAAATTGACAAATGTGATTTATAACATTCAAAGGATAAGTAAAAGAGCTTGTTCTAACTAAGAATGGCATACATTTTTGTTATACATTTTGTCAGCATTCTCTTCCATAAGAGGTTTGCTTGTGTGGCAAGGTTTTGGTAATGGGGGAGCTACAGGGATGGCTTCTGTGAGAAGCTTCTGGAAGCTTCCCCTACATACAATGGAGACAATGCCAGCTGCCTCCAAGACGGACCCGCCCTGGCCAAGGTTTGGCCCATTGGTGGCAGTGGTAGTGCCTTTGTGATAACATATTTAAGAAGCAGAAGTTACTGCACAGTAGCAATTGCAGACATAGAAAGGAGACATCTGCAGACATCAAGGTCAGTGAAGAAGGAGGGGGAGGAGATGCTCCAGGTGCCACATGAGAGATTCCCGTGAAGACCGTGGTGAGGCAGCCAGTCCCCTGCAGCCCATGGAGATTAATGGTGGAGCAGATATCCACCTACGGCTCATGGAGGACCCCATGTTGGAGCAGGTCCAAATGTCCAAAGGAGGCTGTGACTCTGTGGGAAGCCTGCGCTGGAGCATGCTCCTGGCAGGACCTGTGGAGAGAGAAGTCCATGCCAGAGCAAGTGTACTGGCAGAACTTGTGATCCTGTGGGAGACCCATGCTGGAGCAGTTTGTTTCTGAAGGACTGCACACCATGGGAGGGACCCATGTTGGAGCAGTTTATGAAGAACTGTAGCGCATCAGAAGGACTCATGTTGGAGAAGTTCATGGAGAACTGTCTTCTGTGGGAGGGGCCCTGTAGGGGAAGTATGAGGAGTCCTCCCCTCACTCCGAGGAAGAAGGAGCAACAGACAACATGTGATGAACTGATGGCAACCCCCATTCCCCTTCCCCACTGCACTGCTAGAGGGGAGGAGGTAGAGAAATGGGGAGTGAAGTTTAAGCCTGAGAAAAAGGGAAGGCTTGAGGGGAAGATCATAGAATGGTTTGGGTTGGAAGGGGCCTCAAAGGTCATCTAGTTCCAACCAGGGGGAACTAGTTCCAGCAGGGACACCTCCCACTAGACAGGTTGCTCAAGGCCTCATCCGTCCTGGCCTTGAGCACCTAAAGGGATGGAGCATCCACAACCCCCTGGGCAACCTGTTCCAGCTTCTCATCACCCTCAGAGTGAAGAATTTCCTTCTAATTTCCAATCTAAATCTACTTTCTTCCAGTTTGAACCCATTACCCCTTGTCCTGTCACTACAGGCCTTTGTAAAAAGTCCCTCTCCAGCCTTCTTGTAGGACCCCTTCAGATACTGGAAGGTTGCAATAAGGTCTCCCCTGAGCCTTTTCTTCTCCAGGCTGGACAAGCACAGTTCTCTCAGCCTGTCTTCATAGAAGAGGTGTTCCAGCCCTCTGATCATCTTTGTGGCCCTCAAGATACTTTAAGATTTGATTTTATTTCTCATTATCATACTCTGATTTAATTGGTAGTAAATAAAGTTAATTTTCCACAAGTCAAGTCTGTTTTGCATGTGACAGTAATTGGTGCATGAGCCTTTCATTATATTTTCTCTCCCCTGTCCAGTTGAGGAGGAGGAGTGATAGAGCAGCTTTGGTGGGCACCTGGCATCCAGCCAGGATCAGCCCACCACATTATTTAAATCTAATGTGTATATTTTCACATAAAGGATAAGTTTGCAAATATTGTTTTTTGATGGAAAGCTTAAAAGGATGCCATATGGCAGGAGATTTCGGGGATCACAGATATTTTGCCAGATATGTTTAATCGGGGGGAAGCCTTGTCTTGGATGAGGAAATGAATAGGTAAGACTCATTTTCAGTAACGTATATAGCTACTGCCCATGAGACATCATGAATTGCAGGCTTTGTAAAACAGACCTAGGGTTTAGACTGACAAATCAGAGAAAGTTGAGGATAGGTGTTTAAATGTGCTGGTTAGTGGAGTGACAGAAATCTGTGTATTGTCTGTCGCTGTCAACAGTGAGTCTAGTTATTCCCTTTGTTTTTCATGGGCTGTAGATGTAGTCAGAATTGCGAGCACCAAAAATTCGTTTTTAATAAAAGAAAGTTTTCTGCGATTGGCTTGAGACTTGTGCCAATAATAACTCATGGACCTTTGCAACTGAAGAATCATGAAAGTTAAAACCACAGAGTTTAAGTGAGTTTGATGACTTGGCTGAACTCTTTAGGTATGGTATTCATTTGAGCTGTATTTGAAACAAAAATAGAGCAATGATCTGATCAATTTTTAAGGGTGATATAGATGAAGACTGAGATCCAAACTTCCCTGCTGTGTACTGTCACAAACTGGCCTAATTAGCAGATAGCATCCAAACTGGGAAGTAAACAAAAAAATCAGTCTTTGTGTTAACTTCTGATGGGTTACAAGTATGAGTTTGTGCGGAGGAGAATATTAAGATCACAGAAAGGAAGCCCATGTTTGTAAAAAAAAAATAAAATTTGTACCATCTTAACATTATTCCTTTACTTTCAGTCTTATAAGTGGTCATAGTAAATCAGTGAATGCCTGAACTCTAACTAAAATATAATTCTGTCTTTATCTGCTATCACAGGCTGATCCATGATGGCAAGAGTTAAAAGAAATCTTTTGAATAAAAGACCAAGAAGAAATTATGCTTAGTGAAATTAAATTAAACCATCAGTACTGGAGCACTTGCAATATTGAGCTAATCAGTTGTTAGGTTGTCCTCTGTTTGCCATTCTGTCCTGAACTTTTTCATTAGACTGCTTTAAATAGTGTTCCATGCTGTAACATTGATGCTTTTGTATAGTCCTGGGAGAGCCAAAATATTTCCCCCTCGAAGCTGGCACTAAGTTAAGGTCACTTTGGCATGTAGACTGCTTAATTGAACCAGACTGGTTATCCCATTTATTTCCCCAGTGAAACACTATTGTAATTGAAACAGAATACATTCATAAAGTACAGTAAATCATTACTTTTGAGTAGCAGCATTGTTCGCCTTGCAAATAAGTAGCATATTGTAAGGTCCTCTTTCCTATGAGATGCCTAATATCTGAAAGTGTTTAAAATGCAACAAAGAAAACAACCAGCCCAATGACAAACTGGTAAAATATCTAATTTGCCTGTGTATCTTTGTATCCCTGCAGACCATCAGCAGAGCGTTTATGAATGGCAGCGCACTGGAACACGTGGTGGAGTTTGGCTTGGATTACCCAGAAGGCATGGCTGTAGATTGGCTGGGGAAGAACTTGTATTGGGCTGATACTGGAACAAATCGTATAGAAGTGTCAAAGCTGGATGGACAGCATCGCCAAGTGCTGGTGTGGAAAGATCTCGATAGTCCCCGAGCGTTGGCATTGGACCCTGCTGAGGGGTAACTTGCTGATTTAATTTTAGGTTTATGAACAGTGAAAAACAACATTGTAATGCTTCCCCTCGGGCGCATTAGTTAGGCACTGCATGTAAATCCTGAGGGAACTGAGCTGGGGAATACAACCTGGTAATTTAAAATATGAGGGCTGGAGGAATACGCTCTTAATGTCCTGAAAAATCATTAAGAATACTGCAAAAAAACCCAGAGCAGCTCATTAAAGAGGGATTTATATTTAGGTTTTTAATTAACTACAAAATCAAAGTCGTTTTAGGCTTATAGAATTCATTAATTAGAAAAGGACTATAGCATTGAAAAGAAAATATTTGTCCTTTTAAAAATGAGGATCCTTTTTATTACAAGTTAGGATCCAATGAAGGTATTAAATGATTTAACTTGAGAGTTGGGAAGTGAAGCTTTATTCTCTGAGGATAAGAAAGGTGTTTGTTTCTTCAGATAAGGAGCCTTTTTAGTTGGTATGGACAAGGGAAGCAAGGGCAGAGAATGAGTGGAAACAATCATACCCATCTATCCCAAAATAAAAGATTTCCTGAGAAGAAACTTCTCAGATTCGAATGGAATAACAAAAGTAAGGCAATAAGCAGTGAGGGGGAGGAAGAAGTGGGGCAATGCAAAACTGTTTAGTTTCGGAAATAGTTATTGTACCATGAATCACAGAATAGTAGGGGTTGGAAGGGACCTCTGGAGATCTAGTCCACCCCCCTGCCAATTTGACATTAACTCATTACTGCAAAACCTTTTTGAGGTTATACCAACGTTGTATTACTCTTATTTTACAAATGAGGGAACTTAATTTTCAAGTGTTATGAAATTATCAGTTTCCAGCAACGCTGCAAGAGTTACAACAATGCAGAGAACTTGGAACACATTACTCCTGCTTCATTTCAATACAGTGGTAGCAGCTGTCACGGTGCTTAGTGAAATGGAGTTCTGCACTGGCCCCAGTGGGATATGCAGATGGGGTTCAGCCCTGACATGCCAGAGGTTGCCTGCACAAGTACCTCAGAGGGCATCCAAGACCAAATTTGTCAGATCCGGTTACTCAGTTGTACCAAAAGGTTGTTTATAGATGATTCTAGTTTTACATTGGGAATAGTTTTCCCAAGGATTATTACAATTCAATGCTTTGTCTCTTCACCACAGACAAGAAGAAAAATTACTTCAGTTTTGAGTCCGAATGCCTGTTTTTCCTTTTGTCTTATAGTTGAGCTATGTTGTACTTTATAGGGAAGTTTTCATAGCATTGCTGCTGTGGGGGAAATTCTAACACTTTAGGTCCATGCTGTGTACAACTTACAAAATTTATGCAGAAAATACTCGCGAAATTTTAAAGAAAAATTTGCATCTCTTCTTTGTGTCTGAAGAAGAGCTCCTCCCTGATCATCAGTATCTGAGGCAACCTTTCCCACTGTGTGTTTGATTGAAATTAATAGCATTTCACAGGTGTTACTAGGGGTACTAAAGCAGAAAGGTGTAAGCATTGGGTAGCCATATCTCACTTGTTTTTAAAGTGATATTGGCATTACATTTTGGAAGAAGTGACTAACTAGCCACCGAATGTCAAATATATAGCCTGTTCTACTGTACAGCGCCTAAAGAAAACGTAAACATATGCAGGTCTGTGCTTCTGCCAAATGAGGCATAAACTGGCGTATGAGTGAGTATGTAATGGCTTGTACTTTTGCTCCAGTGGAAATTTTATACAGTTTTGTGTTATTCTGCCCTTGGCTGAGATTTAATACACTTACATGCTTGGTTGACTTAGTTGTGTGGAGATGAGCAGTGGCACCTATTAGCAAAAGTACCCTGCATACCTACCTTTATCATAGAATCATTCAGGTTGGAAAAGCCCTCTAGGATCATCAAGTCCAACCTTCATCCAAACGTCTCCCTGACCACTAGACCATATCCTGAAGTGCTACATGTACTCGTTTTTTTAACACCTCCAGGGATAGTGACTCCACCACTTCCCTGGGCAGCCTGTTCCAATGCCTAACCACTCTTTCAGTGAAGAACTTCTTCCTAAGTTGTCCTTCCATTTGATGGACAACTGAATAGAAACAGAAGCTAAGTGCCATTGAAAATATCTTGCTAAATAACCAGGTATAACTGAAGGTGCCCACCTGCCAACCTTTTGACTCATAACTGACATGCATGGATTACTTAAGATTGAAGTGCTTTCATAGGGAACTTGCTGGTGAAAATCCAGCTCCAAGTAGAAAAAATAATGTTAGAAGCATTTTGAGGAAACTTTACTCACTTCCTTGCTTGTATTTTGAAAAAACATTTAGTGTAATGGGGCTTAATAAATATTTGAATTTACAGCTGTTATTTTTCCTCTTATTTTTTCTAAGGATTTTTGGGTTGTTTTGTTTCTCCTCTTGAATTCTTTTTTGGATTGAATGTGATTTTTTTTTTTTTTTTATCTTTTGTCATTTTTATCAGGTTTATGTACTGGACTGAATGGGGTGGTAAGCCGAAGATTGACAGAGCTGCTATGGATGGCAGTGAGCGGACTACTTTGGTACCAAACGTGGGACGTGCTAACGGCCTAACGATTGATTATGCTAAAAGGCGACTCTACTGGACTGACCTCGATACCAACCTGATAGAATCGTCCAACATGCTAGGTGAGCCCCAGAGCCCTGGGGTAGTGGTTGTGGGGCTGCTGCTGCTTTTTCACAGTTCCTTGTGGCAAATTATTACTTAAATAATGCGAAGATATGCATCTTAAAAATAGATTTTTCTCCAAACTTGCATGCCTTTAACATTTGCTTCTGTAATTGATATTTATGCAACACCCCAGTTAGTGAGGCCTCAATTTTCTTGTACATGATGTAGTTGCTCACAAAGTTAAAATTATAGAAGCTGTGTGTGTTTTCAGTTATATGTAGGACAAAGCTGTCAACTTTCAGTGTTTTAGAGAGTCTTGTTTTGCAGCTCTGAAGAGCACGAGCAAACACATAATAAACACTTCATCTGTAGAAAGGTAGAGAGAAAGCCAAGATAACAACAGCTTATTGGACATTTTTCACAATGTAATTTAATACAATTTGGTTTTTAATCGTTGGTATCCTCAGGGTTTTTCCCAGTATCCTGTGTATTGAGGAGCTTTTCCTGAGTAGTACTGGTCACCAGAGGGACTCTCTTACACTGGGGTCTGTGGTTTTTTTTATAAACTGGTCATTACAGCTAAATGGAGGTGGAATATTTCACTCTTTCACTGTCCTAGAGTAGTGTACTGAGGACCTAAATCCTCTTAGATTTGCACAGTATCTTTTTTAAATTTCTCAGCACCCACTGGAGTGGACTACCTTGTATACCAGATTATTCAGATAAGCGTTATCACTGCCAATATCTAAGGCTAAAGGAGTCAGTCTGCTTTAAACAGTGCATTTGCAATAGTGGAACAAAACTAGAAAAAGATCGAAAAGGAAAATGCATTCTAGGAATTATATATAATATGAGAACTTTTTCTTCAGCTTCTCCTGTATTTGGGTATGTTGTTGAGGCTGGCTCAGCATTCCCCTGTGTACTGTGGAACTGGGACACAGCATTAGAATTGCATCTTCCCTTTGTCTAGTGACGGCAGAATGCAGGGCTGTGCATCCTCGTCTTCTCTGTGCAAAGCAGGAGTGACTTCTTGTTTCATAATCTCCATTTTCTGTGACTGGACAGCAGAACATCCAGTGATAATGAAGTGGTTGAAATAATTTAACCCCTCCATGCTCTTCTCCTTGAGGTCTCTTAACATTTCCACAGTATACACTATTAACTGTTCCCTCCTTGAGTTTGACTACTCCTACTCCTCCTGTAATAACATTCCAGAGACAGGTTAGTTTAACCTTGTGTATTTAGTTTTTCTCATATAACACTATAGAATTTTATTAAGATCATAACAATTCTCTCTCTGTAAGCAGTGGGCAGAGATCCAATTTTGATGTGAGAGATGTTGAACTAGAAATACAGTGTCAGGATCCCGCATCTCCTTCAAAGGGATCCTGTTTATTTGGGAAGGAGGGAAAGGACATAATCTTTCGGACAGCCCTAATTTTCGAATCAGAGACTTTTTTCTTTAGTAAAATACATTCTCTCCTGTGAATCGCAAGCAGGATTAGCCCATTTCTATGATAGGCTCTGAGACTTTAGAGTGATCTTTTGGATATTGTACATTAATTTATATTTTAATTCTGTAATAATGAAATAACTGTAAGGTTATTGACCTATGTGTTAACCTTCCTGTGTAGGGGAAACATCCAACAGCATTAAACAGCACATTGTTTATCCCCGTATAATTTTGCTTTTTCTCTCCTTTCCTTGTTGAAAACAGGCCTTGACCGTGAGATAATAGCTGATGACTTGCCTCACCCATTTGGCTTGACTCAGTATCAGGATTACATTTACTGGACAGACTGGAGCCGGCGTAGCATTGAACGAGCCAACAAGACCAGTGGCCAGAACCGAACAATCATCCAAGGGCATTTGGATTATGTTATGGACATCTTGGTCTTCCATTCGTCCAGGCAGGCAGGCTGGAATGAGTGTGCCTCTAGCAATGGTCACTGCTCCCACCTGTGCTTAGCAGTCCCTGTTGGTGGTTTTGTCTGTGGCTGCCCAGCTCACTATTCCTTGAACTCTGACAACAGGACTTGCAGTGGTAAGCTTGTAATGAATGAAAATTAAAACAGAGAAGCAGATGCCTTTAGTAACAGATTCAAGCAATGTACTTGGCAGAAAGAAGAGTTTTCTTTTTAAATGAGATGGTGAAGCTTGTTTGCCAATAGGCCAGGTTAAAGCTAGTTTCTATTTTTAATAGTGAATATGTATTTGAAAAAAATTTGGTTCCTTAGCCTCCCTTCCTCTATAGGAAGCAGAATATATGACTGGAAAAAGATGGCAATAAAAATATCTCTTTTTAAATATAATTTTCTAATACTAAAATTGTACTGACTTTTAAGAGAAGATAGGATATTGAAAGCAAAAAAAAAAAAGTCTTGCAACATATTATATCACCATAAAATAAGAGTGGCCGTTAGTGAACCTTTTCAGTGACTCAGCTAAATAAATGTAAACAGGAAAGCTCAACATGCATTGTATGTCTGTCAAACCCTCCTCAAGTGCTTACTTGCTTGTTTATTTATCTGCTTATTTATTTCAAGTCTTGCCTGAAGGATATGCGATAATTCAGTCTATATTTTGGAATTTGTGTAGCCTTTAGGTGGCCAAGATTTAATTCTATAGTAGCTGTGTTTGCTGGCCGATGAGATGCTGAGGTGGGCCACTCTCATACCCCTTAAGGTGTTTCTTCCTCAGTGAAGGAAGCATTTCCCAGCACTTCAGATTTCAGATCTCAGTTCAGCTGAGCTCCATTTTTCTTTATTGTTGTGCAGAACATGAACCGCAAGGCCCCTCAGGCTATGTGTAATTAGTTTCTAACCAAATAATTTATCCATCTCTCAATAACTGGCTGCCAGTGAAGCTCTCATAATTTTGGCAGCCACACTGGATGGCTGATTTCCACTGGTGTCATTCAGATTAGTCAGTGGATGAAGAGATTCATGGTACAAAGAGACAGATTTTATCTCATCCATATTATGCATGAGTAGAGAGATCCGAATGTTGTTTTAAAGCCAAAAGCAGGGCAGCTTGTTCCACGAATGCCACCTCATGGCATTTATTGAAAATCATGCTTTTTGGGAGACTGCTTTTCCACCCCACCATGTGTCCTGTACTACTACTTTCCTGTTTTGTTGTAAGAGGCACTTGCATGACAACTGGATTCTTGAGCTCTAACACTCTCACACCTTCCTGGGAGTTAGAGGCACAGCTGGCACCTCTCTGGTGATGACTATGATTTTGTAGGTGAAGGAATTTGTCTTCATCGGAGAGTAAGTAGCAAAATTTCATGGTCGAAGGTCATGTTTTCTTCTGAAAATGCTCTTGGAAACAAAGGAAGGAGAACAATACAGAAAATATGTTCTGAGCAAATAGAAGCATTTCCCCACAGTACAGTTAAGGGCCATTTGTGAGGTATTAGAAGTTTTCCTCCTGCCATGTACAAACCTGAGAACTTTCCAACTTCTCATTTGTAGATAATTGGAGACTTAAGCTTCTCTGCATGTAATTTAATTTTTTTTTTTGGCCACTATAATTGGAGCATGAATAGTTTTAACTTTCTCTTGCCTGTTTTACTTGCTTATATACTCCTGAACATTATTATTAGCCCAGGCCCTGTCTAGAGGCCAGTTCCTCCCTTCTGGATTACCCTACTCATGCGTGCATAGATTCTTTTAATTATGGGAGGGGCACATTGCTCTGAGATCTGATATCTCGTCAGACCTCCTACATGTCATGAAGTTCGAAGCAGTGTTACACAGGAGAGGTGCTCGCTGCACTTCCATTTGCCTGCCAAAAATATAGTTAAAATATGTGACTGTTGGGAGGGCGAATGATGAAAACTAGGAAGGGATTTCTGAAATTGGTCCTGTTTCAGAGATGTAGGGACTCAAGGGAGAAAATTCTGCTGTTGCTTTTTATAATGAGCCATCAGTTCAAAGTTGGAAGCCAGGCAATCTTAGACAGTGAGAGGATGTCTTTTGGGGAAAAGGGGAAGGAATTTTAGTTGCTTGATGGTATGTTTACCTGCATTGTTTTATCTTAAGCTTTATTCCCTTTCCATTGCTTTCTTAACTGCTTGGTAAGGACTCTGATGTTTCCTGAATCTATTATTTTGCTGTACACATTCGTATAAACTTTGCTTTGCTGTTTTTTGTGCTTTCTTCCACAGTTTAGAGCAAAGTAGAAGGTAGCTTAAATTATTGGAGAAATTATTGGAGGGGGAAATACAGGTTTTCCAGAAAGCAAATATACCTTGCAATTAGGCCTGATTGTTAAAGGATGTTAGAATTGAGTGTTAGTTACCAAGGAAACTCCTCTCCAGCTTTTTTTTTTTTTTTCTCAGCAGACAGAATAAATGTTCAAAGGGTATACCTAAAATAACAAAGCAAGGTGCTGATGTTCTCTGGAAGACTTTTGCTTCCTCGCCTTTACAAGGTGCTGCGTTACCTGTTTTACAGGCTAGATTGAATGAATGCAGTGTCCCACTGCTCATCTCTCCAGACTTGTGCTGTAGAGAATGGATTGTGCAGACTTCAGGGAGGCTGCAAGCTACATTTCTGGCTGCTTGCTCTTGTGCTATCTTGCACAACAGTGGCTCCAGGTAGACCGTTATTGAAAAGAATACTGTGAAAAGGGAAAATGCTTTAACTACCTGTTCTGATTTCTGACCCAGTTATGTAATACAGGGATAATTTCTTTTTAACAATGTATTAAATGCCTTGTGCACATCCTGTAAGACACAGTGGTAAACTGCACCTATATGGAGTCAGAAAGCTGATGTTTGATGGTATTTCTGAGGAAAAAAAAAAAAAAAAAATCATTTGTCCAGGAAATTTTTGCTGGGCATCTGAAGAGCATGAACAAAGCATCATATTTTGTTCTGATTGCAACTTAGCTTTCTCAGATGAGCACCTAGAAATAAGAAAGATATATGAATTTGAGAAAGTGAATAGATTATTCTCCAATAAATGCAACCTTGCACACACCTAAGAGATTTTCCTGTAAATTAGTTGTTTTATTCCAGTGCAGGCAGAAAAGTGGTTTGTGGGAACAGGAGTGAACCACTCTAATGGCCCTCTCTCTTTCCTGGGACCTCTAAATAAGGAACCAGTTCTGGCTTTTGCTCAGCTTCCTCTACAAGTAGAAGTGTACCTAGCAAAAGGTTCAACTTCAGAATAGTGGAGCCACATTTCCCTGGAACCATTTGAGAAAGAAAGTTGGCAATTCTGTGATAGACATGGTTGACCATTCTTCTTTGAGGTGATTTTGACAGAAGTCTTCACATTCATTAGTGCTGCAACTCGCAAAACTATCTTTGTCTGTCACATCCATGTTCAGACATTTACAGTAAAAAGAGGTCATTTGAAAGGCTTTCCAAACTGATCAGAGGTTGGAATTTTTATGCTTTAGGGATTTTTGGGTTTGTTTTTATTTTTTCGCAAAGGGAGAGAGAAGGGAAATGTAATAATGGGTACTGTCTGGTTGTATATAGTAGTTGTCATTATTGAGCATACAAACACCCAACATTATTGCTGTGTGTAAGCCTTTCACTCTTCTTTTTGGTTTTTTTTCTTTTTAAACCCTCAAGCTCCTACAACTTTTCTGTTGTTCAGTCAGAAGAATGCAATTAATCGCATGGTGATAGATGAGCAGCAGAGTCCAGATATCATACTCCCTATACATAGTCTCAGGAATGTTCGAGCCATCGATTATGACCCCCTGGATAAGCAGCTGTACTGGATTGATTCTCGGCAGAACATCATCCGAAAGGCACAGGAAGATGGCAGCCAGGTATCCTGCGGGTGATGGGTTTACTAAAAGATGAGGAAAGCATGTTCTATACCCAACAATGAATGATTGTACCTGAATAATTTTGATACACGGGCTTCATGTAGATCACTAGCTGTCACTTTGCAAAACAAGTGACATCTGGAATTTCTGGAGTCCTCAGTCAGTAATCTGGGAGGTGCAGTAACAAATAAAACATGGAAAACTAAGGCCAAGTTCAAGACACTGTTGTTCACAGTGCATTATTTGCTCAACACTGTATTTTGGCTAGGGGTTGTTGGGCACCCCTATTTGACAGAAGTGCAACATGAAAGGGAAGGTTCTTGGGAGAAATAGTCTGTGAAAGAAAGAGGGAAGAGTTGCAAATGAGCAGGGTGTGGGGGCATTGACTCTGAAATGGAGAGAGTGGGCCTTTGTGAGCACAGAATTATGTCTGAAGCCTCCCAGGTTCTGGTGGGGGTAGGAGAGTTGTCAACACCTTGAGACACTGAGTGAGGAGGTTGAAACTAGGGACCTGTAAGAGATGTAGCAGTCTTAGGAAAATCTATTTGACTGAGGAATACAGAAAAACCAGAGTAGGGTAGAAGGCAAAAGGTGATACAGGTTTAGCGAGGTTAATTGCGAGCAATCACCACTTAATTTTCACATGTTAAAATAGATTATTTTTTTTTATTCTGTATTTTTTGAGTGGAGAAGGAGCAGGAGATTAAGATGAACAACATGAAGGTGCTATTTTCAGTTTAATTTGCAAGAGAGCGTGATTTCTGGTGGTGGATGTGGTGGTAGTTGGATCCTGCTGGATTTAGCAATGGTTTTAATTTTGTAATGTCTAAATAATTTAACACCCAAAACTAGTCAGAGGCACCAGGTTTTTGCTGGCTTCAGCAGAACAAACAAATGTAAGAGTTGTAGGCGCACCTTTTCATAGAGGTGACAAGCCAAGTAAAGTTAGGTAAATTTTCTGGTGAAATTTAGTTTGGGGGTGAGGTAGAGGCTACTTACCTTAAAAGCATGAAGTTTTCCAAAAGGATTATGTAACGCTGTGTTTTGTGAATTATCAATCCTCTTCAGGTTTTTTTAAAAGTTCATGAAAGATGTCAGTTAGGTTCACTTTCACCATAGGGAGACTATGCAGTTTATTTCTAAAAACAAACAAATTTAAAAAAAAAGACATGTGAACTCCAGAGGTCCAGACTAGTAGAAGACAAGAACTTTGAGGCATACTCTAAAGTCACTGTCATACATTAGCTGGTGTTCTTTCTGTCTGTTGACAGAGTTGCCTTCCCATTTCTTATGTTATGTCCCCCAAGTGTGATGGCAGCAATGGTGGAGAAGAATGAGGCAAGAATTTCAAGTGCTGTCTGGCCTCACTTTGCCTGTGTTTTTATCCATGCAGATGCAGCTTTGGGAATTAGTGGTCATGCATTTCCATTGTAGAGTGCTAAATGTGCTGGGTTTGGGTCTATCCAAACAGAACTTAAGAGTTGTCAAGAAAGCAGAGGAAACACAGAAGCTGACTCTGAATCTTCAACATAGAGACAATTTGGACTTATTGGTCAAACTTGTGAAGTCTTATGAGCTGCAACCAACTAATCTGATTGCCATTACAACAAAGCATCAGAACTAAGTGTCTATACAAAACTGATGGGACAACTGAGCCTTGATGTCTCCTTACTTTATGATAGTATTTTGGCTGCCTCTTTTTCCTGAGCAGTAGTTTGATGTGATGTATGCATAGCAAATAAAATTGCTCACACTAAATCAGATTAAATGCTCTTCTGTGGGTTATTTTTTTCCTTTGTAGAGCCTCACTGTTGTGACAAGTCCAGTTCCCAATCAGAACCTAGATATACAACCTTATGACCTGAGCATTGACATCTACAGCCGCTATATCTACTGGACCTGTGAAGCTACTAATGTGATCAATGTGACACGCCTGGATGGGAGACCCATGGGAGTGGTGCTCAGAGGAGATCAAGATAGGCCAAGGGCCATTGTGGTGAATCCAGAGAAAGGGTATGTAGCTGAAATAGTCTTGTGGGGAAATTCAGGCTGAAGGTCTTTGAGAATCAAATTGTTTTCTTGCTACAGGTTGGTTTCTGTTTGTCAGAATAAAAACATCTTTGACATTTGTTAAGATGTCTTGGTCATGTAGCAAAAATGTGGAAAGATCAAATAAACTTTTTTTCCTCTAATCATTCCTATTCCAGATACATGTATTTCACCAACCTGCAGGAAAGGTCTCCTAAAATTGAGAGAGCAGCATTGGATGGAACTGAACGAGAGGTCCTTTTTTTCAGTGGTTTGAGCAAGCCCATAGCCTTAGCTATTGACAGCCAGCTAGGCAAGTTGTTCTGGGCTGATTCAGACCTGCGGAGAATTGAAAGCAGTGACCTTTCAGGTAGAGTAGCACTTTAATTCAGTGATTCATTTGTGTGGTGTGGGTGTGGGGGAATGCAGAGAAAGGTGTTGTTTTTTCGTTTCTACTATAAACAGTGTGTACTGTGATTCTAATTGCTCCCTAAATTCCCAGCCAGGGAAAGTGCGTGATTCATGCAGCGTGCCTTTACAGTCTCATGCTTCTATCTCTGATTTCCATTGTTAATTTCTACACATGCTATTTACTTCAGTTTCTCACTGCAAGACCTTCCTGTGGTTTCCCAAAGTCAGTTCACAAATAAATTGCCACAGTTTTGGAAAGGCGAGGGAGAGGATTGGTTTTAAAGCGTTGGTTTTGGTGCAGTAATGTGTCAATCAGAGGAAAGTTTCCCGTTAGTGGAAAAATCTTCCCCACAGAGCTAAAGCAGCAGGTGGGCAGGTCACTTATGTACCTGTCATTTAGGGTGAAATGATGTGAGAAGGATAGAGCAGATCTAACATCTCTCTGTTCTCAAAAGGCAAAAACCTCCCTCTTGCAGCTGTGGAATTCTCTTTGCCTGCTCCCTGAGGTTGGTTGTGCTGTTTGTCTGACCTTCTCAGTTCACTTAACCACGTAAGCAAAACAATAACCTAGCAGCAATATACAGAAAAAGAGAAATAGAGAACAGTGTTCTCTTGATTTGGAAAGTTGGAATTGTTTCAGGAAAGAGTCAAGCAAGCAACCAAAACCTAGGGCAAGATAAGAGGGCAAATCATGCAGTCAGATTGTGTGAGAGAGACTGAGATACATCTTATTTACTAGCTGGATCCAGCAAGCTGCTGGATCAACTCAGCTGTCTCACATGGCTTTGGTAGTGATTTGTTATGATATGAATTGGGATGGATGTCGCTGCTGGGAGAGACAGGACATTCCAGGCACATACATACCCATCTCTGTTAGGTGTTGGGGTTTCTAAGCCCTCCTCAGGCTGCTGCTAGTGGAGGGCAGTGGCACAATTTTCTCCTTTCTTTGCAGTAAGTCCATCCTCAGTTTGAAAGTGAATGTCTTTGTACTTCAGCTGAGTGTTTTCTACTGTCAAAAGCATAAGTACATGTGTAATGAAATAAGGACACACTTTGCAATCTGCGAATGAGTTTGAAAACTTATCAAGCGTACAGTAGTTTGTAGTAACGTGTTTTTCACTGATGACATTATGCCTTTGTTTGAAGTAGCAGCATGTCATCCTCTTGACACCATTGTGATTTTCCACCTTTTATTAAGTTGGTAGAATAAGCTTTGTTTTGGAAAACATTTCAGTTTCTCTAGATGAGTGGAATAGAGACTTTGCAAAGTGGTATTTTTTTTTTTTTTTTTTTTCAGTGATTCACGTGATGTGTCACAAAGATTCAGGGTCAGTAATGAACTGTGATATCCTCATTGATTGCTATTTTAAAATGCAGGACATAACCTGAGTAGTGAATTGTTCTAAAAAGAAAATGTGATATTGTGTATCTCAGTATGTTCTACCCCAGATCCAGGGTCTGCACATCCTTTGTTTCTTTTTCTGCTATCTGACAGTAATTAGGACTCCAAAGGAGAAGACTGGTCTAAATTCTAATTCAGTCTGGTTTTAATGATTTTGCGTTTTTTTTCTTAAAGTTGTGGCTGTTGGATCACCAATGTTGTGTAGTAAAAGCTTGCCATATTTTCGAAGAACATGAAGAAAAATGATTCCAGAACCTCTCTTGCTTTTTGGCATTTGCACCACAAATGGACTGCTATAATCACCACGATAAATTGCTAACTGCTGAGATGCATTCCTGTGCTTAGGAATGCTGATTAATAGGCTCTTCTGGCCAGCAGAGTAATTTTTCTGCATGTTAGCTTCTTAAAAACATGCAGAGTTTCTTGCTCTGTCGACTCTGTAGGTGCCAGTACCCATAAAGAGAAGGAGAGCTAGAATGCCTTTTATGTGATGCAGTCCTTCTCTTCTTCCCTGTCCTTCAGGCATGCAGTTAGGACTTGGTTATGCTGCCCAAATGGGAGATCCGATTGAAGCTAACCAGATTCTTCACATGATTAAGGGGTTGTTTATGAAAAGATGACTGAAATTAGCTCCCTACCATGGAAACTATTTGGCAATTAGTTCTTCTATTCCAGAATAATTAGTGTGATTTGGAAACGTCTAATGATTCTGGAATTAAGTAATTTTTATTTGGAAATAGAATGAGCTACGGGTGTGTCCTGATTTTTGTATTTATTTGGGGTTTTTAAGTCTTTTTGTAAAAGGTATTGCTGGAAAGAGAATGGTGATGCCAGGAGACAAAGCTTCTCTTAATCGTATCTTCCTTTCATCTGACATTCCTAGTAAAGGGGACTAGCACCCCGATGAGCCAGCTTCGGATTTTGTTGTTGGTTTATGGAAGGAGGGATTTCAGTGTCTCAGTTTAGTCAGAAATAGTCAGTTACACTTGGTCA
Organism: Brachypteracias leptosomus; assembly: GCA_013401335.1. Lineage (NCBI taxonomy): Eukaryota > Metazoa > Chordata > Aves > Coraciiformes > Brachypteraciidae > Brachypteracias > Brachypteracias leptosomus. The sequence continues at coordinate 282,198 of VYZX01025210.1, read as the reverse complement.
CAAAGATTAAAAAGAAAGATTAAGACATTAAGGGAGTGAAAATTTTAAGCTGTAGACCTCTAGGAGCATACTGCAAAATGCCATGCTGATTGACATGGGCATGGCAAAGCAGGGCATGCGTAGGCTCCATTTGGGTAGGTCAAGGTCCCAGTTTTAACTATATTTCTTCCTGTTATCTTTGCACTTTCACCTATTCCCAGCTTAGTTTTTCTTCTTGAGATGCAGGTTGCTGTTTCTTACCTTTTCCCTTTACAATGAGTCACGTTCATGGGGATTAATGGACGGTTGCAGTTATTTAGTTTGACTTGCATCACTTGGTCTATTAATTTCTACATCAGTCTGGATATAGCCTCCTTCAGAATCCATCAATGTCTTTTCTTAATCAGATCATTGCTGGTGGTGTTCCAAAGTGGTGGGCGAGAGCCCAGTCTAGCTGAGGATTAATATTTGAATTTCTGGGTTCTACTTAAGGTGTCACCACTTGCTAAATATTTGGAAGATTACTTAACTTCTGAGGTCTGCATGCATTTAGTGAAAAGGAGATAAATACACTTTTCATAGCTGAATTTGTAAGTCATCATCACTGACATACTGTTGATTAAATTCTCCACAAGCCAAGAAACATTCTTGCTATTAAACAAAGCAGAGGGATAGAACTTAGTAAAATTATAAAATCACTAAATGGATGTCTTTTTTCTGATAACATTATCTTGTGTGAGTGTGGTAGAGATATGGTAGATTTTTTTTGATTTTTTTTTTTTTGGTATTCAGTTGTACTAGTGTATTTTTACAGCACATAAGTTAAAAACTTATTGGAAATTGTTTTGTGGATGAACATATGCAAAGCTATTGTCTACTGTAGTCAAGAAAAGTAAGCATAGCAGTGGGCTTATATATCTGAAATACCAAGATTTATATGCAAATTTTCAAGCTGTGACCTAAATTTAGACTGTTACTGCTTCAGCATTTCAAAACTTAAGCAGATTCCTTACTTTTTTGCGTAATTTTTTGCTCTGAATCTGATAAACCTCACTGCATATTTGAGTATTAATGACCATGTTGTGTCATGTAAAATACACAAAGCTTGGATTATACCTCACTCCTGAGCTCTCCGGTTTTGAATAACATATTTTCCTGCTGTGTATGAGTTATGAAGCCTTCACTGTCTTTGGACTCTCTTGAATGACACCTTTAAAACAGCTGTGCACTGTCTTCCATTTATGTGGAGTGCTACCCATGAAATGTGGTAGTTGCTCTTGGCTATATTTAATGGCAGGTAATATAGCATAGTAGTCACAAATACTCTTTGGAGGTATAAGGCCTCTTGGTTGCTACTGGTGATTGCTAAAGGAACAGAGGAAAGTAAGTCTTTGCTACAAAGAAAGGAGCGTTCTCAGTTTAGCATGAAACCCTTAGTGAAGAGAATGTAGCTGAAACAAAAGAACATGAGAAAGTCAGAAGTCAAGTGTTTACCTTAATCTCATAATTCATGTGAGAAGTACTAACTACCTTGTCTTCACTTGGATTTTATCTTGTATTAGTTAACTCAAGCTAATAATCCATCTTCTTATTCCCTGTTGTATGCAGCACAAAGACAGTTAATCTCTCCAAAACAGGATAGAAGAATGAAAAGAATTACCAATTCCCATCATATCGATAAAAGACTGGATAGCCTCATGAGAGCTGAATCCCCAACTCCAGATGCTTCTTAAATACAGCAAATGTATCTGAAGCACAAAAACTGTCTTCTTGATGAAAGCAGAAAAAAAATTTGATCTGTCTGCAAAATGCATCAGTCTTGCATCAGAGGACCCAGGATTGCTTGTGGTTTTTTAGTAGGCTTACCTGATAGTGTAGAAATACTAGAAAATAGTCGTGTAAGCAGTATAGAAAATGTTTGTGATAGTATTTCAGTTCATTCTAGTTGAGCTAAACCAGTCTTTCCCTTCTGCAGGTGCTAACCGGATCGTCTTGGAAGATTCTAATATCTTGCAGCCTGTGGGACTAACTGTATTTGAAAACTGGCTGTATTGGATTGACAGGCAACAGCAGATGATTGAGAAGATTGATATGACTGGTCGAGAAGGACGTACAAAGGTCCAAGCTCGTATCGCACAACTCAGTGACATCCATGCTGTGAAAGAGCTCAACATTCAGGAATACAGTAAGTGCAATCCCTGTTTTTAAGCACAAACAATGCCTGTGGGGCTCGAGCCAAGGAGTGGCTGCAGAGAGACGAGCCTGTTGTGCCTTGTCACTGATCACTTTATTGGTAGTCTCATGCAGGCACCTGGCATTTGAGTGTCTGTAGGCACAGTGGAGACGTCCTGTTATCCCTAGTAGGGAATTTTCTGAATCACACTACTGAGTTGCTATCAGGTGTTTACTCCATTGAGACAAGCACAGCTCTTGGGCTTTTACAAGCAGTAAATGTTTCAACAGACTGCCTGCCTTGAACAATTTTTGCTGATGGCAGTTTGTGTTGAAAATAAATGACAGAAGAGCAATGTTGCATTGCACAAAGGAAGTGTGTATTAAATAACGATTTGTGTTGAACATGGCTGCACTTTTTAAAGTTTTCTGTTTACCGGGATATAGCCTTTCTCCACACACACACACACACACACTTGAAATGACAGGATCTGGATGGTTAAAGCAGTGGAGCTGCTGTCATCCTGGAGGAAATAGGCCTGGTTAATAGGCTGTGGTGCATGCCTTGGAGACATATGTAGAAAAATGTCTGGAGATGTTTAATTAAAGCATCAGTGCAGACTACTACTAGTTTTGTTTGCTATTAATCTCAGTAAATCTGTCAGGAGTTCCAAGAGAAGTATGTTGTCCTTATTAAACATTAAAATGAAGAGACATATTTATCTAGAGAATGTTAATTTGAGTTTTGGAGACAGTGTGGAAGCTTCAGAATTCATAAATTAGAAAAGTTTACTTTTTTTAATGGTCTTTGGTAGATAAAATGAAGTATGGAATCCAAGACCTCTTTTTGTATTACTAATGCTACTATTTTGCCACAGAGAACTAATTCTACCTTGCACAAGAAGCAAAACACTTTGAATACTGTTTTAGTAGACCCCCTGGCACAATTCTTATAGTGTTTCAGATCACAGACAGTTACGTATATGTGTGATAATTCTTTATGTGTATGAAGGGAAAAAATACAACCAAATGCCTTTTTTTTAGAGTTGTTTTTAGTAGTGCTTTCCCCAGGGGGAAGTAAGTAATGAAGGGAGTCCTGTGTGCCCAAAGAAATCACTGAAATGTCAGAAAAGAAGTGGGGATTTCTTGTCAGTACCTGTTTTTCTTATTTTAAAATCACAGGACAACATCCTTGTTCCCAAGATAATGGTGGCTGCTCGCACATTTGCGTCATGAAGGGTGATGGCACCACACGCTGCTCCTGCCCAGTCCACCTTGTTCTGCTGCAGGATGAGCTGTCCTGCGGAGGTAAGTCCTTCCCATGCTCTGTGTCACTGAACCTCTCAGCTTCTTGTGGGGGGGTTGTCTCCATTGTTAGAGGTGGCTTCTGAATAGAAAGAATGTGACTGCACCAGGTGCTGTTATATGCTTTTACACATGTACCTCTTTGCCTTTCCTCCAGCTAAATCTGCAAGTATTGAGAATGAATAATTGACTGGTGAACACGGAATTATTTCAACTTGATTTTTTAATTGTATAATTTTTATTACTTTTTTCTATCACTCTGTTCTCCTTTTTTAAATAGTGGTAAATTCTCATGTTCTGGCATATTTCACCATGTCTGTGCCTTTTGTTCTGGTTTTTTTTGTGTTGTCCTCCTCAAAGTCACGCTGTCATTCTGAACTGCAGTCCCAGAAGGATGAGATGTGTCGTCTATGGCAGTATGGCCCCTGTAGCCTACATTCTGGTGTCTCCAAGGGTGGGGTTGAAATGGAGGAGAGAAGCAGCACTTCGGTGCTTGGGTCTCTTCGTGACACTGTACTGAATGGGTTTATTTTTCAATTGTCTTGCCATCAAGGCAACATGTGGTCTCACAATGGAACAAGAGCTAACATAGTGCAGATATTTTCTCAGAGAAAGTTTAATACCAGGCCAAAAAGGGGAGAAGAAGGGGGATTAAAAAGGAAAAAGAAACCTACACTTACTTACTGCATGAAATTAACAGTTGCTGTAGTAAATGTTAAATAACAGCTAACAGCTGTGTTGAGATAGCAGGATTTAACTAGATGGAGCAGTTTTTTGCTGTTTTAAAAGAATTTTGACTGAACAGAGCTGTTGAGGGCACATAACTAGACACTGAGTCACAGTGCATCCATCTGTAGCACATTACATTCTTCTAATGTTTTCTATACAATGACTGTCGAACATTAAAAAGAAAGTGAGCCATCCGTTGTGTGTTCACTGGTATTGCAGGAAAGGAGGACTAGAAAAGTGTGCTAGCTTTAAATGAAGACTCTTGAAGACCTATGAAGAGAAGAATGTAAGAGACTGAAGTGGGAAGGGTAGAAAATAATTGTTTTGAGTGTTTGTGTTCTGTTTCACTTGCTCTTTGTCTAATGAGCTTCCATTGATACCAGCCCATATCAGTCACATGAGTCTCAAGATCTGCACAAGTGACTGTGGAGGCAGTGGGGGTGGAATTTGCCTTATGACATAGCATGCATATCAGCTGCCTGATAAATGAAAGCAGCCGAGCTCTTCTTGTCTTTAATTGCCCTGGTCTACTGTTTTTTCACCTGGATTTTTAATTTTTGTTTGTTTGCTTGATTTTTAAAGAACCACCAACATGCTCCCCTCAGCAGTTCACCTGTTTCACAGGTGAGATTGACTGCATCCCAGTAGCCTGGCGCTGTGATGGTTTCACTGAATGCGAAGACCACAGTGATGAAAAGAACTGCCCAGTGTGCTCAGACACCCAGTTCCAGTGTGAAAGTGGACAGTGCATAGACAGTGCCCTCCGGTGCAATGGAGAAGCAAATTGCCAGGACAACTCAGATGAGAAGAACTGTGAAGGTACAGGGGATCTTTCAGAGTACAATGAAAATAGAACTATCATGGGGACACTATGATAAATACCAAAGTTATTGCTGAGTAGGATTTGAAAGGATCCAAGGTTCTGCTAGTTTTTAAACTGGTCTGTTAAATGGGGAATTATTTCACAATTCCATACTTTTGTTTCTCCACTGTGACATGAAAATAACACTAATCTCCTGCACAGTGGTTTAAGCTCTCTTTGTGAAAAGTACTACTACAAATGATACGTTTTTAAGCTCTAAAAACCTGGTAACTAGGAGTGAATTATGAAGTGGAGAAAATCCTTGTCATGCTTGCGGTTTTTTGTGTACCTTGTACTGGGTAAAGGTCTTGGGATTGTTTATTTTATAATATCCCAACAAAATGCAGTTAAACTTTTCTGAGTAAGCAAGAGTGATAGATGAGATTTGATTTCTGGAGACCTCTTCTTCCCGTAGAGCACAGCAAAAGATTATTTAAGCCATCATTACAGATGGAAGTGCCATTGCTAACACAAGGAGTATTATGGTTTTTTTCATTTTGGAAAGGACAGGTTATGCTGGTGGAATCTGAACTGCCCCACCGGTATACAGTGTGAAGCATGAGCAAACTCACTGTTTCTGCACTGTGCCAAGTAGTGAAGAGTTGTAGGGACAGCTTGTAAACTTGAAAGGATGCCTCTTCTGTATATCCTTTCAGTACATTTTCCTCCTTTGAAGAGACTACCTAAGGGTCTTTGATTCAAGGCTGAATTTCTTTCAAAAGATGTGCTCCAGCTCAAATAAAAACCTACAGACCAATGCAGAAATTCCTGTGTGATGAAAGGTGATTGTTAGCCAGATGAGATGCTGACATCTGGAAATACATTGTACAAATTAGCTTCCCAGTTGCCATCCACTGACTGGAGATATCAGCTATGGAGTTCTTTATCACCTTCAACAACCCTGTTATTCAGAGTATACAAGTTGATTACAGATCAGAAAAGCCTTTAGTTTAACTTCTCAATTCAGCTGAAGTCAGAAAGAATTTCTGGATTTATGAGAAACAGGAGGCAAAAATATGTGTAAACAACAGCAGCCAGCGCCTTGCCTGTAGCACCTTTTTTCCCCAAAGTGGTAGTTTATTTTTTGAGCGTACTGGCAAAGCTCCAGATTTATCTCCTGTCTTTCATTTCAGTTTAAAAACATAATGTCAAGTGAAATACATTGTCGCATGATCAAGGAGTTTTCTGCTTTGCAGGAAGAGCACAAGGGCATTGAGAAACCACATTTATCTTTCTTAAACAATTCTATCATCATGATTTGGCAGATTTATTTTTAATAACTTAATTCTTCTCTCTTTTATTACAGTAAATGTTTAGAGTTGGAGATTCTTATAGTAATTTTGCAATAACCATGTCCTGGGATAAGTGCCTCTGTTCTCAGTGGCCTTTTGCTTCTGAGTTATTTTAATCAAGGCAACTTTATCTTGTAGTGTCTTTATTGTAAATAGACAGTAAGGACTGGGTACCCACTGTGCGCTATCCTGAACAGAACATTGCATCATTTTTTCTGCATGGTGGGCATGAGGGACTTGGGACTTTGTGTGCCACTGGATACTTTAAGAAATGAAGCTAGCAGCAGGCTAAGCTCTCTCAAGATACTCCTGATTGTATCCTTTGGTGTCTTGTTTTTTTAATCATTTTAAAGAGTAGAAGTCTTTCATACTGACTCCTGACATGTGGGGGGTTCTCTTTCCAGTGCTGTGTTTAACCGACCAGTTCCGCTGTGCCAGTGGGCAGTGCATCGGGAAGAGCAAGAAATGTGATCACAACCTGGACTGTAGTGACAGCTCCGATGAGCAAGGATGCTGTAAGTGTCAAACCTGAGACTAGATGTGATTGCAGCATCCAAAATGTGTTTCTTGCCTTCTCTATGAGTTAGCTCTTATTCTGCCAAACAGACTGAATTAATTGTTCCCAAAATGAATGCTTCTGTTCATAACTGCTGTCATGCAATTAATGCACCACATGCTAGAATGGGAATAACAAAAATAACGAGTATTCTGAAGGAGTAGTCTCTCAGGTAGAATAGGCTAGATGTTTTTTCATCTTTTAAACTTCTTAAAGAAGTGAAAGGTTTGGTTTACTATAATCTGTTAGTATGCCGAGTTGGTGTAGTGTTAAAAAAAGTCTTTTTAGCAGCATGAGGCTTTTGTATATAACTGCTCTGCTTCATGGTCTTCTCATCCAGAGAATTAATAGCAGGTGCTTTTAGAATCAGAGGAGCACTCTGTTTATGAAGTAAACCTTCTAAAATTTCCTTTGTGTCTTGAAAAGATGTAATTCTGAGCTTGATTTATGATTTGTAACATGTGATATACCCTACCTTGAAATCACCAGGGCTCTGCAAGAAAACCACCGCCTTTAAAATTCCAACTTGAAAGTTCATTTTCACTGTTGGTTCTTTAAAAGAAATTGTAAATAGCGACGTCTCTTCTTGTGTTAGAGATCTGTATATCACGGTTGACACGCTTAGCTTGAAAATGCAAAGCCAGAGTTGGACCCTTGATCTTAAGAAGGAGTAATAGGAGATGTTCTGTCATGCTACCAAGTTATTAGTGACATTATTACAGACACATATAGTTATCTTTATTATAGTTCATACGTTTTCTGGATTTGTAACAGAGGATAGAAAATTAGCCCACCCGGAGTAAGATGGCAGTTGTCGCTGTCCTTCCAGTGTGATCAGAAGTCTGTTTACTTATCTCTGTAGACTGTGACAAGCTGGTTAAAGTGTGGGTTTGGTGTTCAGGGTGAAGAATATGTGTTAAGAAAAAGACCTTCAGTAACGGATAAGATGTAAAACACTGACTAGAACAGGAAAATACTTTAAAGTCTGCTTTTCTTGTCAAATTCATGAAGCACAGGCAGGGGGTTGTCAGTTATTCCCAGAAATGTCATTGCTTAGAATTGGTATTGTAGGGAAAGCCACTCATTTTGACTTGAATAATCATTTCACATACAGTTTCCTCATATAGATGGCACCTCTAAAGCTGATACTCAGCTATTATCTGTAACTCTCAATGTGGGTCATATATGGAGTAGGTTAGGTAGTCTAATAAATAGCAGTGAACCCAAAATTCTTCGTTGGTGCATCACCCCTACTGTTCAGCATAAGTGAGTGTTACACAGTTGAGAAAAGGGAGTGCCAATATTGAGTGATAACCTGGGTGTTTATGTGATGAGGTGCAACATGAAAAGTACATGTAACGAGTCCCCAGCACAGTGCCATCTGCAGTCATGGCTGCAGGTCTTGTTCATCAAGTTCAAAGGATAGCCCTGCCTGTCAGCATGAAGCAAGATTAAGAACTGGTTCATCAGCCTCCTTGAACATCTGTGTACTGTTCATTTCCTGTCATTTGTGATTCAGAAACCTTTCTGCATGTATGAAGGTTATCTTGTGCACAGGTAGCCCTTATGGACACTCAGAGTCTTTAAGGAGAGACCTGTCCCAGTGCATGTTTGTTCCTCTTGGATATTAATTTGAAAGCTGTTGTCTGCCTACAGAAGAAGGGAGGCTTTTATTTTTCCCGTGTGGAAGGATGTCAGGTAAACTGATGTTGGTATGTGAAGCCGTTGGATTACCTTCTGATTTTCCTTTTTCCTTTTAGACACAACGGAGGAGCCTACACCGCAGCCCAACAACACAATAGGCTCCATCATTGGTGTGATCCTTACCGTTTTTGTTGTTGGAGCAATGTACTTCATCTGCCAGAGGGTGCTGTGCCCACGCATGAAGGGAGACGGGGAAACAATGACCAATGATTACGTGGTGCACGGACCAGCCTCTGTACCTCTTGGTTATGTGCCTCACCCAAGCTCATTGTCAGGGTCTCTTCCTGGTGAGTAAATGGTGTGATCCTTGTCCTGCTCTTTGGCACCATGTAGTTGTAGCTGAGGATACTCTGTGTATGCACAGGAGATGTCCGTTCCAGATGCGTCATTCTTGGAGGCCAGGACTGTCAAGGCCTGTAACCATCCTTCTTTATAATAGCGAACTGGTATTTTACCTATGCTATTAATGAGCATTTAGATACTTAGCAGAACCATCATCTCAAATAGATACATGTGCTTTGGGAGTTCTCTTCTTTTGCTACTAAAGAAGACTCTTTTGGGGCGATTATAGCATTAGCAAGGTGTCGTGACAGTACAGGGTAAAGTTACATAGAGTTATATTCATGGGACTTTAAACATAATGTAATTATACTTGTTAGATTTGTAAACTGGGTTTGTAAGCTTGTGAAACTTCTTGTAATGACCAGCTTATTTCATTTGATGATGAAGTTTCCAACACCAATCCAAGCATGTGATGTCACTGCTGTTTAAAAAGTAAGACTTAACCGCAATGTTGCACTTAATTTATATGTGTTACTTCTGTATATATTGATTAAATATCTACTGTAACTTCTGGTATGGGATCTAGCAGGTTCCAGTCAGAACGTGTAGGTTCTGTGAGGCTCTTACAGGGGTAAAATAATGCACCAAATTTCTTTGCTTTCTGTAATAACCTGCTTTCATAAAGAGAGTCTTTGAGCAGAATTTTCACCATTATTTCGAGCACAGCGGCATACCTCTCCATTTCTCACTTGGACTCTCTGCCAGCATGCTTCAGTCCAGTAGCAAAAGCTCACTTAACAGTGTGGAAATGAAAGAACACAAACCCTCTCTTCTCTCGCACAAATTTCAGTTGCTCAGTTGAGGTGGTTAGAGTCAGTTTCATGTTTTATTCTCAGGCATAGAAATAGTGCCTGAATGCCTGTTCTCTCAAGTCTTTTCCAGCCATTCAAGTGAAAGAAATGTTTCTTTTCACACAGCTCTAGTATAGCTCAGTGCCCAGGCCTACAGTTGAGTAATTGATACACAAAACCGACATGTTTATTCCCTGACAGTCTTCATTCCAGTTGTCCATCAAGGAGCACTGAATCTGCTTTTAACAGCAAGAACATGAATTTTGTTTTTAAGAGTTGTGCTTATACTGCTGTTATCCTCTAAATTATTTTTCTTAAGCTTTCTTTTTTTTCCTGTTTCAAAGAATTGAATATATATATTGAATATATTCTTTGTTCCTCAGGGATGTCTCGAGGTAAATCTGTGATCAGCTCCCTCAGTATTATGGGAGGGAGCAGCGGGCCACCCTATGACAGGGCCCATGTCACTGGAGCCTCTTCCAGTAGTTCTTCAAGTACCAAAGGCACTTACTTTCCTCCAGTAAGTCATTCGGTTTTTCATAGACCTTTAATAACTGGCAGGGAAGTGTCAGTATCTTTCTGGGGATAATTAATTGACAGATGAATGTTTTGTTTTAAGTTTCTAGCCTAATAAACTTGCTTAAATATGGAGTAAGTGATTTTGAAAGGGAAGGGACAGGATATTGTCTTTTTCCGAGACAGTATAGGAATTTTCTGATAATTTTTAAAAGCTGTTAGAGAGCTCAGCGCTAGAAAAAGATGTTTGATTTGATATCAGAGGAGAGGAAATCAATGTTCAGCAACTCTGGCAGAGCAATCTTCTTTCATTATACTCTGCCATGTGTCTCCAGAGGTAAAACTATGGTTGATTCTGTATAGACCCTTCAAGGAATTAAAATGAAATTTTGTGTTATGTGTCTTGCAAGTGACAAATAAATAAGTGTCTTGTGAATCTATAGCATTCCTCTAATCTCAAATGAGAATTGTGCTACTCTTGATGCTATATAAAAGTTGGTACCAGCCCTAGCGGGCTCCCTGTCTCTTTACTTCCAGCATCAGTGGTTGTTTAGACATTTTTATATGAAGTCCACCAAGCCACTATCAACTGTCAGAGAGTTGCTTAGTCAGTGCAGGCTGAAATCTTCCAACTGTCTCTTTTCAATTCTGAGAATCAACCCGTCAGGTTATATCTTTTAATAAATCAAAATACAGTTTGGGCAGTAAGAGCACGCCTATATAGGGAAGAAATACTTGCCTTGGACAGCACACTGGAAGTATTATAAACAGCATAATACTTGTGGACTACAGCTAGAAGGAGTAGACATCTGCCAGTTTGCCTGGGACAGTGGTATCCCTAGTGACAATCTAGTATTGAACAGCTAGCTTCAACTTTACTTTTCAGCACTGGGTATGTCAAAATAGCAACAGCAGTCAGCATTTTTTGAGAAGAGCTTAGTAATAGCTTCTATGGGAAAGATAACAAGAGGCATTTCCAGTGTCTGTTAAAGAATTGGGAAAATAAACAGCAGAAAAAAAATCTGTTTGTTGGGAGAGGCTATGCATGCAGTTCTTAAATTAAGGTTCCTTTTAAACAGTACTAAAAAGAAAATTTATAAACTGATGTTTTCTTGAGTCTCCTTTGTATCTTTCACTTTTAACTGTGGTGTTTTTCTTCCCCTTCCTTAGATTTTGAACCCACCACCATCACCAGCTACTGAACGTTCACATTACACCATGGAGTTTGATTATTCTTCAAACAGCCCATCCACTCATAGATCCTACAGGTAATTACTATTACAATAGTTTCCATCAGGATCAAAGCAGTTAGTGGAGAAAACACAGAATAAAGCCTCTTCTCCGTAAGAACTGCAATCAAAGGCCCTAATTCTGCAAGCGCTAAAACAGCTGCTTAAATGGGTTCACATGTATCGTGTCACTGAATTGTGCGTGTAAGTGCAGCACTGTTTGAGGTAGATCATATAGTAAGAGGGCTAGTGGATACACCTCTTGGGTATATTGCTTTAGGGGGAATCACAACACACATCACAAAATTAGCTAAATGCCAAAAGAAACCAAGTGTCATGATAACTTTGAGCCAAAACCCCATATTCTGGGGTGAACTCTACCTTTTTTTAGGCTTCTGTCATAAACAATTTATGTGATTATCAGAAATGATAGGCAAACACCATGCAGAGGAAAGTTGACAATATAAAGGCTAGCAGGTCAGAAGTAGCATTAATATTATGGCCTAGACAAAGCACAGAAATTTCGGTTTGACGTATTAAGGGTTAATAGCTGAAGAAAGTTGCAAACCTTTTGCTTATTTTGTCTGACAAATATTTATGGGCATGTGAGCTTTAACTCTGTTTACTTGAATATATCTTTCTTACCTTCCCTGTGAGATGCTAGGGTTCATTATAATTTTATAACTAGTTACCAAAAATAAGGAAAGAGACACCTACTACCCAAGGGTGTAAAGGTTCCCCTCCCAAATCACTAGTAGATCTGGTCAATGAGAAGAGAGTGCTGGATTTGTCTACTGAAAGAAATGCCTCCCTAACACAGAGCCTTTGGGGGATTTTGGATAATGAGGTCTCTGGGGCTGAAAAGACATCTCTTCTCCATTAGCAGAAAATATGGCCTCTGTTGTGCAGAAGGTCAGACCAGATGTTTATAATCATCCCTTGCAGCCATATGAAAAATCTTTTAAAATGATGAGTAATTTTCTAATGAAAGAAACCCAAATTTTGGCACTGGCATGAATCATGCTGATAGATGGTTAGCTGATGTGACTTTTAGTATTATAAATGGTATTAGGGATGGAGTGGAGGGTTGAATGTTTTTTGAATGCTCCCCCACCCAAAAATAAACCCTGGCCTTGCTTCTGATCTTCCTGGCTTTGCAAACATTCTGACTTGAATATAGAGCAGCTGCATCCCCACCTGCCCCCAACAACTGCATGTGATGCTGGTAGTTGTAGTTACCAAGCACCTCCCTTTCTAATTTGTTTTCTTTAAACTACCTTGGGCTCATTTTAAAAGATGTTATTCAGTAGCAACTTTCAGGAATTCCATCCCTGTTACTACTCTGGCAAGTGATTCTCCTGACTGCTATGAATGTCCAAGCAATTTTCATTCTCCCTGTCTGGGCTTGGAAGTTAGTATCCGTAAATTGCATCATGGAAACAGATTATCTTCTCCATATAACTGCAACACAGCTATTTCCCTTCCTCAGCCACCTCCGTGCCCTTCCTATTCCACTGACTTAGGAGCAGCTTTTTCTACCTCAAGTCAGTCCTTAGGGAGCCTGTTGTCCATAGATAATTAATAATTAGCATCCCTTTCACTAGTTGCCATAATTTGACTGACGCCGTTGTGCAAAGTTGGGCCTTCTGCAGTGGAGTTAGAGAGTTCCCCATGTAAGAGAGAGAGGAACGTGATGCCATGTATCTCCTGCAGAGAGGTTGACCCACTCTCCATTTGCACCTTGGCTTATCCACCACTCGTTTGTTCATGGGCACATCGCCCAAAATGCACTGTATTCCTACATGCCAACGCTTTTCCCACCAATCTCCCCACTGCAGCTACAGGCCTTACAGCTACCGGCATTTTGCACCTCCCACGACGCCCTGCAGCACAGATGTCTGTGACAGTGACTATGCCCCCAGCCGAAGGGTGACGGCAGCAACGGCCAAGGGCTACACCAGTGACTTGAACTATGATTCAGAGCCCGTCCCCCCACCACCCACTCCACGCAGCCAGTACCTGTCGGCGGAGGAGAACTACGAAAGCTGCCCGCCTTCCCCGTACACGGAGCGGAGCTACTCTCACCATCTCTACCCGCCACCACCGTCCCCCTGCACGGACTCCTCATGAGGGGTAGCCCCCCCGCCCCCTTATCTGCCTCTGCCGTGGAAGTGTAAATACAAAATGTTCTACTGGGGAGGGGGGAGGGAGCTCTCGGTGAAGGATGAGAGAGGACAGTGTACAGTTAAAAGTTATTAAATGGGGTGGAGGAATACTGAAGATATTTGTACAGAAGAAAAAAAAAAAAGGATATTTATATATTTTCTTAAACAGCAGCTGCTGCTTGTGCCATAAGAAGAAAAATTTTTGTATAAAAGAACCCAGACATTTGTACAAAAAGTTTTTATTTTTGCAAATGGAACACAAAAACATGCCTTAATCCAGTGAAGTGACTGAGCACATAAGGAAATGGAAGGACCAGGGTGCGTTACTTGTCCAGTGAGGTGAGATGTGGGATTTGTCAATACCAAAAATGTTTAAAGTAATTAATAATAAAGAAGTCTGTCTCAGAGCAGCATACCATAGATACTTGGAAGTAGCCAAATAACCTCTATGTTAACTACAGAGGGCCAGCAACTAAAGTTAAACTTGAAAACACAGTCAGGACAGATATTAACCTTACACAAAGGGCTTTGTTTTCTACAGGAATACAGCAATCGTAGCAGTGAATCCAGAAAAATAATCACACGCTTTTTAAAATAAATACACCTCTGGGTTTCCTTTAATGCATTTACCAAACTAGAACGTTTAGAGCTCACTCCTTGCTTCTGGAATTTCAGTGATTTTTGTTGGATATATTTTAAAGTTTGCTTTTTTTCCTCCTGTTTAGCTTTTACCTTTATGTCTTCTATATCCGTTCTTCCTGCCCGTGTCACTTTAAATCATGATATCCTTATTTAAAGTACTACTAGAATTGGTCTGCTGTGAATTCTTTTTTTTCCTCCTAATTAGCCCCATCATATAGCAAGTCTCATGCTATACATTAACTTCTTCATTTGCCAGCATGGTAGGATCCTGTTTTGTACCAGGTCAGTACGATTTTCACGTAATTGACAAGGGTAATATGCCTATACCTGAATGATTTTTAGTCCCTCAAAAAAGAAAACCTTATTTTGACCTAGTGCCCACAAAATGTCAAATATTTTTATACCACATATAATATAGACAGCATATTTATAAACTATAAATTTAACCATGGATTGTTAGTTTTACTGTAAATGAATAATATATCCTTGCAGTACTTTCAGTGTATATTGATATCACACTATACAAATCATATATATATATATTTTTTTTTTTTCCTAGAAAGGAAGCATTTAACTTTCAGTGGAGCAACTGTCCATGAAAGAACAAAAACAACCAGATGTTTTGATCATTGGAAGGGGTTCCCATGCTGTATTAACTGCTCATGATTTCTTTGTGTTAGGTAAAGCCAGTTTTTCTCAGTATGATTTTGACATACCTCCTCTTTTGCATGGTGTGAGTTTAATACTTTAGTATTAACCGCTGTGAATGTCAAATTTTAAGATATTTTTAACCAAACCATTTTATATTCGCATCTCTATTTTTGTATATTATCATATTTAGCCCCTTCTCCTATCAGCCTCACCATGGTGATTTGACAGGGAGAGTATATAATCAAGTGAAAACTATGTGTGTAGATTGAGGGGCAACCTGGATATTAACTCCAGTGCAGTGTTTTGAATTTGCTTTGACTGTAGTGGAGCTCACAGTATACCTGATCTTAGATGGCATTATGCATTTGCACCTTCTGTTGACATCAAATCCATTGAAGGTGCTCAATGCCTGCAAAGACTGGCCCTCTGAGTCTTCTCTCCCAAAACAAAGGTACTGAGGAGCTTCTGCCCCCTAGCCTTTGGGCATAGTATGGGCGTAACAACTCTTCAGAGGTGCCGTTTGGGTTTTATTGTTCTCTGTTTCTTGTTTCCCAGCCAGTTTCAACTAAAAGAGAAATAATCTAAAAATGTGGCACGGGCTTTAATTTGTGCTATTGACAGAATTAGTGACAAGTAATTATTGCTAGTGCTGTCACTCATCTGGAGCACTGGAGCTTCACTTGGTTTCAGCTCCAAAGAAAACCATGGCATTGGGATTCCAGCTGTGATAAAGGGTCTTTCTAGTCCAAGATACCCGAGGAAACTTTAAAAAGCCTTAGTGGTCTCCAGGCTATTGCAGGTGATCTATGGATCTGGCATACTAAGTTTTTTTTGTCCAGCTTTATTCTAGGTATCTAGGAATCGTGGTAGCTGTTCTTCTGGCTCTTCCTTGCTGATGAAGAAGCTTGTTTGTGTTCTTCAGCAGGATGGATGTTGAGGAGGGTTTTGTGAACTATAAGGGAACTAAAAACCATTTATATGAAGGGGGGGAAGGCAGGTGTGTCAGGGCGGGGGTTGTTGAGACTGGCATGCCAATGAGAATTAGAAACTTCTCTGTTGTTTACATTTTTTCATGTGCAGCATTCTGTGTGGGGTTCACATGTGGAAACTTGCACTAATGAACTCAGAAGAATATTGCATTGTTGTATCTCAGTCCAAGTGCTTGTACTGCGATGGCAATGGTCTCTTCTTGCAAAATGCTTTTTTCAGTGTGCCAATGTCTGTTTGAAAAACTCTAAGGTGGTTGAACTTAAGGAGTGGTATCCTCTTTCTGGTGAGGTTTAACTGCCTCACTTGAGGCTTCCTCTTGGAGGGGGCTTCCTGCAGGTAAATTCATAAATGTGAATTACAGCAAGGGTTCTTTAAAAAAAACCCAACATTCTCAGCATATAGATCATGCTGCCTGCCTTCTGTGATACTTTACATCCACACATAATTAAACTGAAGTCAATGGGGTGAACACAAAATTCAGCATAGGATTTGATCAAGTCTTTTAGATACATATGTTTCAGTTTGTGCATCAGATATTTTGAGTGATCTGCCTCTGGGAGGCTCATATGAAGAGGGGGAAACTGGACAGACTGTTTTTCCACTGAAGATGACCAGCTAGAGAAAAGGCTGTTTCTCATCTGGACTGACCAAAGAATTTATTTAGTGGGAATCTGTGGTCTGCCTTTGCAAGTACATGTATTTTTCCAGTGAATCTAGAGTAGAGTTGATGATCTGTGAAGTTCCTCTTGGGCAGATCTCCAAATTACCAAAGCCTTGATGTGACTGGTGTGCACACCTGACACATTCCCAGTGGATAAACCATAGACTGAACACCAAGACCTGACAATTCTCTCTCTGTTCCTCTCCACCACTCAGCCAATCGTGATTCATATTCTCTCCTTCCCTCAGTGAGGATTGTGCTTTCTCCTGCTTCTCAAATTGACTGAGATGTTAGAACTGTAGATAACACCCACGTCAGTTCAGGAGATGACTAAGTTGGGTTTGTAGGTTTAGCATGGAAGTGCTCATTTATGTCTGTGAAGCTGTCCTTGTCTTTTAAGCTAAGCACCAATGTCCTTATCTTATAGCATTAGGTACATACCCAGTGAGGCATTAACACAGGTACTCACTGTGCACCCACTCCTCTGGATAGGCACCCAGGGAGTGTTCATAGCTGGCTGTCTGGCAATGGAAGTAGCTGGCATCACGAGAGGAACAGACCTTTGTAGTTTGAAAACAAAACAAAAAAAGGACATTACAGCATAATTTGTTGAAAACTGACCTTTGCATGTTCAACTGAAGCTTAACATGTTTAAATGGCAACGCTAATGAGATCTAATCTCGCCTTTTAAAATTATGCCTGCATGTCCTACTGTCTGCGTGTCATACCTTCCTAAGGAGCACTCCTCATTTCTCCACTGCTTTGGGACTCCAAGATATTTCTTTGAAAAGAACTTAGATACGTTAAATGGAACATGCACATGGCATTTGCATTTGAAATAGAATGGTTTCCATGAATATAAATTCATGCAACCTGTGCATACACAGTAAATGAAATATTTACAGTGAAAGCAAAATGTGCAAATGAGCTAGTTGGTATCAAAGGATTCATTTTGCTGTGAGTTGTAACTTCCAGTATTGTAAATTCCAGATTAGTGCCATAATGTTTCTCCCCCATGTGCATGTACAAGGCTATGTATGCAGGTACATGTGCCTTTGATAATGTGAATTTACTCAAAGCCAGTAATTTTCTCTCTTGTGCATACACATTCACCTGCCCCCATTGGCAGATTCAGTCTCCCTGCCTTTCAGAGAGCTAATGCTAGATGCTGTTCTGCTGTCTGTCTCACTCGTGTAAGCTGGACTTCTTTTGGCTGGGTTGTAGGACAGACTACAGAGTGCTTGCTACTTTAAATCTGAATAGTTAATGCTCTGTCATTATGGACAGCAGAGGAAGCACTTTTTGGCGTCCATTTTACAGATCAGTAAAACTCTTCTGTTTTCTGTAGGTACACCAATGTAGTCCTCATGTAATTATGAAGAAAATTGCACCCAAACTGCTTGACACAGCAGGTGCTACAATCCACTGCAAGGGAAGGTACAAGCAGAAAAATCCCTGTTTATTGCACTGATGGGCTTTGGTGGGGTTCTGGTGCATTGCTTCTCTGTTTATTACAGCCTGTTCTCTAGAAATTCCTCAATTGGTGACTCTTAAACACAGATTCCTTTGTTTACTTTAAAGCAGTTAACCTTGGCAAATATCCTTGAATTAATTACCACCATTTTGGGGGGAACTGCTTGAACTACAGAGCTCCCTGGTCACGCATGCTGTTGAATCAAATGACTTCTTCAAAATATCTCTTCAGAAGTAATCATAGAATGGTTTGAGGTGGAAGGGACCTTAAAGATCATCCAGTAATCACTCACTTTTTTTCCCCTGACTTCTTTCACTTGAGCATGTTCATTGCATAATATTGTTATTGACAGAGTCTGCTTTTGAGCATATGCTGTGCATGTAGCAGATTAGTTATTATTTCTACAACAAAGAAATAGTGGCTTCATTGGGTATAAAAATAATTTCAACATTGTTATTCAGAAATTACTTAGCCATGAGATTTTTTTTTTAATTGCATTTTGGTGGGATTATTTCTTGAAAATTAACCTTTAAGTTAATTGGCAGGTGACAGATACACCTTGATAATAAGTTAGGAATGATCTAATAGCTTGAAAAAGGCTGCAAAACATTCCATTTATTTCTGAACAAATTCAAAATAAGTAGTGATCCAAAACAGGCAAGTTTCTTTCCCACCTTTAAAAAGGGCAGCTCAGCGGATGATGCCAGCATAGCATTTATAGGGACTGGGTGATCCAGTTCAAAACTGCACAGAGCAGGGTAAGTAAACTGTTCATATTCGATTTGGGCCAGAGATTGTCTTAGTAGCAGGCAGCGTGATTGTTATGATGAAACTGTTGGAGAGCAGTCTTGTTCCCCTCCTTTAAATGAACAAGGAGTGGCTTTGAAGTCCTGATTAAAATGGCTGTAGTCTTAAGCCAGGCAGTTAAGAGTCAGGGAGGGAAAATTAAAGTGTCTTTGTAAAGAGGATACCACCCAGCTTAAGCTGAACTAGCCTTGTTTGCAAGTGAAGGATCTGGTGCTGCTTTCAGATTTTTAATCTTGTTTTTGTTTTGTTTTGTTTTGTTTTGTTTGTTCTTTTTTGTAAGCTTTAATCACTGTTTGTCATTGTCTTAAAGCCAGCTGGTGTCTCTTGTTCATCAACTTTGGTACGATGGTGCTTTGCAAGGATGTATTTATATTATAATGACCAACATTTGGTCAGCCCTATTCACTAACTTTTTTTTTTTTTTGTAAAATAAGTGCTTTACTTGTAACGTGTATATAAACCTTGTACAAAAATCCTTTCCAATTATTACTATAAACTGAGTTGTAACAAATGAAATGTTGATTTTTATAATAAAACTAAGAGTGAAAAAGGAGAGGGACTCTTTCTTTCAGCATCTGGAGGACAGGTAATTAAAGGTAAAAGTCCATGTGTCTCTTTGCTCTCCATAAAAGCTCCATGAGCTCAGTTTCCTGATACTGTAGGCAAATTCTGCAAACACTGATGGATTTGCCCGAAACACACCCTTGACGCAGTGCCGTTGATTTCTGTTACACTGCAGTCCAACTGGATATGTTTTGAAGCTAAAAGTCTCCATTATTGATCACTTAGATTGGTTTACAGGATAATACAAGCCAGACAATTTTACCGAATAAATCCTTATCAGACCAGAGATGCCTGGTGGTTATTTTGGAGATTGCTGATCTTTAGATCTATATTGAAATTTTTACAAAGAGAGAGGTGTTTAACTTTAAAAAGTAAAAGAAATTTTTCCACCCACCCTCCCTCATCCTGTTGCTGTAACGGTAGGAGGCAGTTCTGAATTTATAAGCTCAGCACAGGAATTCCCCCTCCACTTGCATCCACTGGTTGTGGAAAAAATATAGCTTTGTATTAGTGAGGATCTGGTTATGCTTCTGCAGCTCCAGTTTTTCTACACAGAGGCATGGACAAGCCATGTATTACTGCCCCTTATCAGTAAAACAAGGCCTACATTTAACAGTCTCACAGAATGTTGTAAAAATAAATTCTGCTCATTCTCAGCTCGTACACCATGCGTATTTTATTTCTAGGTACTATATTTATTCTACCTTGGAAAATGAGCCGTTAGTCTGGAGCTGCTGGATGCTGCATTTTTCTCTAAAAATACCAGTTGTGATTTGCTGCTGGGCTGCAGAAGGCTCACCAGCCTTTTTTGGTCGGGTTTTGGGGGTTTTTTTAAATGGTGGTGGCTACCTTTCTACAGAGTCTGTGCACTTGTAATATGGCAGAAGTTTGTGCATAGCATTCATGTTGTTTTGGATTCCCTGAATCCTGCTCTGTTCCAGGTACAGCTGTTACACATCAGGGTGCATCTCAAATGCAGTTCCTCAAAGTACGCAGCAGAGAAGTGGTGTGGAAGGACACCGCAAAGTGCAGGATCAGCCCTATCAATGAGCCACTTGAGTTAAATCTTGGCGAAAAAAACAGAGGAAGAGTGTAGCTCACGAAACAAAAGTAGGTTGTGTTTCAGCTGCAGCTACACCATGTGTCTTATCTGTGCCAGTTACCAAGGCCTCTGGAGATGGCAGAGCTGCTGAAATCGTGTTTACCAGGCACCAAGGGGCAGCAGGCATAGTAAGGGACACCAAAGTGTTTTCCGTTATTTAAAAAATATCCCCTGCTTCTCCAAAAGAAACACCACCTGGAATTCTGAAGAGGATTGATTTCCTTTGTGTGATTCCGTGTCTTTCCTCGCAGTGTGCACAAGAGCAGAGGTGACTGCGAGAGCTGGAATGCCAACATTTATATTAGAGGAGGGATAATGCACTGCATCTTTGTTTTGGTAGTGAGAAGAACCCTTCATTAGGAGTATAAAACCAAGATTTTTTAATTTATTTTTTTTTTAATCTGTCAGTATTGGCAGCACTTCCTGAAGAAGGTGAGAATGCAAAATCACATGCTTTTTCCTGGAGGGGAACTGCTGAACATGTTTAACCTGTTTTCACAGAGGAGATTTTGTATCTTCATGAGAAACCTCTGCATGGGAATCAAGGCATGTTTGGTAGAACTGCCTACTGAGAAGCAGGCACCTGACGAGGGGAGGTTTGGCCTCATGTCAAACCTGCGGTGTGTGGCAGCTCTTCGTCCATCCCTTTTCCTGATGCGTCAGTTGAGAAACGCAAGATACATGTTGCTCAGTGACTTTTTGAAAAGTAAAACAATAACAAGAAAAAATAATTTCTCCTGTAGAAACTGTGTTTCTGGGTAAATAAGTTTTACCTTGCTCTTGACCACCACAAGATCTGTGATGGCTGGTAAATGCAAACTCCCTGTTTATAGGAAAGATTGGGACCTGCTGGCCCTCAAGATTGGGGCCTTCTGGCCCTCTTCTGCTTGCACCCTCTGTTGCATAAAGAAACTGTTTAGTAAGAAAGGTCTGATGCTCAGCTTACTTGGTGCGGTGTGTGGCACAGCAGTGATCTTACCATAGCTTTGCTTTCACAACAAGATACTTTTTTTTTTTTTTTCAAGAGTTTAAGGGGAATGCTCTGCAGAAACTACGTTTGATTCTCTGAGGACATGTGAAGAATACCCTTCCAGTCTGAGGAGGTTTCATGTGGTAAGTGTTTTCTATTTGTCAGTGTAGCCAAAATTCTAAGCCCTGTCTCCTTTCCAAAAAACCAATAACCACCTTAACCTGCAGAGCACTTGGCTGGAAAGGAACGACTAAGTGACCCACCACCAAGCTCCTCCGGCATTGCCCTGAGCAACGTGTTTCAAACCACTGGTGGTTTGTTGAATAAAGGGCTACAGTTGGCTCTGATGGCTACAAAGCTGACAGGAGCCTGTGGTGAAGTGTCCATCTGTCCCAGGAGGAAAGCCCAGAAGCCTTCAGGTGCTGTAAGAGCTGTTCCCAGTTTCCTGGGCCAGTTGCCTATGCGGGAAAAGAGTAGTAGGAAACTTGCGTGTCAGAAATGGGCAGAGGGCCGATGCAGCTGAAGAAGAGTGAGGGGAGAGGAGAGGTGTGATAAGGAAGTAGTATTTGTGCTCCGGGCTCCTCATTCCTCTACAAGGATGTGCATGAGGGGAGTTGGGAAAGTAGGACATAAAAAAAAGACAAATAAAAGAGGCAGAGAGTATGATAGGAAGGATCCTGGAAGCGTGTGGCAATAATAAGAAAGGATAATGATACAGGTGGCTGTCTGAAGTCACTCAGGAACACAGCAATTGCTCCTCAGTGTTACTGTAAGAACAAGGTGCCTGGTTGGTGTGACAGGGAATTCAGGGGGAATAACCTGGCAAGAATGGAGAAAAGGAACAGGTTGAGCAGTTCAGGATGAAGAGCCAGAGGAGTCTGGCAGAAAAGCTGGGAGTCCTGTGTTTCCTGCACCCTGTCTGCACTAGGAATGAAATGATCATTAAGGGGCCTGGCTCCTGTGGGCCCAGACAAGATCAGTTAAGGAGGGAGCAGAGGAGATGGAGACGCCTCTCCTACCATCCCACCTACACCCTCAGGGTTCTAGCAGGGAGGAGACAAGGAATGTGGGAGAAAGAACACATAAACAACCCTTGTCCTTGCTCCCTCCAGCCCCTATTTTGATACGGGAAGGGTCATGATGAAGTAAGTGAGAGCATTCCCTTGCATTCACACCCATAGGAAAAAAATAGTGGGAACAAAGAAGTGAAAGGGGAGTCACGGGCTGCATGGCAGAGGGTGCAAGAGGAAGGTGCCAGGGCTGATCAGGTCTGGTACTAGGTAAGCCCTTGCAGACAGAGGCTGTGGCCAGTGTGAGCTGTTCAACAATTTCATGACCTTGGAGCCATGCTCGCTTTCTCCCTGTCTCTGTTTGATATTTAAAGCAGGAAAAGAAAACACCCCTGAAACAAAAAGGCCCTTCTGAAGTGAGGGCCGGAGAAACCCTGGTGCTGCTGGTTCCCCCATTCCCTGGGCAAAGGTAGCGGCAGGCAAGGGAGCAGGGAAAGGCAGTGCTTCATGGCTGAGGGAGCCGGTGACAATAACAGGGGGCAATAAGCTGTTTTCTGCTCAGGACTTCTTTGATTTGGCTCACAAAAAGGCAGTCATGCTGCTTTTGTGCCAAAGAGAGGAGCAGCATTATGGAAATCAGCATTGCGGCTCGATGGGGCAGAAAACGTGGCTGCACTGGGCATTTTGTGAGACTATAAGGGTTTCCTGGTGGGGGTGATCCCTCTGGTGTTCTGCCCTGACTGCATTTTTTGGCAGTGAAGCGTTATCATGCCAGCAAGAGTTGCCAGGGTTTGGGGCTGGTCGGAGGGCAGGAGCAGGAGGTGGTAGGTGATACATCAGAAATCAGCTGAGATGCCCCAGAGTGCCATGGGCCCTTCGTCCTCCCCTGTACTTGCTGATGCTCATGGAAAGTGTGACAAAAATCTCCTGTGAGCAGTGCCTGTGCATGGCCTCTTTCCTGTCTTGCACCTCCCCTGGCTCTCGTTACATGGAGTGCCTAATGAAAACCAGACCTTGGCCTCCAAGGGCATTTCATGTGCTTTTGTGGATAGTTCCTTAATGGAGGCCGCCATTGTCCTCACTCTGAAATCACATTTGGCTGCTGTGGAAATGAGCATGGTGGTGTTGATGCTGATTTGACTTCAGGTGGGAATTAAGCAGCAGATGAACCCTGCAGATAATGATCCAAATTTTAGGCAAATATGACCAGTGTGGAAAAACACAAGGAAGAGAAGATCAGAAAATGAGCCTTGCTGTTGGCAGGAGGAGAGTTCGTAAATAATTTTTTTTATCAAAATGGCTCATGAGGCAATAGATGCTTTAAAAAAAAAATCCATTGGTGTGTTTTTCCTAACTTTATGCTTTTCAGGCATGCTCTGTTTGCTGGAGACAGAGTGATTTCTCCCCTGGCGCCACTTTCTTCTTTCCTTTCTGCGAATGTTTGGAGAAACCCTGTGGCTGCAGCATTGCTGCGTGGACGGCTTAACGTGGGCTGTTGTTCTGAAGCACAGCTGTTAGGGATTAATTACTTGATGAAAGTAAACCACTTTCAGATGCTTCTAATAAAAAGTTGTTCCACTAGCAGCACTAATAACAAAGACTGGGGTTTTTTTTTTTTTTAAAAAAAGATATACTTCTCTTTCCCATCCTTCCAGTGCGATGCCCATATGTCTTCTCCATACTGTCTCTGCATTGCATCCTCTTCTTCAAAACCCCTGGACTCCTGCCTTGTACCCCTTGGTTTTGACTATGCAAAAGGCAGCACATCCAGTACTCGTCTGTGTGCAGGGACTGATGGTGGCTGGTGCTGAAGAGCTCACATGGTGGGTGAGGACCGAGGTCCACCTGTCCCTCCGTGAGGCAGGTGGGCTCTGGTGTTTGCATGTGTGAGGAGCAGGGTAGGAAGGAGATGGTCAGGGGAAGACAGCCAGGGAGTTTGATGCGGTGGTGATGAGGAACAGTGGCAAATGCTGCCTCCCAGGGAGAGGAGCCAGGGCAGTGGTGAGGTGCATGGGAAGAGCAGTGCTCATGCAAGGGGCTGCTTGGCAGTTTCCCAATGGAGTGGGAAGCCCAGCACCGCTTCTCTGCAGGCACTCCCACATTCCCGCATCCTGGGGTTTCCTGAACAGCTGGGGAAAAGAGCTGATGTCAGTTAAACTTGAGTAATTGAGGAGGAAAGATGTGTTCTTTTTTGAAGAAGGAGGGGAACAGATACCAATGTTGCTCCCATTGGCATCCCCCTTTCTCCTTAAAAGGGACAAAAAGTGCTCAGAAGTCAAAAGTTAGACAGAATTATGGGCTTGTCGTAAAGCCAGAACCTATGGGCAAGTTATTTGGTGACTGGCACTAGGTAAGGAAGAGTTGCTCTTTTTTTACCCGGGTCTTCACAGAAAGCATAGGTCGTCTGTCTGTCAGTGCAGAGGGCATGGGAAGGGGTGGGAAAAGGTTTTCTGCTGCTTTAGTGTACTTGGTTCCTACCATGCAAGTGGTTTTCTCTCTTCTCATCTGATGTTTGAATCATCCTTCGGCTTTAGGTGTCTCCAAAAAGAAAGGACTAAGAGAACAGACAAGACATAATCCTCTTGTCTCCATAGTTCATTTTCTTGAGTTAATTTTATGTTGGTAATAAAGCTTATCTCTTTCCATGTCTGTGAAAGGCATCAGGCAAAGCATCTGTAGAGCCGAGAGGGTTTGGCGATTCAGGTTCATCATTTATTCCAACATTCGTTTCCAATTACCTGGAATTTGTCTTGCTGTTGTGCACAATTAGCTGCTGTTGCTGTGAGCAGGTATCTGGTGGATTTGGTCTCCTGACTCCAGCACGCTGCTGGGAACCAGCTGTGAGTCATGAAAAAGACTTTTTCAGAGAGAAGGGTTAGGTTGTTTTGGTTTTTGGCAAGATGCTCTTCTTTGTTGCATAGCTGCATGAGACCATATTTGAAATGATCCCTGGCTGGTTCTATTCCTGTGTTATCTTGTGACATGGAAGAGTTGGGAGGAAAATAAAAATGCACTGCAAGCAAAGATCATATTAAATATGAAGAGTCCTCCTTTCTGCCCAAAGGTACTTTGTTACTTGTAAGTCTAAGTATCCCAAGAAGGAATTGAATTTCACATGTAGCATCAAGAGTAAGAATCTGCTCTTCTCCCTCTGTTATTGTTGCATCGCAAGTGTGGTGTTAGTTTTATATTTAATAATTTCTACACTGGTTTCTTCCAGATAGACTAAGTTCAGTGATCTGATATATCTTCTACATCTTTGTGGGGTTTAAAATATATTTTTTATATTTATTTTTTTTATGTATATATATAAAATATGTATTTTTTTTTATATACCAATTTGTAATTAAAGCTGTCTCCACTGTTTTGACTGCATTTTTTTTTAGTAAAAAACACAGATACTGGATCTCTGGTTTTATGTATATTTTTATTTCAGTGTGTGCACAAAGAGGCTGACAGTCCACCCTTCTTGGGAACAACTACAGCAAAATACTCAACTCTATAATAGCTGTGAGAGAGCTGATCTTCCCCTGTCCTTGGGCTGCTAGAAAGAGCGACCCTGTGGCCAGAAGGTAATTAGCCAACTTATTTCAGAGCTGAGATGCTTGATAATGTCCGTACGGAACCCTCATGGATGAACTGCAAGCTCACGCATAGTATTAACAGCAAATTTGTTCCCATAGTGTTTTTCAGCTTGCTTTGCTTGAGTCACTATCTGTAGATGAAATAACATGGTACTTTCCAACCCTTTCTTTTGAAAAACATTAGTAGCAGTGGGGCAAACAGGCCATTTAATGCTGATAATTACAGCCTTTTGCAGGTTTTCCTGCTCCTCATCCCTGTGTGAGAGACCCTGGCATACATGTTCACGTTGATGTATATTTTCCTATGCTTTGCCCTATGGTCTGCCAAAGCAGAAGAAATGTCAGTCTCAACCTGTAACTGGCGGCTTGCTTTTCACACTGCTGGGGTTATGAAACAGTGCCCAGGGTGGGATGCTGAGCATCCCCCTTCAAGGGCCCAGTGGGAGGCAAAGCGGATAAGCAGTTTGCCCAGTAGCATTTGAGGGAGTGGGGAGAAGAAAGTTATCCCCGGCCCCCCCACTTAGAGCAAAATACCGTTTATGCATCTTAAAACCTTTTTCAAAAGCAGAAAGTAAAAAGAAAACTTAGCCTTCAAAGTGACTGTGAGTCACTCCCCTTCAAAGCATTTCCATGGATTTCTTGAAGTTTCTTTCCAGTGTGTATTCCAAACGTTTTTGTGGGGATGATAAATTCTTCCTGTCTCACATTTAATTTTGGTCCATCAAACTGGCTCTCATTTTGTTTTTTCTTCTGGCACTAAAGGCTAATTTGCCTCCTTTAATTGAATGCAGACACTGCATCTAACATGACAGGCACTACCCACTCAATAATGGGATATTGTCTTTCCTGACTCCTACTTGCCTTAATTAAAAGCAGAGGCCTGACCTCAGCGCTGAACTCTGCCCTATTCCTTGCTTTTACGCATCACTTCACACTAGGACTCAGCAGAGCACATACGAGTTTCTGACTCACCAACATCTCTTGTTTGTTTGTTGGTTACTGTTTGTTGCTGTTGAGTGTCATGTAGTGGATGGGAGGTTCCTCCTTGTCTTGGCAGGGCTGGCTTGCTGCCCCATCTGCTCTTCACCTGTGGGGACATGGCAAGGGAAGATGGAGCAGGTGCATGGGATGGTACCACTGGGCACAGCCACTGAAAACGGGCAGATCTGGGCCAAGCAAACATTTCCATGGGCATGTGCATTTTGTAGCCACACTACTTCCTACATGACTTCCTCCAACTTGTGTGCTCTGTCCTCTGGATGGGCAGAAATCCATTTTCAGGGAGGACCTAGATCTAATAGATGCTCTGAGGTCTGTTAGACATCCAGCCTGGGTTTCAGGCTTCGGATCATGTGCTTAAACTTCTAAGGTTTGAGTTTTTTTAATGTGTGCTCTCTTATGGTGTAATTTAGGACTTCACTGTGACCACTTAGGTCCCCATCACTTGAACCTGCACAGGACCTCTCTTGATCAGCAACCTGGAAAGGTATTTTTGAGAGCTGGGAGGGTACAGCAATAGCTACCCTGGACTGGCCACACTGAAAATGGAACAAATTATGTCACTTGCCAGAGTACCCCAAACTGAGATATAGATGGATGCAAACCAGGAGGCAGCAAGTGGCTGAGGGGGTGCTCTCTGCACAACAGATAAAAGAAGTGAGGCAGACTATGTAGGGGTGGTGGTGAATGCTCCCCACTCGTGCGGAAAGAGCTGAGCTTTCTTTGTGTGAGCACTGGCTTGGGAAAAACCACACGGATATCATCTGTCTGTACAGCCTGTTTCTGCAGGGTGTTTTTGTTATAACTACTTCTACAGAGAAGCATTTTGCTTAGTCTCCAGCTCCTGGTAATAGTGGGATTGGAGAGCTCAGCTTTCCATTAAAAGCCTTCGCTCTCCCACTTCTGGAGAGGAAGTAGCCAAGTAATCTGCATTTACCTGAAAGGATAAAATGTAGAAGGCAAATATGACACCCAGCCTCAACAACAAGTTCGAAAACCGTAGGACACCACCTGAGGGGATTTATCTTTCAGGGTTTTTCTGGAAGAGGTTGAGGTGTTCACTCAGGGCTTTTTGATGTTGAGGTTGGACAGGCAAAGCAAAGAGCTGTCTGCTATTAGCAGCCTTCCATAGCTTTGTCAGAAAAGCTCAGGCACCAGATCACCCTCATCTTTTTTTAATGCTTCATATGATGATAATGCCTGAAGCAATTCCTGTATCCCCCGCCCCACAGAAAAATCTCTCAAGAAGACACCTTTCCCAAGCCACAAAGACACACAAGTTTGATGAAAGAAAAAAACAGTGCCCGCTGAAGCCAGGCACGCACGGATACTTTAAGTATGGAGCATGTGTGTAGTTTTCATGTATCCTGGTATGGTTCATACACCTGCCTCTCACTTGTCCTAGAGCCTTGACCCACCAAAAGATTTTAATTTCAGCACAGGCTCTCACACTGAATATTTAGGTACTGCTGGCATCACCAAAGAATTCTTTCAGGTCTTAATAAATGTAGCCCTCTACTTGCCTGCATTTCTGCCACCAGGCGCAAGAAGAGCCCTCAGTCTGAGTGGTGATGAACTTCTTGGTACAGGCTGTCTTCTTGCCTGCCTAGCAAACAGGACCAATGTAGCGGATGCTTCCCTAGATACAGCATTTCAGACTGGGGGGGGAGCAGAGAGGATAATACCGGTCGTGTTATCCAAGTGGTAGTATTATCCCTATTGACAGGGGTTTGAACAGCTAGCTGGCGAGCAAGGAAATCCAGGTTCAGATCTCTAGGGAAGGTAATATAAGCATAACCCATATTTTTCATTGCAGTGCTATGTGTAATGAATATTTAAAGCAGAAGCTCTGCAGTAGCAGGCAGAAACTTCCACTTTCGGTGTTTTAACTTCTAAAAAGTCCCATTTCCCTCCAGCTTCCAGTCACGAACTCATCTGGTTTCCCGTTTAGCATGCTAGCTTTGCTGAGAAGTATTTGAGCTTCTTCTCTTCCCCTTAGAGTTCCCCTTAAAGAACCACATTTGACACGGATCTGCCAGAAGTGACCCTGGGGTGGAAAGAGGAGGGGAAGACTATCGTGAAAGTCAGTACACAGATCATATCAGTCAGCAAAGATGCTGACTTCAGCAAGAAATCATTTTGCAACCCATCGTTTCTACTGCCTCAGGCAGGAAAATGCATCATCTCTGATCTGCACAGCAAAAAGCCTTCTGCTTTGGCTTCAGCAGATATGCAGTGGAGCAAGTCACGGGACACAGGAGAAGTCTTTTCTGTGTGTTGACTAGGATAGATACAGTAGCTCCAACCCCAGAACATCTCCAAACCCCACCCCACAACCTGTTGGGCTAGGCATTGTGCAACAGGGCTAGAATTTGTCTCACATCTGGGGTTTGCACCATCCTTGGCAAGAGCATCACAGCCGCAGATAACAAACAAGCAAGGCAATCAGCTTTAATGTTTTCTGCTTGGTTCTCACCCTCCGCGCACACTACAATGCCCCAGCTGTGAACTTTTAACCCTGAACTTGTTCCAGATTGTGAGCCTCTACAGCAGGCAAGTCATAGGCAGTAAATCCACTTTTCAGACAATGGTGTCTTTTGAGCTATTCCCCTCAGTGCTTTGCTGCGATTCGCTTTCTCTCCACCTGCTGCTTTTCTGTCTACTCAAATGTGTGTGTCGGTAGTAGTAGCACGCTACTCACCTGTGGGAAGAAGAAAAAGCAGAATCAGCTTAAAAGGTGGGAGACCATGTGTCTCCATATGCCTCATCAGCCTATTTTGGAGAAATACTGCATTTACCAGTATTTCCTGAGAGCTGGAAGGTATCTAGCCCTCTGGGAGCTGAAGCGAAGTTAAGCAACAGACAAGTAAAATGATTGGGTTTGGGTGGAGGCACCAGACTGTTTTCTACTATTTCTGGCTCCTGCTTCATCCCTGGAGCAAGGGGCACTGCAGCCACAAGCCAGGGCAGAGCTCCTTTGTGCAACTCGTGTGCACACGGACAGTGAGATTCTTCTTATCCCAAGCTTTAGCCACTCTGGGGAATGAGAGCTGGGGCAGGTTGCACTTGCTGCTGGAGCATCGGCTCTCAGAGGGTGATGTTAGGCTGGGACAGCAGCTCCTGAGCTGGTGTGGTTCATACACAGGCTGCCCCAGTAGACTGACTCCCTTTAAAACAGCACAGAAAGCAGCTGCAGGACACTTCTAGTGTTCTTTAAAAATTAATCCCAGCACCATCTGCGTAGGGCTAAACTCTGTCATTGCAACCTTAATGGACATGGAAATCAGCTCATTTCAAAATTAAGCTTTCTGATACAACAAATAGTGTGATGCTGACCTGGGTAGATATACAGTAAGAAAAATCCCAAGCAATGTTTCTTGTTTTAACAGTAAACCTCTCTCTTTTACAGTAATACCCCAAACTGGCACCAAAGGGTCCTACAGCTAAACACAGAGAAAGATGTCTTGGAGAGATTAATGTAAAATGAAGGTATGGCTAGCCTCCCTCCCTAACAACACCCCTTCTGCTGCCATATACACCCAAAACGTATGTATTTGTCTGCTGATAGTTTAGTCATCACAGATTAAAAAAAGCCAGCAAGATGAGGACTGGCTGAGCCAGTAGTAGAGCTTTGTTAATTCATGCCAGGCAGCAGCAGCAGCTCAGTGCTCAGCCTTGCTGACTGCTTTTAGAATAAACCAAAGCTATCGTTCCAGCAAGGAGGTTACCACGAATCCCTGCCATAAAAGGACTAGATTGCTCTTAAAATTTAACTGATGCAGGAACGACTAAATCAGAAACAGCTCACTTGGCTGATTTCCTATGCTGGCCCCTACTGCTACTGAAAAAAACCCCTCTTAACAAACCAGAGAAAAATAAAATCAGCTGAATATCTTTTCTTAGATGGCTAGTTTTTGCATTCCCATTCAAGATGGCCTATTTTGCTGTTGGCTCTGCTCTTGGCAAGACACTGGCCCTGAGGTACCAAACTGGGAATGAGGAGCAAGTGTGGGTTTAGGGCTGCCAAACCTCCAGCTGAAAAACGACGCTCACCACACAGAATTTTCACCTTGCTAAATAGCAGACTGTTATTCAAGCAGAGAAAATTTTTAAAGTGACTTCTATAAGCTAGCACCCAACTAGTGGCAAACTGGTGTACACTAGCAGATCAAATCTGTAAGGTAGTGTAATTAAAACGAAATCAGATCTAGTTCTTCACAGCCAAGATCTAACTAACGAGCCTGCTTTAGAAACCAATCAAATATATAATAAAGCAGCAGCCTTCAATGTGTAGGAGGGTACAATGCCCCACAATTCTTTTTTTATTTCCATAGGAAAAAGATGTTGGAGAAAGACATGGAAGGAGAAGAACAATATTTTGGATTTCTGAGTAAGTTTTTGCCTCTCCCTCAGATCATCCCCACTTTGGGGACATCTGATGTGATCAGAAAGAGTGGACGTCCTTAAAACTAAGGAAATCTTAGATTTACAGTTTAGAGATATATCAAGTATTTCCCAACTCCTTTGAAGAAGGGAAATAAAGGTAACTTGCTTCCACCTTCTCCACTTTTCGTTTCACACATACATGTCCAAACAGAGGCAGAGTCTGTTAAGCACAAATTAAAAATTTAAGGTTTATTAGAAAAACACTTTGATAGCATTACATATTTTACACATCTGGTTAAACTGCTTTTTATCACTTTCATTAAAATTCATGATTTGTTAATAACTTCTTCATACAATCTTCGTAGTTAACTTACTTTTACACACAGAATGAGCACCCGTATGGGAAGGGCATCTTATGGAGAGGCAGAGAGCCTGTTCAAGAAACATTACCTGTTTACTGGAAAGTCACAGGAGTGATGTCATGGTTTTATAGCTTCAGCAGATATCCCAAGTTTCCTCTTTATCCACTGGGGATTTGAGGGATAGAAATCCAAAAGTCATCAACTAAACGGGCCGCAAACCAAGCCTCAAAATCATGAATAGTTTCACTGGCATCTGCCTCTGCTCTAAATGATGGGCTGTTATTCCTTCCACTGCCACACATACAGATTCAAGAGCTCTAATCAGGTCACTGTTTTTTCAGTGGACAAAGAGCCAGTTCAGTTTATGGAGAAATCCCTGAGATTACACATAGCATCGAGCTCCTTTTGAATAAGGAGGGAAACTGACACGGTAGGATACATTTTTAATTTCTCAGACTACAATGCTCATACAATGCTTGTATTTTCCACACTAATGGACAAAGTAATGCTGTAAAAATTAACATCTATTGTGCTATGCTTTGAAGAGGTTTAAAACAGAAGCATCTGTAGATAGATCAAGTCTGTTTTCTTAGGGGAATGGGGAAGGCACTGGAATAAAAGACCCTCATTTACCTTACTCAGTCCCTTTCAGGAGTATAAAATGACATCAGTACTTTGGAGAATTTAATCAGAGAAAGAGGGGAGGAGAGAGAGGAAACTGATAGCAGTGTGTAGGTATGTCTTCTAACAAGAGACTGGGGGATTGATAACAGATGGTACCACTATGAATTACACAAAGGTGGGAGCGCTTGTCTCACTTGATCACAGTCCAGTAGTTCTTGATTGCATACTTTGTTATTTTTCAAATATCCAGTTTGGTACCCCAGTTTGCACTTTAACATCCATCCATAGGAGTAGCATAAGCACCTCTACTCAGAAAGGTACCTGAAATCACCATCCTTGGGGCTGAATGTTCCAGGGGAGTTAGAGGTGCTACATCAATACCAATTTCAAGAAAGTGCAATTGTACCCATCAGAATTAGCCATGCAAAACTCCAACCTTCCATGGAAAAAATAAAAATACATAGCTACTAATCATTCTGGCATTGGATTGTGGTAAGATCCTGCATGTTCCTTAATTGAAGACTCCTGCACCCTGAAGAATGAATTCAGTCACGATTACTCTACTTCTTCATCCAGTGAAGTCAAAGCCTTCTCCTATAACATAGAAAGAAAACTTACAATTATAAAAGCAATGAGGACCCTCATCCTATTTTCAACTCTGTTGAGGTCAGCCAGTAGGTTTGCCAGTAGGATTTCCTGACCTCACATGCTATCTATTCCAATGGCTATAGATTCTACATCTGCTGAATGTTTCCATTCATTTCTTGAAACACAAAAAGACTAGGACCTCTGATGCAAGTCCCTTCCGGCAAACTCAGGTGAGTGAGTTATGAAGGGCATTAGCTCAGCACCAGTGCTGACACAAGAGCACTTTGCATAACTGACTTTGAAAGAGGGGTGTGAAGATAAACAGATGCCTTTGTGTACAGGGAAAGTGGAAGAATACCACACCATAAGGGCAGACAGTATGAATTGCTGAACCACTGTGCTGCCCCCAAAATCTGCCAACAGTGCATTTCTAGGGAGATGTATAGGATTAAGGCAAGCGTGAAGTTTCCTGGTGTTCCTTCCAGCCTTCAGCTATTTGTGCTGGAGAGACTGTCTGTGCTAGGAATGGTGTTTTATACTTAACAACCCTCCATGAATGTCTCCTATTGATTTTCGGACCAATGTAAATAAAAAACTTGCAGCACAGAAGATGTCTTGTAGCGAGTAATTCCACAGCTGGAGTACATGCTGTGTTAAAGAATTTGCAGTTGGGTTTGATTTGGTTTGCATCTGGCCCATGTTAGTTCTGTGAGAGTGTGCTGCTTCAAGGTGCCCTAGACTATGCACAAGTCAAGGGAGGCAGAATACATACCCAGCCACCCTGCTCCTGAATCCATGACTTGAAGTGTTCTCTGAGGTACTTTAATCCAAAACCCAAAACCAGGTTCATAGGATGGTTGTCCACAGCAGTAAGTCTGGTGGCGACTTCCATTGTAAAGGCAACTTTCATGCATTGCGCTTGGCCTTCTGGCTCACTTTTTGAAGCTGCTGAGACATCCTTCAGGAACAAATCAGTGATCCTCTCAAAGAAGCTGTAGGACAGCATGTCTTTAAAACACTGCCATAAAACCCTGTCTTTTTTCATCTGAAAGTAAGAGTAAGGATTGGTTAAATTGAGCTGCTTTGCTGGAATTGCTTTTCCCCCACTGGGAAAAGAGAGCTTCTCTAGGTAACACATGCAACATAGTCTAGTCACAGTGCTGAATGCTAGAGATGACATGCCACACCTTGCTGCAAGGCTGTTCTTTCAAGCTCTGAAAGTGGCTCCATTTTCCATTTGAGTAAGAGAAGCAGAGACAGAGAGAAAGCAAAACAGGTGTGACCCTGATATTGAGACCTGCAGGTGAGGACCTATGGGAATACAGGAGGAGAAGGAGGATGGCACTAAAGGCCAAAGTTAAAATAAGCATGGCAACAGCTGCCATGCTAAGCCACATTTGCAGTCGTGATCTTTGCAATGCTTCTTATTGTATCTGGATATCTCTTCTGCAGGAGCTGAGCATACCCTTCATGTGGGAATACACCTTTAGAGAGTAGAAGGGCTGGCTAAAGAAGGGAGTAAAGGGAACAAGCACCTATATTTTTAATAGAGAAAACACCTACTCCAACTAAAGGACTCACAGGGGGGGTGTTTTCTATAGCTTTAGGGCAGGGCTTTCAAAGTGCACTCCGAAGATTTATTTCCCTTTCCCTATAGCAGCTCTCAAAGCTGTAGAGTTTCCCTACCTCTGCTGCAAACAACTTGTATGCCAAATTTAATGCAAACACAAAAGTTTCTCGGAGTCAGTCAAGTGCTCAGTGTCCCACAAAACTCAACAGGAATGATGTGAGTGACTCTTTCAAATGCATAACCTTTTTATTGCTTTCCTCCCCCACCCTGACAGAGTTCTCTGCTGATCCTCTGGTCTTCAGAAAGATTTTGGGATGAATGGCAAAGGTTTCAGAAAGCCCTAGATGCAGAAAGGGAAGTTCAGGATAGAGACAGAGGGTTCTAGGTTACAAAACACTCACTCCTGAGTGTGACCTTTCTCTCACACTTTAGTCTGTGTAGCTCCTGAAAACAGGAGGAGTTACCTTTTCTTCCAGTTCGTCCCCTGATTGTCTTAACAGTGAAACTATTGTTTGTATTATCTTTTCTTTATCTGTTAAAGAAAAGGGTAACATAAATACGACAGCTTCTAGTAGGATCCAGGCAGCAAACTATAGCAAAAGCCTTTGTGTTACTCAGTCACAAAAAACAGCAGCTAGTGTGTGGCAAATTTACAGAGACTTGTGTATCCGGGCTTTAGGCTGAAGCTCACTGTTCTAGTCTGCTTGGAGTAAGTAATGCTGTTTCTCCATCTGCCCAAAGTTTTGTACCCATTAGGAGCAGGGGCTTTAACATCCCACTGCTAGCCCTTTGGGTTTTGAAGTATGTCTGATAACAAGCCAGAACAAAAGAGCAACTAGTGGAAGCCCACGAAAATGAACTTAAAATTAAGGGAGAAAAATCCCCTTGTCATTACCAATTACACCTTCTGCAACTCATTAGGACAAATTCCAGGTTTGCCAGATTAAAAAAAATGCAAGTATGGCGGGATCCCTCTTGTAACCAGAAATCCCTCAAAAGCTTGCATTAACACTAAGTCTCTGCAGATGTCATGGAAGACAAGCAGACTTTTAACAGAGATTGTTGAGCAGTGTTGTCCTGTCACCAAAGAGGGATTGACCAAGACACTTTTAACCAAATGACTGGTCTTTGGCCTTAGAGCCCTGGTGTATTACTCTGCCTTCAGCCCTGCCACTCCTACCGCTGCTCTGTCACCTTACCTCACTGTCTTCATCCTCCTTTTCTCATGTCACACCTCCTTGGATTTTTAAGCAAGCTCCCTTTAAGTGCAGTAGCAGGGAGGACTTGTTAGAGGACTGCAAGAGCAATCCCTGAAATGTGGGCAACAGAGCAAGAACCAGCAGACCAAACTTCCTTCTTCACAGCATCTTACCACAGAAGTCCCAAGCACTTCACCATGTCTAGAGAAAATGCCTGTTTGCAATCCCAACCTGACATACTGCCCATGAGCATGAAATGCTTCATCCTTACCGTGTTCCTTGTCCTCACTTCCACCAGTAAGATCACTAAAGCCTTGATTGTGAAGAGGGGCTTCATATTTTATCTTGCATGATACATCTGAAGGAGATTCTTGGGATCTGGAAGTAACAAGCTTGGCAAGTTTGTCTGCAATGTGGTTGACATCTGCCCTTTCGCCTGATTGGGAAGGAGGGTGGGAAATAAGGCAATTAATCTTTCCAGGAAATAATTCAGTTATTTACTCATTTACATGTCCTCTGAGGTGGAAGTGCCCAGGGGATACCAAGAGATAAATTTTCCCATGCTGGGTCTTTGTTATTGCTTGGGATCAGCTGGTAATGATTTAGGGAGACAAATAACACAGTGCAACCCCTCTCTA
Organism: Brachypteracias leptosomus; assembly: GCA_013401335.1. Lineage (NCBI taxonomy): Eukaryota > Metazoa > Chordata > Aves > Coraciiformes > Brachypteraciidae > Brachypteracias > Brachypteracias leptosomus. The sequence goes on along the minus strand of VYZX01025210.1, from coordinate 245,735 downwards.
GCAGCAGCTAGCTGTATAGAGGCCATACAGAAGTGAGTGCTGCTCACTAGCTTACATCCTTGCTAGCCAGAAGCACACCATGTATTAAGAAACATGAGACTACTGCTCTATAGGACTGTGAATCTTAGACCTTAGTTGTATTGACCACAATTCATTCATCTACAGATCCAGATTCAGAAAAGGTGGTGTATTTGAACGCTCTTTCCTTGTTCTAACAGGCTAATCCCAACTGAACAAAGGAGAAGCAGACTTCACTTCAGAGGCACCTCTAGCACAAAAACTTCTCATGTCCTTGATGCTGTTGTCTCAAGCAGACATGAATTTTGGGAGAACTCAGCAACCAGACTGGCTTTATCCACCTTGTGTAATGACCCTGTTCAGGCCCTTCACCAGCTGAAGAGGACTCCAATGGGGATCCTGCTGTAGCAAAGACAGTAAGAGGAGCTGTTGCAAGGTTTGTTTCATCTAAAAGGTACTTGTCCTTACAATTGCCTCACAGGGCTTGGGATGTGAGACTCGATCTCACCACTGCTGCCAAGCGGCAGCTCCTGCGTGACCAACAGGCAGGGAGACAAGCTCAGCGGTGGCACAATCCATAACGTGTAAAATCCACGAGCACAATTTTTTTGTGAGGGCAGCAGGGATTAATGCAACCCACATAAAAATGGTCAAGGATGGGATACTAGGCTGGAGAAGTCAGTGATGGATAGTTTTTAGAAATGTCTTTAAATGCAGTGGAAGGGGAGAGCAATTGCTGTGAACAACAGTATCAAGCTGGGAGAAATTAAACAAAAAGTCCCCTACCTTACGTATAGGAATACAATATGGCAACTTAATGGGGATATCTCATCCTCCTTTCTCAGTCTTGTATGAGAAGTTATTAACTATTATCCAGAGCACAAAACATAAAATCTCATTGCCTGCAGTGCAGCACCTGATGTGGGGCTGGTTTGGGGAGTTGGGGTACCATATGTTTATGCAGATGGGATCCCTTGATGTCAGATGGGTTACAGCCACCTACCACCTCTTCTTCCAACTCATGGGTGAGCAGGTTCAGACTTAATATAATAGCAACTTGTAAAAGAGACTTAGATAGCTCTGGAAGACTGCTTCCATTTAAGATACATGGTGGGGTTAGGAGAGGTGGCCCAGAGACATGGGCTGCTCTGTGCTTGAGGCTGGTCAGTGCCAACTGCTTGGCATCAGAGTTTCAAGAAGAACCTAACACCTCTGTCTCTAATGTGGAATATTTATCATATGATAAAGCTCCTGGAATGGGCCTTCAAACATTTTCCTTGATTTTAGTGTGAAGGCCTTCAGTCTGGCCAGTGTTTTATGTTTTCTGCCTAACCAGGTATGAAAAAGAAAAAGCCAATGCTTGGAAAAAAAAATCAACCTGTGCAATTGCTTGGAAAAACAACCACCTGTGCAATTATATGATACTTACCACCATATGACGAAAAACAGAAAAGCCAGTCACAAGCATGAATCTTGTACACAAACACTACTAAAGATCTGGCAATCTGCCTTCCTAATTGGAAATCAATAGTGCTAGCATAACAGGTGACCAAAAATGAAAGAAAACACCTTCCTCTTCCTGCCTTTCCACAGGCCCACCAGCCATTTAAGCTATTAGAGAGAGATTTGAAGATGAACAGCAACAGGAAAGAACTAAGACATACTTGTCTGATGCTGAGAATGCCCTTCTGAAGTAATCTCAGATTCTGCCCCAGAAATGCAGGAACGTGCTGTGTCAGGTCCCTGCAGTAACAACTTTTCCTCTGCTCTGCCTTGGTCAAAATGTAGACGATATCCTGGCAAGTACTTTGTTGATGGTTGCTCTTTGCTGTTTTTCATCCCACCACCCTGAAGAACAGCTACTCCTTTTGATCTGTATTTATCTCTTTGATGGTCAATCTTTACTTTTCCTCTGATTAAGGATGATGATGTCTGCACATTAGCCTCATTTTTCAGAAGTTTCCTATATTTGCTGACAGACAGCCGCCGCTGGGCGTAGGCCATTAGGATCTTGTATTCTATGCTGTCTCGCCCGTCATCTTCCAGCAGTATTTCTTCCATACTGTCATAATTTGGTGAATACATCTTGGTTCCTGCAAGAACATATTCTTAGTTTTAACGGCTAAGAGAATCAGCTTGTTTTTCATAAATACCAACCAGTACTTGACATTCCTACAGAACCTTTCACCAAACACTGTCTAAACCTCAGTGATGTGAAGAATATTGCAGTATCAAAGAGCCAGAGAAGCACTGTTTTCTAGAAGAATAATTTGGTTACTGATAAATACCTCAGATGGAAATCAAGACCTCAAGGAATGGGAACAAGAGATCTGACACATTGCTCTTAACTGCATGTGGTGGCTTAGACAGGGAAGATAAGGAAATTCAAGGAATATTCAATGGTTGGACTGCAGTGCATGAAAAGAGGAAGGCCCGTAAAAATAATAACTAATTCCTGGGGTTAAAAGAAAAAAAAAATCATCAAAGCACTGCAAACTGAATTCAGCAAGCATCCAAATACATGAGAATTGTGCTTTCAGAAGAAGCTGTGACAAATTTGGGCCCTAATTGCTCTACGTATGAAAGTGAACAAGAACTAGCCCAAACATTAGGAAAAATGATACTTACCTATCATAATGTTCTCAACTGTCCTTTCACTTTAGGAGACCCAAGTCAAAAACCTTGCATAGAATCATTTTGGTTGGAAGAGGCCTTTAAAATCATCAAGTCCAGCTGTTAACCCAGCACTACCAGGTCACCACTAAACCATGTCCTTCAGCATCACATCTATATGTCTTTTAAATACTTCCAGGGATGGTGACTCCACCACTGCCCTGGACAGCCTGTTCCAATGATTTACAACCCTTTCAGTGAAGAAATTCTTCCTAATATCCAATCTAAACCTTCCCTGGCACAACTTTAGGCCATTTCCTCTTGTCGTATGGCTTGTTACTTGGGAGAACAGACCAATGCCCAGCTCGCTACAACCTCCCTTCAGGTAGTTGTAGAGAGAGATAAGGTTTCCCCTCAGCCTCCTTTTTTCCAGACTAAACAACTCCAGTTCCCTCAGGCACTCCTCACAAGACTTGTTCTATAGACCTCCCACCAGCTTTATTGCCCTTCTTTGGACATACTCCTGCACCTCATTGTCCTTCTTGTAGTGAGGTGCCCAAAACTGAACACAGTATTCAAGGTGTAGCTTCACTTGTGCTGAGTACAGGGGGACAATCACCTCCCTATTCATGCTGGTCACACCATTTCTGATACAGGACAGGATGCTGTTTGCCTTCTTGCCCACCTGAGCACACTGCTGGCTCATGTTCAGCCATATGTTGACCAACACCCCCAGGTCCTTTTCTGCTTGGTAGCTTTTCAGACGCTCTTCCCCCAGCATGTTTGACTGCATGAAATGGATGGTGTGGTGGCACTTACCTAGTGTAACTTGTCCTTGCCCGAATAAACATACCAATCCCACAGCACACACATGCATTTTGCCGTCTTCCTATTTCCCTGTGCATTGTAGCTTGTAAAGCCACAGTGTGAAACACTCTTAAAACTGTGCTGAGCACTAGACTCTTTTGCCACCCAGCCTCTCCTGGAAGATGGAGCAACAAGAGGAAGAAACCGGAGTAATTGGCTGTGATGCGGCAACCTAGCTGCTGTGCTTTGGTTTTTATTCCTAGAAGGGTGTCTTTTGCAGAGTCCAAGTGAGGTTTTAGTTTTGAGCAGGCAGCCCTGACTGCCACTGCACAGTCCCTGCAAAGCCTCTGTTCAATGACCAGAAGAAGAATCAAACACCATGCACGTATCCAGAATCTGTCACTGGGGGTCTCTGTTGCTGACAGGCTGAAATAAGATGCTTCTGCCCTCACTTCTCTCTCTTAAACAAGTACCAAAATCACTTGCACTATGCCCTCAGCCTGATAGAAACAGATTTAAGCTATTTTCTTCCTGTCTGGAACATAATTCAGTTATTCACCTCTCTGAATGCAATGCCATTGCTGATATATATCCACCAGGATGTTTAAATCCTAGGCATGGAGATTCCCGTCCCGGAGTTAAACGCTCATGTTTGGGAGTTTGAGTCCAAAGGAGAGTCAGTGGGAGTGAGGTGCCTTGCTCCTCATGCATTTTTAACTTCTGCCCTTGGAATAAAATCAAGCAGTCCCTCCTAATTCACAACAGCAGGGCAGCTGTTCTGTAGAAGGCAGCTTTCTAGCCCAGCCTTATTCTGCAGGAGTCTCCAGGCATAGCAATGGTGTATGAAGGGACCTGGGTATCCTGTTTTTTCACAGGTGGTGGGAGGCAAGGCTCAGAGGCAGGGAGATTGCCAGGCTGCACTTCAATTGCAGCTCACCTGTCTTTTCTGTGCAGAGGTCTGAAGTTACTAGCTGCTTCCTTCAAACTCCAGAAAATCATGTTGTCACATTACAATCCTTCTGTTGCCCTAAAAATTTCTTTTTCCTAAATATGAGGGTGAAATATAGGTAATATATGTAAGTGTGTATGAAGCATCAGATCTTCATATGGTGCAAACCATCCCAGTCCCCTGAAAATCCACAGGAGGGTACTGGCTCGCCTTTAGTATAAGTCTGGCTTGAAACTTCTGAACAACTCTATTAGGAACAGACACCTCACCTGACATGCAACTCACTTCAGTACTCAGGTATAAAGGATACCATTTGTCTTCTGGATATAGGTGCTGTTAGGACTGACATGCTTAAAGGGGGCTAATAAAAAAGTTGGAAGTGACAGATTAGTCAAAAAATATTTCCCTGCCCAGCAAGTTATGGAAAGAAACAAAGCTCAGCTCATTTGTCACCTTGTTTTCAATACTACTTTTATTGTAAGATTTTAAGTTCATGTTGGTTGCTTCACATTTGTAACCTTCAAGTTAAAAAAAGAAAAAAATAGGTGGTTTGTGGCACTCTCTGCTGTTTTCTGTTTTGCCCTTTGCTGTAGAAAGCAAGCAATGCAACAAAACTTAGGTAAGCCACTTACTTCCACCACACTAAATTGTTTTTTGGTGGTGCTGTTGAGGTAACAGAAGGGAAAAAGGCAACAGATAAAACCCTCAACTTGCACTTACCAAATGTACGAGCATCAGAAATCTGACCAACTCCACACCCATGGCTTACACATACTCTTAGTTCAGCATTGTCCTTACTGGGGAAGAGGATTAAGAGAGAAGAGGGGAAGAGGAAGAAGAGGAGGAAGTGAAAGAAGAAAGGGAAAGGAAGAGACTATTTTTCTTTGAAGAGAAAATACTGTTCCAGATGCTGCTCTGGCTTCCACTTTAACTTTAGGACAGTCACTAAAGAAACGAGAATGGGAATAGTGTGATAGGGACAAGGGGGAAATGGGGGAAACCCTCTAGCATATCCATTGGTAGAGAAAGGAAAGATTATCTGTCTATGGCTCAGGGAGCTGCTATGTTAACTCACTCCATGACTGAACTTAATTTCCTAATCGTGCTTAAGTTTGACTATTGACGCATCACCATCCCAAGCCTACAACAGCCTGTCTCAAACACGTGGCAACAGCCTCTCTGAAATTTTCTTCCCAGTACAAGCCTGGTGTCAGCTTGTTCAGTCTTCTGCTATTAGTGTCTTGCAATTTAATGTTTAGACATCTCTGCTTAACTTCATATGGAAAAACATCTCACTATGCTTGGATATCCCAGTATCACTCAAGGTACAAGTGACTACATTGTCTTTGAACAGCCTCCTGGGCTTCAGCAGGAGCCCTGTCCTGTGAAGGGCCCAGTACTGCACTGAGACCTCTTGTTTACAAGGTCATGGCAAGGTGAGTCCCTGTTTGCTGGACATGACTGGGGCAGTTTGGAGGCTGGGGAAGAGAGAACAAGATCCCTTTCTCTTGCTAGTTGCTTCCCTGAGATATTAAAAAATTCAGCAGGAGCTTTGCATCTTCTCGCCAGCATTCATGAAGGCAGCTTAAGAAACCTGCAAGAAAAACTGAAAGCCCAGGAGAAAAAAGTCAGCAACAGACTGCTACAAGAAACAAGCCAAGAGGAGAAAAAGAAGTGGGAGCTAGAAAGGCAGAGGAAAGAACTGAAATGATGCAAGACAGGCATAAGGTTGCTGCTGCTTTGTTGCTGTGCCTAGGAATGGAGTGCTGATGCACATACCACCCTTGGGATGCAGGGGAGCAAAGGTAAGATCTTTTCTGTGCCCTGTGATTGTTTGAGCTCATCTGCCAGTGCAAACCAGAGCAGCTTAAAGAGCGTTTTAAGCTGCATTGCACTCCTCAGTGTCTCCACTACACAGAAAGCAAGGGTACAGTGAATCTCTTCAGGTAGCCAATGAGCCCAGGAACAGGCACTTCCCTTTACCCTGGAAACTAAGCATTTATTTCATTTTGAAGTTTGTCCGGAAATAGAGAGAAAATTTTAAAGGCCATGCCATTCTTTTCCATTATTTAAGACTTATTCAAGCTCAGGTTCCTTCTTGAAATGAGTTAACCTCACCCTTCAGATCAGGCACCAATGCCTAGAACAGCATAGCCTTCACCACCATGGGTACTAAAATAAAAATAATAATTTGTGTAACATTCATATAGACTCATTTTTCACTAATATAAAAATATAAATAACAATATAAAATAGATAAACTATATATAAATTATAAAATAATTATCTGGAATAATATAAACACTTATTCCCAAATAGGAAGAGGAATTACCAGTAGTAGCATTATAAAACTTTTACAGCCCTGTATACTGGGCTGTTACTTATATACATTGAGAACAGTCCTACCCAAGATGGCTGTACAGATAAAAATCAAATAGGAGTTCAAAGGTTGGTCTCTTAAACGAGGCTAAGTGCAGACCGATAGCAGGAGGTAGGGTTTTATTACAGCTTGCTAGCACGTAACATCAAATAAGCACTTGCACATCAGATGCAGCTCTACAGCTAAGCCTGCACCTCGCTCTGATGGGGAACCTCTGAGAAACGAAACAAATTATGTTAGTAAAAATGTGGCACAGGAGCTCCCTTACTGGGACTTTTTTGAGCACTGACATCTTGCTAAGAAATTTCACCCCTGTGTATACAACAAGGCTGGAGGAGCGTAAAAAGAGAGCAAGGAGTCACGGCTTATAGCTCATTTATGCCATTACTTACAGATAGCAAGAAAAGGAGATAACACATGCTGGTGAGCATTTATAAAGGAGACTGTCAGTAGCTAACTTGGCTTTCAGTTCATTTTAAAGTTTGAAATTTTAACTGGTGACTTAAGTCTCTCTTTAGACTTATTTCTTCATACTATAATAATGTTATTTTTCCAATATCCCATTTGGTGTGGGCCAGAGATGAGCCAGGCCTTTTGCAGAAGCAGCACTCACTTTGCACAAACTTTCTCAGAAATGGGTTTCTATAAAGAAAGTTTTTTAATGCAAGCATTGATTCGGTTTGACAAGTACTTGGAAGTCCTGCTAAAACCCAAATCTGCATATTATTTCCTAGAATGATTAAAAGAAACTCAGAGGATCAGATTATGGAGAGTAGCAGCACGGTCTCATTCTGTCTACTTAAAAACTCTGGTCTAAATTATTTATCTTCTGGAGCTTGCAGGCTCTGAGGGAACAGCATTCCCCCCTCCCTCCTACTCTCCTCCAGACCCTTTCTTCCCTTTGCCAAATGTCATGTCCACATGCCATTTCCCAGAAAACAGAAACTGAACTGCCAATGCTGGTAGTGGTACATTTAGCTATAACTCTCCATCCACTTCAAGAGTTATCTACCAGGATGCAGAAATTTGGCAAAAACACAGATGGACTTCTGTGAGCAGCACGACCAACAAAACCTGCGTTCCTGTGGAGTCTCTAAGAGCCAATACTGGCTAAATTTGCACAAGTCCACAAAAATGCCCCCCAAACTTGTAGCACTGTAACACCACCCTGGCTGAATAGCAATGATAGTAAACTAAAAGCTTGAGAATTTTATTATACGAGGGTGAGTGAACAGGATACAAAAAGAAAACCATAAAGAGGAGATAAAGTAGCAACGTGACTGTTTAATCTTTGTTAGGAGGAAGTGTAGCCTGGAGGTTCAAGGATAGATGAAATAACTGTTGATTTTGAAGGGCATTCAGTTATAGGCCTGTGTTTGGCAAAACTGGACCAAGTGGTGTCGTTTCTCCACAGTTGTTGTGTTGGTGTTATTTATTAATATATAGTTGCATGTATAGCTGAAAATCACCATGGTGGCTAACTCTGCAAGTCCTCTTGGCCTGTGCTCACCACAGAGTCCACTTGAGCCCAACCTTGGGTGCTGCACTCGTGTTTTTGCAGCCCATTCTCTCCTCCTAGCCCTGTTGCTGTATCTCCTGCCCTTCCTCCTCAGTTGCTTGAGCAGCATGGACAAGCTCTACCACTATTTCTTCTATGGGAAGGTTCATCTCCTTGCCTCATGCACAGCCCTGGAATTTACCTCCAAAAGTCTTAGGGACCTTGATCAAGCAGAGGGAATGTCAGTGCTGACCCTGATGTTTGTCTTGATTCCCCATTGCATACACTCTCACCAGCACTACCAGACCCCAGGGAAGCCCAGGTAGCTGAAGATGGTTCTGCAGCAAGAGGCAGTGCCTGTCCTGAAAAGCTAAATAGACAAAACAGAAACGGGAAGGGAAAGAGGCTCTTGAAAAATGATTGTAGAATCATAGAATGATTTAGGTCAAAAAAGACCCTTAAGATCATCAAGTCCAACTGTTAACCCAACACTGCCAAGTCAACCCATCCCTCAGCACCACATCTATAGGTCTTTTAATTACCTCCAGGGATGGTGACTCCACCACTTCCCTGGGCAGCCTGTTCCAATGTTTGACAACCCTTTCAGTGAAGAAATTCTTCCTAATATCCAATCTAAACCTCCCCTGGTGCAACTTGAGGCCATTTCCTCTGGTCCTGATTAATGATCCTAACAATTAACAATTGTTAGTCCATGTTGTTCAGGTCTGCTCTGGTGCCTCTCTATCAACCAGCAGAGACAGAAATGTGGTTGGTTGCCTGGGATGCCATTTCTAAATAAAACATTATATTTTTGAGGCAATGCTTGAGAAAGGTGCTAACAATAAAAGCATCGTGTTTACCTTACTGACTCATCCCAGGTGCGGGACTTTCCCTTCAGCTCTGCTTTCATGTACAGAGGAGCAGACTCAGGCATGTGGTAGTGGAGACTCCCATGCGAAGGCAAGCAAAGGCCAGCTTCCTCTCCCAGCTCTTCAAGCTACCTCCTTTCCTCTGGGTGGATGACCCTAGCATACTGATAGTTCTCATGGAGAAAAGCAGAACCATCACAGGTCTCCGGAGTTTATGAAGAAATATTTTGTATATATTGAGTAAGTCATTCTCATAAAACCCTTAACAAATAGGTATTGTCTATGCAAGAAAGGTTGAACCATTTTAAACTCTATAGATGCTGTGAAAGCTGGTTTTAAACACAAGCTCACCAGAAAGGCCTTCTTCACGCGGTACCACAATAGGGTGCAATAACTTGCAAGCTGAAGGATTATGCATCCTTTATTTAATCTTAACTAAAAAGGATACAACATAATTTGTGAAGGCAAAGTTACAGAAGGATGCCAAGGAAAACATCCCTAGTTGCAACAAATTTTTCACGAGCAGTGTTGTGCAACAGATACAACGCATGCTATATAAAAAGGTCTACACTGATACATGTCTTTCAGAAGCAAAGATGTCTGCTAGTCTGCAGCTGTCTAGAAGTATTTCCCATATTCAAAGCTGAGAGGCTGCCACAGACTCAGCCTCTAAAAGAGAAGTGATGCACTACCTGGCTTTCGGCACCAGCAGAAATGGTAAGGCATGTATTTGTGTCCCCCAGCAGACTAAAGCAGCTGTCAATTGTGCAGCAAAGATCTGGAGGCAAAAAGGGAAGAATTGATCTGGTTACAGAGTATTTCAGGGGAGCATATCTGCAGCTCTCATGGACTGGTAGTCCCAAATTTTAAATTCAACCTTCCACAACTGTAGTGTGGTTGGCAGAAAAGGACCTAGCTCTCGTAGCTAGATATGCCAATCTCTTCTTTCAAAAGCATACAGCCAACAGCAGCAAAGCTTGTTTGGCAGCTCAAAATGACCCAGGGAAGTTCCTTCCCATTTTGACACCACAGATAAACCTGGAAGTGTATTGTTTGATACCTAAATTAACAATGATAAATATAGCTCCTTAATCCATATACAACTAAGATTCAGAGTCTCATGCTGGATTATAGACAGCCAAACATTACACAAGAGAAACCAAATTCAGAGAAGAAAAGGGAGTTTGTTACCTTCCAGGTCTATTGCACCAGCAACCCTGGGTGCCTGCTGATCTCAATTCTTTCTGCTCCTCTTCCAGCGGCTAGGCTTGTTTTGTTAGAGCTAGCCTTGCAAGCACAGCACTTCCCTTCAGAAATCTGAAGTTCACCTACTTTATTTAATATTTTCAGCCTTTCATCAAAACATGTGCTCGTAAGCTTTTACTATGAAGGGTGCTGCACTTCCAGAAAAAAAAAAAAAAAGTGTTCTGTGTACTTCCTTATGAGAACAACGTTCAAATGTATCAGTTCGCTTATAAAAAGCAGAAAGGGTAGGCCCAGCCCTTCCCACACGTGACTAGTTCTCAGCAGTGCCCTAGACAAGGGGAAAAAAGTCTATAGCTCTTGGGGGCTTCTTGCCAGATGCTGTCTTTTTTTCCCCATTCCAAACTTTTTTTTCTCCATGGTACAGGCCAAATCATATCATCATTTTGATACAGGAAGGTGTTTTTAAGTGTTCAGAAACCAGTTCTACCTCTTCTTCTACAAACAGCCATAAATTCATCTGCTTTTTTTTTTTTTTTAAAAGCGTGTTAAACATGAATTAGATAAGATAGATAAACTACTTGCAACACTGACATGGTATTGCGTTTGTAACTTGTGGACCAATATTATGATTTAATTACCTGTATAACTAACCCCAAGATAGCCAGGTCAGAAACACACATCCATTTTAAGAGGACTTTTCACTGTGCCAGTGATCTTCCATTTTCAAAATAAGCTTGCAGATGAAGTTGCAAGCTAGGAAGGGCCTGATGCACACGAAGCAGCTGAAGAGGGGGAACACTGGCATTCATCTGGAGTAGAGAAACAGTTTCCGGAGGTACAGCGGGGTTTCTGACTGGGAGGAGATCCCTTCTCAGGAACAAAAGCACTTGAGGCTGCGCCTTTGTCTGAGACCGCTGTATGGAAAGGGTCTGTCTGGTGCCTTTCCTGTGAAGGGAGGAATTTACTAGTCGAAACAGAAATATAAGCAGAGCCAACTTTTGCATTTCCAGGGAATAGTGGCTTGGAGTTCACGTATATGTTGCAGGTTTATAGAAGCTTTTTTGTTCGTGTTCAGTGAAGCTTTCCATTTCCTTCCTACTTTCCTAAGGCCAACTGACTTGAGAGCAATAATAGCAGATGGAAAGCCTGCACATTACAGATTATTAACGATCTGTCATTCCCTGGACTGCAAAAACTTCAATTTTCGTTTTCTTTTCAAACATACGCCATACCCCAATGCAGAATATACTTTCTCCGATACTAAGAGGAGGGAAAAAGAAGCGGTATTTGAGGCCCAGAAAAGGGAAGGGTAGCCTGCTGGAAGTATGAAAAAAGACCTCAACAACCAGCCTTTTAAGAGTGCAATTTTGCATTTTACAGTACCAGTCAGAAAGTGAGAGGACTCAGCAAAACAAAACTAGTGTCACCTCTGCTCCATTTTATCTGTCCCTATTCCTGTAGAAATGATTGCATCATTGTTCTCTCTTATATCACGACAAAACAGGCAAAAATTGGTCATTTTCCACTCAGCATTTTTATTTACCTTACAACCAGACCTGGATGTATAGCCCTGCATAACTTTTGAAATATACTGGCAAAGTCAAACTTTGATTTTATTTGACTGATTTGGTTGAGGCAGCATCACTACCCATGGAGCAATGACCTCCTCCAACATAGAGCTACTCTCCCAACCCATTTGCAACCACCAGTTTCTGCCATTTTCCACCTCAGACCCAGAATATCCCTATACCCTTCAGAGCAGCCATTCTGGTTGTCATTTTAAACTGTTAAGAAATCAAAATACCTGAATTCTTTAAATCCCTAGTGGTATTTAGGAAAGAGTGTGGCAGTCCATGTCTGCAAATGGTCAGCCCTGGCTGGAGCTCTGGGTTCCTAAAATCGCTGGGTGGAGGGACTTTGTCCATTACCAAGAAATATTAGGAACAGGGATATTTCTAAAGGTGTTACAGCCAGCCTGGGGAGATGTGGTTACAAGGCAAGGCTCTCTCTGAGCACGACTCCTTTCTTCATTTTGGCAGTAGCTTTTTCAAACAAACAGAACTGGAAACAGTCCCAGAGGAGGCAAGATGGATGTAAAAGGGAAACTCACAGATACAATACAATATATTTTTAATGCACTTTAATAATTTCTGCTTCATTGTGCTTCTCTATTTTCCTCCCATTACTTTGCCTGCCAAGGAAGGTTTATTTTAATAGCCTTTCCTGGAAGTGGACAGAAGAGCAAACATTTGGAATAATGGCAGCATAATTTCCCGCTTTACAGGAGGTTCACATTTGGTTTCTCTTTTGGTTCTCAGTCCCTTCGTGATGTTTCTCACATTAAGACCAAAACTAGGTTCTCTATCTTGCTCGTATTATGGATTTTAATTTCCTGGAAAACCCTTATATTATCTTCTTAGGTTTCTTACCTTTTCTCTTGCCATCCATCTTATCTAAATCCTCCAGCCATTTTTTTAACAGTCTCATTTACCTTTAGCTAACCCAGCCAAACACTTGATGTTGACTCATGCAGTTCTCAAGAGGCTTTACATCTTTTTTCATTTCCCACCTTGGGTAAATTTAGGTCAGTAATAAGTTAACTGGTTTTGTTTCTACTTACTTTCCAGCCTAAAATCCTTGATATCCCAACTTTTGATTTGCGCAGTCTGTAAAAGGACACTTAAAAATAAAACCATTGTTTCCACAGCATGGCTGTGAGGATTGATTTTTACTATATGTATTGTGACAAAAGCCTAAGAAGATTCCCTTCAAAACTTGTGAAGAGCTTACTATCTCTGGTGAGAGAAACTAGTTGCTTCCGAGAGCAAAAAATACATTCAGCCAGGGTAAACCCACCATATACATCAAAGAAGAAAAAAACTCTTTTGAGAGATGGAAAGGCTTGGGGTTTTTTGGTTGCTTGGGTTTTTTGTTGTTGGTTTACTTCCCCTCCCCCCCCACCCGAAAGAACATAAGCATTTGTCCATTCGGAGTTGAAAGATCTAAAGCAATTTCAGTGTTTAATTAGTTCTTGCCTTGTAAGTTTGAAACAGCTGAGGGTAATGTGTGCCCAGGTCATTCTTCTTAATGGAGATTTTTTAAAATTGTGAAATCCAGGAACTGGCTCCTTCCACTAAAGAAGAGTAGGAGAGAAAACAAACAAAGACCCATCAAGCAAGGCAGACAAATCTACCGCAGTCATCAGCCAAACTTCAGAAAACAGTAATGAATTAAAGGAGCTTTTGGCAGCGCTGGGAGCCCTCGGGTGCCTGCTCAAGCTGGGCTCAGCGGGGACCCGCTCCAGGTGGGGCAGCGGTGCCTCCACGCATCATCTACTAACAGATACCCGCATCCTTTCTGATACAAACGGTCACTGCAAGAGGACTACGGGCTCTCTGGCTACTCAGGCCCAGCGCATCAGAGGCGGGGTGCCTCCCCTGCAGAGCTTCTTGAAGCACCGAATCCTTGGGAAAGTGAAGGTGGGGGGGGGTGTTGAGACCAGCGGGCTTGCAGAGCTGGGGAAGGGACGGGAGGGATGCGGGCAACTCCCCCTGCCCCGCCCCGCCCCGCCCTGGGAGCGCGGCGCGGGCAGGGAAAAGGCGTCGGGTAGCGACACCCGGCGGTGGCCTCACCGAGAGAGACGAGCCCTCGCACACCTTCGTGGCGACACCCCCTACACACATGACACCTTACACAGTTCATGGTGACACCCCCTACAGACATGACCCCTTACACACCTTCATAGCGACACCCCCTGCATACATGACCCCTTATACGGTTCATGGTGACACCTTCTGCAGACATGACCCCTGAAGTGCTGGGGCCTGGGCTGTGGGCCCCAAGTGGAATTGACCTATGGATGAGTCACAACCCAGCAGTATGTTCTGTTCCCCAAGTGGTTTCAGGGCCCAGAGAGTAGAAGCTGGCCCACCTGTGTGAGGCCCTGCTTTCCCCGAGGTGATCGTGGTTGGGGTGGTGAGCGAGGCTAGAACTAGGAACCAAATCAGTCTGAGAAGAAGTAGGGACTGAACCAGTTGAAGAGAAGCAACAAGGAGCAGCAACAGAAGAAACAAGGAGCTGATCAGTTGGAAGAGAGTTCCTGTTGGGGGCAGCTTGCTGAGCTCTCTCTTGGTGGTATGTTCCCCCTTGATTGATTTGAGATGGAGAAGAGTAAAGCAGGTGAAGAATAAAAGAATGTAGCTTTTCCCAAAAGAGTTTCATTTCCTCTTCATATCCTTCCCACTAAGAAACAGCCTGCTGTGGTGGTTCCCAGGCACTCTCTAGATCATAGAATCATAAAATGGTTTGAGTTGGAAGGGACCTCAAAGATCATCTAGTTCCAACCCCCCTGCCATGGCAGGGACACTTCCTACTAGACCAGGTTGCTCAAGGCCCCATCCATCCTGGCCTTGAACACTTCCAGGGATGGAAAGTGCTGGGCAACCTGTTCCAGCATCTCACCACCCTCAAAGGGAAGAATTTCCTTCTAATTTCCAATGTAAATGTACCCTCTTCCAATTTGAACCCATTACCCCTTGTCCTGTCACTACAGGCCTTTGTAAAAAGTCCCTCCCCAGCCTTCTTATAGGGCCCCTTTCAGATACTGGAAGGCCACAATAGCATTTCCCTGAAGCTGCTCTTCTCTAGGCTGAACAAGCCCAATTCTCTCAGTCTCTCAATCTTCAAGCTGTGCCATGAGGCTGTCAGTAGAAAAGTAATTCTGGACTGTATTGCAATTGGAGTAAGTAGTGAGGGGCAGGAGGGAGGTTTGGGGTCAAAGAGGTACTGCTGTCCTGGCCTTTTAACCCTCTGGCTTCCCCTTGCTCCTCCATGGTGCTCAGTGGTGCTCCAGGCCAGCTCTAATGTGGGGCAGCTGGGAGACACTGAACACCATGGAAAGAGCCATGGTGGGAGGCCTTGCCAGAAGCCTCCCCACTCTGCTCAGGGGTTGCATGTCAGCCCAGGCCCTCACCCTCAGTCCTGCAGCTCTGCCTGTGCCTGGCCACGTTGCCTGCCGATCCAGACCCTGACCACTGGCTTTGCCTCACACCTGCCTCCTCATTGCAGATGTCTCTGGAAATCATGGAACTTCTGGCTACGCTGGATTAGAATCATCAAACCTGCTCTGCTCACCTTGCACAGGTACCATGGGGTGCCCCATGTCCACGAGGTTGCTGCTCTGGGCTGCTTGCTGTCACCCTCAGCTTACAGTTCCCTTTCCCTTATGAAGCAGTCTGCTCTGGTGGCTCCCAGGCACTCTTTAGATCTTCAAGTTGTGCCATGAGGCTGTCAGTACAAAAGTAGTTTTGAACTGCATTTATTTTGAGCGGGTAAAATCCACATCCTTTTTTATTTCTTGGTATTTACAGTCACTTCTAGTCCAGTTCCTGACTGATGTCTCACAGTTTAGGTGGTATAAGATAAAGATAGTCTTTGCAGTCTCCCAGTACCCTGTCCTTAAACCAGTTTGGTTTAGGATACTGGGGGCCATGGTCTTCCCTTAGTGCCAAGGATATGTTCAGAGCCTGGGAGTCACTATCATCCTCTTTTCTCCCAGCCTTTCAATAAGAGAGTAAGTAGAGTTTGCCTAAGAGCCACTGAGCCAAAAATCCATCTAAGCAAGTTTTTTCTTAATCCCTTAATTTTCTATAAGAAAAAACCCAAACCACAAAGTGTTTAAGTTTCTGGATTAATAATGAAATATGAGATAGGCATGGACTAAAAAATCATATACAGCTGTCCCTAGAAAGTATTTTGACACTTGAGTTGTCTTTGGACCAGGAGCCTTTGGCATCAACTGTGCAGAATAAAGCCCAATATCTAATAAGTAAGGTGCTAAGTTAGTACCAACCAGACACTGTCCTTCATGACAACATCATGCTACAACCAACCATACTTTGACAACTCTAGGAGCCTGTGGTGGAGCAGCTATGCCCAGTGTTGAACCTGGGGCTCATTCCAAGTGTGGGCAAAGCCTTGAGCTGGGGTGAAATTCAGCTTGGGAAGGGCCAGTGTAAACCTTATAGGCCTGCATGGAAATAAGGTGGCATACAGATCCTTCACCAGATGGGTGAATTTATTCCCTCAGCAGTTTTGTGGTTCTGGCAAACCAGAACATCATTATACACATCTGGGGATATGCACATCATACCATACTAGCACTGCCACAAATCGCCCACCCACAGAAGAGTATTTTCCTGATGTCACTGAACTGTTTCAGATGCTTGTCTTATGTCAACTGTATATTCCTTTTGTGCACACTTCTGCGTATTTATATTGCATGAACAGCAGGTTGAGGGAGGTGATTCTGCCCCTCTGCTCTGCTCTGGTAAGACCCTACCTGGAGTACTGTGCCCAGCTCTGGAGTCCCCAGCACAAGACAGATGTAGACCTGTTAGAGCAGGTCCAGAGGAGGGCCACAAAAATGCCCAGAGGGCTGGAGCACCTCTGCTGTGAGTCCAGGCTAAGAGAGTTGGAGTTGTTCAGCCTGGAGAAGAGAAGGCTCTTGGTGAGACCTTGTTGCGGCCTTTCACCATGTAGAGGGGAGTTGTAAGAAAGATGGAGAGAGACTTTTTACCAGGGCCTGTAGCAACAGCACAAGGGACAATGGTTTTAAGCTCAAAGAGGGTAGATTTAGATGGGACATAAGGAAGAAACTATATATGATGAAGGTGGTGAAACACTGGGAACGTGTTTCCCAGAGAGGTTGTGGATGTCACATCCCTGGAAGTGTTCAAGGCCAGATTGGATGGGGCTTAGAAAAACCTGGAGAGGTGTCCAGGTTTTGAAAAACCTAGTGAGAGCTGTCCCTGTCCATGGCAGGGGGATTGGACTAGATGATCTTTAAAGGTCCCTTCTGTCCCAAACCATTCTATGACTAATTCTGTGATTCCATTTAATGGCCAATTGCTCCATATGCATTGGAGGAGTTTCAGTAACTTCCTAAGTGTGTTCCTTGTGCATGTAGATAAAAAGATTTGCCTACATGTTCAGGTGAGATGGATATGCAGTTAACACAGCTCAGCTAGCAGAGGCAAACCCGCTGGCTGTCGTGTACCTCAGCCCAAGAGAAAGTCCTATTTCCTCCTATTTGCTACTGGCATTTGAAGGGATATGAGCACATCCTTGTGTAAGTATGCAGAGGGGTTTTTTTTCTTTGTAGAAAGGAAAACTTTCATGAGCTTCAGGTAGAAAATACATATAGTGTTCTTAGACACTTGACTCACTGTAGCTTATAGTTGTGAAGGCAAAAATGGTTTTGAGTGGGAAGCATGGGACTGGAAACTACAAGCTGAATGAAACCATATGAATCAGGGGGCTCAGAGGCCAATGCAGTTGCAGTTACAGTCTGTGTTGATTAGTTATCCTCACAGGTCAAATGGAATAAATTCTTTGATCAGGATTTCTCCAGAAGTGCAGTATTTTAGCAAGATTTCCAGTCGGAGAAAAACATCGTATCAGAATAAAAACCACCCCAAAATGAGCTGAACTGCTTTGCTTTGCACAGCTACTAGAGGGTGGAAAAAGCCTTGGTGGATGACACAGATGGCAGATCTATGAGCCTCAATAATTAAAAGATTAAAAATTTATCATTTTGTGTCAAATTAGGATAATAATTCCCAAAGGAATATATGGAATAAAACCCTTGACTTCCTGAGGAAGAAGCATGGTTTCTGAATTTTGGGATATCCATTTTGTGTGATCCTTTGGGATTTACTACCTTTTTTTTAAACATAACAATAAATGCTGCTTTTTCCATTTAAGTTAAAAGCAACCATCTGTGTGCATAAGGGTCTCTTCCTCTGAGACAGAGATACTGGGTTTCCAGTCTTCCTACTTCTCTGGCATTTGTTAGTTCATTAATCATAAGACTTAGCACTCCTGTAGTGCTGTAAATATTCAAAACTCCCTGCTACCATCAGAGCCTTCATTTTGTAAATGAATTTAAATGGGTGGATCACTGGGCTTGGGCAGAGGCGTGCAGAAAACAGCAGGGCCTCCTGAAAATGTAAGTAGGCCTGAAGTACAGTCCTACCTGGTAACAGTGTTGTCCTCTACACTTTTTTTCCATCTGGAAACTCTAAGATGTAGGTGATGGCAAGGAAAAGCCTACATCTGTGACAACATTTGGAACTTCTGGTTGCTCAAGAAGGGAAAAGGAAGCCTTTACTGAGCATTATACCTTGCTTTACTGTCCTTTAAAACTGGATCTAAGGCTTACTTTGTGAGGGTTAATTAATGACATTAATAACTTAGACACAGAACACTTGTAGCACCTCATTCTCCGTAAAAGTTGGTAAGGGGTTTCCCACTGGAATTATTTCAGCTTTGCTGAATACCTGAAAAAATCCTTGAAGAGGGATATGTGATTGAAATGAAATGTGTTTTTTCCTCTCAAACCAAATTGTTGTATTTCATCTCTTCTGACTAAAAGTATGTTCAGACATATGTTTTCAATTACATTGATGTATAACTGCCTTGCCTGGTGTTGCTTTGCTCCATGGGAGTTGTAGTTTTGGTCCCATTTTGTGCCCTGGTTTTGGTTCCCTGGAGAACAGCCTCTCCCCTTTGGCAGGGCTGGTTGGGAGATATATGGGGTCTATATGAGGCAATGCATAGTAATGCAGAAATACTTAGTTTTGCTTTGACCAAAAATACTTTATTCAACAAAAAATTGTCTTCAGCTCTCCATCCCAAGTTGGGAGAAAAAAAGATACTGAAATAGCAAAACTTCCCACAACATAGAAGATCTGTTTTTCAATTGTACCAATTCCCATTCTATGCACAAAGGTGCTGTGCCTTGCTGCTCCCTCTTTTTTTGGTATAACATTAATTACATTTCATCTTCACG
Source organism: Brachypteracias leptosomus (assembly GCA_013401335.1). Classification (NCBI taxonomy): domain Eukaryota; kingdom Metazoa; phylum Chordata; class Aves; order Coraciiformes; family Brachypteraciidae; genus Brachypteracias; species Brachypteracias leptosomus. The sequence goes on along the minus strand of VYZX01025210.1, from coordinate 226,544 downwards.
GTGAAGAGGGATATGTACTTTGGAGATTAAGGGAGGTTTTTTGGAGAAATTATGCTTGCTGTTTACATTCCTAAGTGTTCAAGACAAGAAGTCTCACTTTCAGAAGTAACTTACATTCTGCAGTGCTCAACTAACTGAAAACAGAAATTAGGGTCCTAATTATTAGGAGAAGACTTTCTAATTGACTTAATTAGTAGAATATCAGGTGTAAGTCAATTTGGAGCTGAAGTCTCAAACCTCTTGATAGATATGGTGATTACTATTTGAATTTCAAAGTGACTTTCAAGTTATTTTAAACAGAAATTCTTGTGTCTATATGTAAGGAGAATATTGTATTTTAAATATTTTCATATCTGGCAGCTCCTAAGATTTCCATGTGTCACCGTTTCTCAGTGGGTTGTACAACTCTGGTGGGGCTTTGTTTTGTTTTCTTAAGAGGTGGTCAAAAAAAGAGACCTGCAACAAGTTCTACTCACTGAATAAAGATGCTGAAAATGTTGAAGAGATTTTCTGAAAGCTGCCTGAGATTAGCTTTATAATGGATAAATCCAGGTTTTAAATAAGCATTGCTTTTATGGTTAAAGTAATTTATCCTCATGTCTTATAGAAGCATGGCTCAATCCAGCTTTGGATATTAAAGAAATAAAGTTCAAAGATTCGCTATTAAATATTTAAAATTCTGTTCTTTGGATCAAGGGCATCTAAAATTTGTCAGTAAGAGCAATGCTATTAACCAAGTCCGGCTGCTACCAGTTTTCATGCCCATCATTTATATCCAAGTAATATTTGCTGTGTGCTGAATGCTGTCCACACACATGGAAGGACGCTTGTCCTTCTCTGAAAATCTTGCAGTCACTGGCAAAGAAAAAAAGCATTTTATTTGCTGAAGGCTGAATAGGCCCTTCAAACATCTGCATGCTGTTAAACAACCCAGAAAATAATAATGGCTATAAAAATAAAGTAATGAGCTGTAGCTTCCTCCATACCTGGCTTTAAAGACACAGACCCCCTTCTCCACAGTCACTGAGCCTTTTGTTTTTAAAGATCAACCTCTTCACTCTGGAGCTAGCAACAGACTTATTTTTGTACTTGTATCACAGCAGAGAGAACAGAGCAGCTTCCTACTAGCTCTTATTTGGACTGCAGTCTCTGCAGCTTGACTAAGATCTTCTATTGCGTTTCTTCATCTCAGGAGGAGGAGGAGGAACACCTGGTTCCCCGCATCCAAGCACAGTCCCAGCTGCTGCTTTCCTGCTCCATCAATAGATGTTTCTGTGCCAGTAGGACTGATAGTGATGGTTTTCTAATGACAGCGCTTCCCCTAGTGCCTTGTATGTTCTGCCTAGTAAACCTTTTGGAATAATAAGATGGATTCAGCCCATTTGTGGCAGAAGGGAGGATCGTATGGGGAACTCCAGAGGGGAGAGAGGAAGGAAGCAAGAATCCAAATTGCTGCCTGTTTAATAGCTGGACAAAAAGCATACACCATACAGCGTTGTTTTATCTGGGATCAGCATGGTGATTTCGATCATGCAGCTATCTTGCCACTATTGCAGCGATGCAGTGCCAGCGAATGCCTACCCAGCACAGAAACCCACCTGTACCACCTTCTGTAGCAACCACCAAGCCTTGACACAACACCTTAGCAGACACGACAAAAAGAAGGCATGGGGAGCATTCACAGAGGTCACGCAGCACATTGGAGACAGAAACATGGCCCGTTCCCTGAGGCTAGTGTGTTTTCTGTTCCCTCTGCCGCAGCTCCCTACAGCAGGGCAGGGTTGATTACTGTGCAGATGAGGAAAGCTGCTGGAAGCTGCTGGACTGCTAGCCCTAATCACAGCCCAAGGGCTACATGACGAATAGCATCTTTAACCACTTTATTAGATACAGTGGCCAATAATTTGACAAGTAAAAATTGATTTTCCCTTTACAAACTCTCTGTGAGCAGCCTGGCCATTAATGAACCATTACATTTCTTATCCCTTTCTAGTTGGAGAAGTTACTGGGAATTTCTCCTTCTTCCCCCACTGACAAAACAGCTCTAGCACTGCCCATCTTCAGCTTTAAATCTCTGTACCACTGCTAATGAGAACAAGGCAGACAAATTCTAAATGGGGTGTAGCTTAACTAATTTTTTGTTCTTCTTTTTTTTTTTTTTGTCCTAAAGCTGGTGCTGTTTTCTCCTGAGGACTTTAAGGAAATGTATTTGTGCCCTCTGCTGGAGTTCAGGAACTGGAGGGAAGCTCAGAAGGTGAGCAATAGTTTGGATGCTCAGCTCAGAGTAGGTTTTACCTCACACAGGGAATTTCAATGTAGAATCCCTGGGAATCAGCCGTGAAGCAGAAAGACACTCAGGAGATCTGGCCGATTTCTAAAAAGAATTTCTGGAGAACTCAGGGACACATCATCCCATTGTGGAGGAAGACAGGGGATTTTGCAAGATGCATTTTTATGTCCTGTCAGAAGAGAATTTATAAAAGCATTGCTTAAGTACTTGGACACAAAACACAGAAAGCCAAAGCACAGCTTGAGATGGTCAACAATGGACATTAAGGAAATGATTGGTTATGTGGGTGAGGGGAGGGTGGTGGAGATATCTTGACTTTAGTGAGGCTTCCCTATAGAGTCTCCTACAACATTCTCATTTGGAAGGTGGGGAAGTATGGGGTAAACAAAAGGACTGCTGAGAAAATTGGCTGGATGGCCAGACTCAAAGGGTAATGATCAATGGCTCATTACCTGGCTGATAATGGGCAGTCCAGGAGTTGATACTGGGGCTGATGGTGTTCAACACCTTTAGCAGTGACCAGGATGAGAACAGAGTATACCCTCAGCATCTCTGCAGGTAACACCACAGTAGGGAAAGTGGCAGAGACAAATGGCAGAACCTCAATCCAGAGAGACCTCAATGGCAGAACCTCAATCCAGAGAGACCTCAATAACCTCAAGAAAAGGACCAACAAAGACCTCTTGCAGGACCTCAGTAAGGACTCATGTAAAGTTCCACACTGGGGCAGAATTGCTCTAGATATCTGCAACTGACTCAGCAGCAATTCTGACAAGGACCTGGGGGTTACGGTGGATACCCAGTTGAATACAAGCTGACAGGGCACTCTCACTGCAAGTAAGGCAAACTGAGTAGTACTTCACATTAAGAGGAGCATGGTCAGCAGACCACAGTAAGTTTCTGTCTCCTTCTGCTGCGTGCAGCTGAGCCCACACCTGGAACAGTATGTCCAAAGAAGGATGTGGAGAAACTGAACAGGGTCCAGCAGAAGGCTACAGGATGGTAAGGAGCCTAGAGTTCATGTCCTGTGAAGAAGATTGAGAGATGGGTATGTTTAGTCTGTGGAGGAGGTGGCTAAGATGTTATCTAACAACTGCCCATGAAGTACTGGAAAGGCAAAGCCAAACTTTTCTCAAAAATGAGTGAATTGAATAGTGAGTGCCTGTCTGCACTATGCTGTAGCTGTGCCTATCTTCTGTCCTGTCACCTTGGGTAGACCTCAGGCCTGTGTTATAGCCTTGTCTCTGGCCCTATCTCCTCACCAGGCTTTCTGGATGGGCCCTGGAGCTGGTTCATCACAACACTTGTTTGGGAGATATTAATCGGCACTGTTCAGGTCCTGTGGGACTGTGCCAGAGGGTACAGAAGGGGTGTGTGTGAGGGCACTGGTTGTGCTGTGGTGACCCTCAGTTCCTGGTTTGTCCTTTCTTGGGGAGTAGATTCTTCCCGTACTCCTTATTGCTCTTTGATGTTTCATGGGCCTCTGTTTTCAAGGCCACAATTGACTGCTTATATTATACACTCAGACCTTCCCTTCAGCACAAGGAATAAACCTTTACATGGTTAAGCCTTTGACTGACTGAATGTATCTACCAGGAAAACACATGCTTCTGGGGATTTCATTGCTTCAGGTACTTCTCTTGGTTAAATTGAAGGTGATGCTCAAATCATGTTGGATTTCTGTTTGGAACTTTAAAGAATTTTACTTAATGGATAGCTATATTACAGGATATATTGTATTTTAAGTTATATTTATTACAAGATGCTTTTTGCTTGTTTTAAACCTTGCAGATTGATGCTACAGCTTATCTTTTGGTTGAAAAAGCACACATAAAACCTTACTCGGTAGCTGTTGCAGCAATTGAGCACAGACCATTGTGAACAGTTCTTATTCCTTGATGACAGTGAATTTGGATGCCCAGCAGTTGCTTAAATGTAACATCAACCATTTGGCTGCTGATCAAAGATGTTTGAAAGGGGGAGGGAATCTGCAAATTTCTAAAGCAGAATCAAGCTGCTCTGAGCGAATTATGATTTTGATGTCATGAAGCACTGATGCCTGAGGAAATTCAGTCACTTCTCTTTTTCTTTCATAAGTGTCCTAGAAAGCCAGAAGAGAGCGGCATAGAGACAAATGAAGAAACAATCACTCCTCCAGAAAATGATAAGATACCCTGTCCTGCAAGCCTCCTATCTGTGCTCTGTTATGAGTATCTTCAAAACTGGTTTAATTCATGGACAGAGCCCAGGACAGCAATACAGTGTTTCTCTCTCTTCATAAAGTCATGCTTCATAAGCTCTATTTCCTTTGTTTTTCACAGCGACTTGCAGGATGGTGTGCTAGACTCCTGCCTTGTGCAGATGGTGGGGCAATAGATCAATGTCTTTTGTTAGAGCATGACCTTTGGAAGCTGAATTCCACCCAAGGACTTTCTAGTTGCTCTCTCAGACCTGCAGCAACTCCCTGTCTTACTTACACGGGATTTGCAAGTGTCCTTATCATCCTCAAGTCTGGAGTGTTTACTTAGGTGCCACCATGGGCACAATTCATGTGGTCTTTCTTCTGCTGAAGTCTCATCTACAGCCAAGAGCTCAGCTTAGGAAACTCCATAGCTGTGCACAGATGGGTCAAAAGACATACCAAACTTTAGTTACCATGATTTTAAAATCATGTTTTAGAAAAATAAAACTCTTAACTGAATAACAATGTGGACAATATTTCACTTTTACAAACACAGCTTACCAAATAAAGCTAGATGGAGATTCCTGTGGAAGAGAGGATCTGAAACAGAATATAACAGCAGAATTATAAGGCTTAACGCTTTAAGATGGGAGATAAGACCATTACTGCTGTTGAAAAGAAGAAAAACTGAAAGGTGGAAATAGTTATCCCAGAATTTAGTCACATTTGAAAATGTGCATATTAAGATTTAAATCATGAGGATCTTTGACTTTTGGCAACGGAGTGACAGTCCCATGTCATTTTTCCCCACACAAGCTCAGCAGGGCAGTAGCTCAGCACTGCCTTGCAAGGGGCCATCTCCCGACTGGCCACCCCAGCTTTCTGTGCTGGGCTCCCATGCAGCACCCACAGGGTGAGGAGTGGGATAGAAAGTCCTCTTGGGTTTGGGGGACAAGACCCTTTCTTCAGGGCTTTCCTCTGTGAATTACACAGAATCACAGAACGGTAGGGGTTAGAAGGGACCTCTGGAGATCATCTAGTCCAACCCCCCTGCCAAAGCAGTTTCACCTAGAGCAGGCCGCACAGGAATGCATCCAGGAAGGTTTTAAAAGTCTCCAGAGAAGGAGACTCCACAACCTCTTTGGGCAGCTTGTTCCAGTGCTCTACCACCCTCAGAGCAAAGAAGTTTTTCCTGATGTTAAGGTGGAACTTCCTGTGTTTCTGTTTTTGCCTGTTGCCCCTTCTATCACTGGGCATCACTGAAAGGAGTCTGGCTCCATCCTCTTGATACCTGCCCTTTAGATATTTATAAGTGTTGACAAGATCCCCTCTTGGCCATCTCTTCTCCAGGCTGAATAGCCCCAGGTCTCTCAGCATGAAAGATGCTCCAGTCCTCTAATCATCTTCATAGCCTCTACTGGACTCTCTCCAGTATTTCCATCTCTCTTGCACTGGGGAGCCCAGAACTGGGCAGAGTCCTGCAGATGTGGCCACACTAGAAGTGAGGTGTATCCAGGGTGTTACGGAGCCAGGCAGCCTCATCTGACAGCTTTACATTTCTTCATATGTCATGCTATCAGTAAAATTCTTAGAAAGACCAACATCGTTTAAGTGCTGGTAGTTCACCTACCAAGGTGACAAAGCTGCTTTGGCGGCTTACTGAATGTCAGAAAGACTCAGTAAAAGCTGGGGCTTAGGCCACCAAGGATTTAGTATTTTAGATTTTAAAAAAATATAGACGTTATTTTAGTTTTTTGACATTTTAATTTACAGGGGAGAGGCCCCCCGAGGCCTCCTCCCCCTCCCCAGGCGGCTGCAGCAGGCCCGGCCGCGGCGCCAGGTGGCGCCATGCCGGCGTGATCCGCCACGGCGGCCGCGGGGGCCTAGACCCGGGCTCTGGGGAACCGCGCCCGGGGCTTCGCAGAGAAACCGCCGGCACCAGAGCCCACGCCGGGCCTCGCCGGGCGGCTGCGGCTGCGGCTGCGGCTGCGGCGGGGCTTCGGGAAGGGTTCGCCATCCCTGAAGCCCCTCTCAGGGGGAACTGAGGCTCCGCAGCCCTGTGCTGTGTCAGAGAAGCTGAAGTGCCTGTGAAGGAGCACTGGAGGCCGCAGGGTTGTTTCGGGGAGGAGGCAGGAGCAGGGAGCTGGTCACTTGTGAGTGTAGGCCGGTGCTTTTCTGTTCCACGCAGGCACCGGAGCGTGTGTGCTGCATGCTCATCACGCAGGTCACAGAATCACAGAATCGCTATGGTTGGAAAGGACCTTTAAGATCATTGAGTCCAACCATTATCTGTCTCTACCAGGCGACTTCTACACCATATCCTTGAGCACTCTATTTAGATGGCTTTTAAATACATCCAGGGATGGTGATTTAACCACTTCCCTGGCCAGCCTCTTCCAGTCCTTGACAACTCTTTTGGTGTAGAACTTTTTCCTAATGTCTAACCTAACCCTCCCCTGGCGTAACTTAACACCATTTCCTCTTGTCCTGTCAGTTGTGGCTTGTGAGAAAAGACAAACACCCACCCCCCTACGATCTCCTTTAGGGTAGTTGTAGAGAACAAGGTCCTACCTGCCATGTCTGGACAGCATGGAGAAACATGGCATTTGCTGCTCAAACTGGGTTGCATCTGTTCAAAACCAGCAGAGAATGTGTGGGAGAAACAGTGTGGTGGGTCTGTTTCAGGAAGATGGACTTGGCCTTTGATGCTATTTGCTATTGGGAGAGGGGAGAGGGAGGGGAGCACAGGTGCTTTCTGGGTTTTCCTATTCATTGGAAAGAAAATGTTGCCATGTTTAATGTATGTGTCTACCCACAGCCTGCTTTTCCAGCCCCTTGACTCCTGTCACACACTGTGATCCTGACTGTCATTACCTGCTGTCCATTCAGGCCTTGTGCTTTGCTGTTTTATTACTAGTTTTACTTTAAAGCCTCACACCACAGATTTCCTAGGATCAAATTCTGTTTTCCTCACCCCTAGCCCCTGGGTGCTTTCTATCAAGCTGGAGCAGCTGATCAGTCATCAAAACATAAAGGCCTTCTTTGTAGGATGGTGGAATCTGGAGAACCCATGTGGAAGAGCAGGCCCAGAGGGACTACTGTGCATGGTCTTCCCTCATCTTTGCCAGAGGCTTGTGGAGTGCCATCACGGGGGTGTGAAATGTCCTACATTAGTCCATTTCAAAACAGTTTGGCCATGCTTTAAAGTGTTTATGTGATTCAGTTTCCTTTTCCAATCAGAGCCTGATGTGTATTTGCCTGGAGAGGGATGTCCGACAGTGTGAGACAAGTGGCAAAGTGTTTTTTCTCTTACGCTGAGTGGTGGTTCATGTCTGCCTATGTGCTACTTTCACTCAATCCAACTGGTGTCACTGCCACCAAGAGGAGTAGCCCACTTCTTGCCTCCCACCTCCCACTTGTTGGCACTGTCCTTTGTGTGATTGCACAGTAAAGCACATCAGTGATTGGCTGAGAGCCAGAGAAAAAAAAGGAGAGGGGGAATGTTAGTTTTCAGTGGGATCAATTCCTTACTCAAAGCACTTGAATAAGCAAAACAGAGGACTTGGCCTGGGCACAGAAACAAACAGCGTGGGCAAGGAGGGAACACGGTGTCCACATCAGCTAAATCTGCTACTGGAAACTGTGTCAAAAGATGCCCTGAGGATTCTTGACATGAAAGTTACCGCGACATGATCTTGCACACCTAGACGTTTATGGACTTAACCCAGTGACCTGGAAGTGGGGGAGCTGGTAGTGGTGATAGCAGCACATTCACAAAGTGTCTTTTTCCTTGAAATGCATGCTCACAACTGTTTTTACTTAAAGAAAGAAAGAAAGGAAGAATGAAAAAACACCCTAAAGCAAAACCCCCAAACATGTCAGTTTTTAAAATGTGGCCATTCTATTCCTGGATTATTTTTCTAGTGCTGCACCATTAAATGGAGAAGTCTTTTCCACTTCCCTTTCCCCTCTTCCCTTCCTGCGGCAATATACAGATGGACCTGAGAGAGAGGGGCGGGGGAAAAGGTGCCCTGTTGATTCTTGTGAAGATGTTGCTTTTGTTCTCTCTTTGTTACTAGATTATAAGATGAAAACAGATGTTTCTTCTCTTTACAATGCACTGTATGGCCTGTCTAAACATAAGGAAAGCAGCACTTCTACTGACAGTAATAAGTTTCATCTGAGGATGGAGTTGTCTTTATCACGAGGCAGTTGCATTGTGGTACATACTTTGATGAAACCTGCATCCAAAGTCCCGCCACATCACAGTTCAGAATTTAGTTGGCTTCTGTTTCCATTATAAACACATAATTTTCAAAAAGGGCAAGAAGGAGGACCCGGGTAACTACAGACTGGTCAGCCTCACCTCCATCCCTGGGAAAGTGATGGAACACCTTATCCTTGGTGCCATCTCAAGGCATATCAAAGATAAGAGGGTCATTAGGGGCAGTCAACATGGCTTCACCAAGGGGAAGTCGTGCTTGACCAACCTCATAGCCTTTTATGAGGATATAACGAGGTGGATGGATGATGGCAGAGCGGTGGATGTGGTCTACCTTGACTTCAGTAAAGCCTTTGACAAGGTCTCCNAAGAGGGACAGGGAACTGCTGGAGAGAGTCCAGCGTAGGGCTACAAAGATGATTAAGGGAGTGGAGCATCTCCCTTATGAGGAAAGGCTGAGGGAGCTGGGTCTCTTTAGCTTGCAGAAGAGGAGACTAAGGGGAGACCTCATTAATGTTTATAAATATATAAAGGGGGAGTGTCATGAAGATGGAGCCAGGCTCTTCTCAGTGACAAACAATGATAAGACAAGGGGTAACGGGTACAAACTGGAACACAGGAGGTTCCACTTAAATATGAGAAGAAACTTCTTCTCAGTGAGGGTAACAGGACACTGGAACGGGCTGCCCGGGGAGGTTGTGGAGTCTCCTTCTCTGGAGATATTCAAAACCCGTCTGGACATGTTCCTGTGTAACCTCATCTAGGTGATCCTGCTCCGGCAGGGGGATTGGACTAGATGATCTTTTGAGGTCCCTTCCAATCCCTGACATTCTGTGATTCTGTGATTCTCTAAAATAATTAAATGAATGAGTGAAAAAGGGGGTGGGAGACATCATCTGCCTGCCTGTCTTTCCTGTGTGCAAAACAAACACATCCCTATTTGTTCCAGAAAAATAGTTTGCTAGAGATCTTTCTACCAGCCAGCTGTTCCTGTGTGCAGGAGATTAAGTGCTTTATCTCATGAGTGAAACTATAAAGAGTTTTTAAAGAGTGAAAGCAGACAATAGACTTTGCTCTGTAATCCAGGTAATGTTTGTTGCTGATATTTTGTTAAAATCGTTTCTGAATTGGGATCTTCTGTTTTCATGTTTGTAATACAGCATTTGTGCCTGCCTGGCAGGAAAGAGCTTTCCTTGGGCAGACAAGTGTACCAGAGTGGGCACTGGTTTTGTGAATAGGAATGCTGAGGACACATGGATGTTGACAGATGGGAAACATTGAGTATTGCTTGGCCAGAGTCATCAGTGCACTGCTAGGAAAAATCCAAGTCCAAATTAATACATTTGTTTAAACAGTTACGCAGAAGTTAAACCTTGAAAGCATTCACACTAACAGTCAATCATGTTTCTCATTTAGCAGTTTTGTTCCTTCACAGGATGTTCCCGAAAGTTTGCAGGGAAATAGCTTTGGCTTTTATTTAGAGCTAATTTTTCGTAACAAAAATAACCTTTATACTTTACTCTTGCTTAGGCATTTTCCAAGTCTGGAAAATCTTGACTCCTGAGCACCAGATGGGTTAATATAATAACATGTCTTAGCAAAACAGCTGATAGTGGCCAGGTGCTATCCTGACAAGTGCTCAATGCCAGTGACCCTGTCCCCTCATCTTGGCAGTTTTGGATGGCAGTCTTATGGCCCCAGAGGCCAAGCCCTAGAAGCTAATTTGCTGCCCAAGGCATCTGCTTCTTGGCAAGCTCCAAGGGCATCTGCATAGGTGGCTCTGCATAGCTTGTCTTCCTGTCACATGGCCAGGTACCTGGGGGTGCAGTGGGGGACCTTCTTTGCTGGTTTTTTCTTTTCTTCTGGTTTTCTGGAGCTTCCTGAATGAACCGAGAGGCCTTTTCTTTATAAGGAATTGGCTGTGCATCCCATATGTCCCTCTATTGTTCATGCTGGGGTAATCTGCACTGAAACAGGATCTTTGTTTCTGGCACCCTTGTCTCTCACCCTGTACTCAGGCTGAAGTCGTAACCCTCTCTGGGCGTCCTTAATGTTGGTTACTCTAGAAGCAATTGGTTTTTTGCAGACAGCTGTTTATAATTTCAGGTCTGTGAGGGAATGAGTGACAAATTTAAAGCAACAAAGCTACTTGGGAGACTGTACCCTCTTTGCTAGAAATAAGTAAGGAAAGTTTGGGGAAAATAAAACAGCTGGAAGTCAGGGAAGCATTGCAAGAAGTGGGTAGTTGCAAAATGAGCCTTATAAGGGAATAGCTGCTTGGCCTTACCAAATTTAGAGGACTAGACCTAGAAAGGCATACTAGATGATTGTGTTTTGTACCAGCTTGAGGCAGGAAGCAAGATGAAACAGTTTTGCAGCTCTTATAATAAGCTATGAGGTGGATAAACCATGTGCTATGTGTTTTTTTTAAGAACGGAAAAAAGAAGTGTCCCCCCGTTTTCATTCACCAGCAGGATGGCAGCATTCAGCTCTCCTCCGCCTTTCCACAGGCTCATCTTCTGTCAAACACCTTTCCTCCCAGCTTCCGAGGCTCAGCTGCCCTTGTTTTTGGCACAGGTTATTTGCAGTCAGTCCCTCCCACTCCTTTTGGTGAGGTGATGGGTGGCACAGGATGTTGAGGTTGCGTGCTTAATGTTTTTTATCTGCTGCGCTTTGCTTCCTAGTGAGTGTTCCTCTGGGCTTCCTGGTGTTGCTGCCTTGTGTGGGACCTTCACAGGCTGCAGTCTGTCAGGGGTGTCCCTGCCCCAGTGTGGGTTGCCTTCTTGAAGAGTGCATCTCCTCTAATGCCCCCAACATTGTCTTCCTTCATGTTCTCTTAATGCTCCTCTTCACATATCTCCTCATGTCTTCATAGAATTGCTTAGATTGGAAAAGACCTTTAAGATTTTAGAGTCCAATCATTAACCTAACACTGACAAGTCCTCAACTAAACCATATGCCTAAGCACTATGTCTATATGTCTTTTAAATACCTCCAGGAATGGGGACTCCACCACTGCCCTGGGCAATCCAATGCCTGACAACCCTTTCAGTAAAGAAATTCTTCTTAATATCCGATCTGAACTTCCCTTGGTGCAACTTGTGGCCATTTCCTCTTGTCCTACCCCTTGTTACTTGGTTGATCAGACCAATTCCCACCCCTCTACAACCTCCTTTCATGTAGTTGTAGACAGCTATAAGGTCTTCTCCATGTTTTTCCTGCATCTCTTCACCTGTCTCCAAACACATCAATATGTCTGAATGAAGGCACCACATACATCTTTGGTTGGAGGTTTGGCTCACTGTGGGCTGGTCTCATCTGTTTCAAAGCCACAGGAATCAACTCTGACTGGCCCAGGGCAGTTCATGGCCTCCTCCCACACAGGTCACCCTGCCCCGACACTGAAACCCTGCCAGTTTTGCCCAGCACACCTCTTTTGCCCAAACCCTGCCAGTTTTGCCCAATTTATCTCTCTTTCGTTTCTGCCCAACAACCTGCCCTCCTCCTGTTGTGTGCTGCAGGCTACATACCGGAAAAAATGTAAGGTTTTTTTCCTATTAAACTCTTGTTCCTGGAATCACTTGATTAAACTTCCACTATAATTTTAATGTAAACTCATAACCCTTGTGCTTAAAGAGAAAATCTTGAAAATGTAAACTGTAGAAGGCAAATAAAGAAGTATTACGGGAATTATTTTTGTCTCTTAGCTTTTGGAGCCAATTCATAATGTGTAAGCCCTAAGGGTTTGCAGTACCATGGAAGGAGCTGCTTCACTGTTGTGTCCATATCTGCAAAGCTATAATAACCTCTGTAACTCTTTTGTATTACATCCCTACCAAATATGTTAGTTTACATTTCAGCACATTTTTGTCTGCTTAGATCACAGCCTACAGTGCTCTACAAACTAGTAGTTGAATAGACACTTGCACAGTGGTAAGAATGGGCTTGCTGCAAAGCATGGTCTGCAGCAGTGAAGCAAAATCTGTATTTAAAAGAAGATCTGCCACTGATGCTGCCCTTTATAGAGAGTATCATGGGAAATGAAAATGCTCAGAATCTCTGAAAGTATAAGCTCTTCATTTTGAGTCTCTTCTGCAAGACATTTTAGTTAAGAAATACCTAGCTCTGTGTGTTCCCCCATGACACTATCTTTACCTTCTCTTGGCAAGATCAAAAATTTCTTAATGTGCTTCTCAAGCATAACTCAGCTGTGCCTCATTCAGGGAGATCCTACTTATTTCAGCCCCGTAGTTTAGTAACTTCAAGACAGCCAAAACTGTCAAAATTTAATGCTAAAAGCTATTTACATGAGAAACAACAAACTTGTTGATCAAGAAACAAATTTCCGTTCCAGGAATGACCACAGCTACACTTTAGACTTCTTGCAGACCCATGGAGATGGGTCTTTTAAGTCCATGTTTTACCCTCAAGATTTTTGTCACATGTTGAAGCCTTGACTATCCAAACAGCATAGAACTAAAGTTTACATGCTGTAGCAGCACATATATCTAAGGCAGAGAATCAGGGAGGAGGCATGCACCAGGCTGCTCATCACTGCTGCTTTTTGTTGGATAGAAGAGCAGCACAGCTCAGCTTGGGGCCTTGCAAGAGAACATCAACACAAAGGGTAGGTCTTCATGAATAAACATGATGCTGTCAGATTTTCCTTGCTCTTTCTCAAGGGGTTGTTATGTATGATTGTACCTGTGGAAGCAGCCTCTGGATAAGAAGGGTTTACTTTCCTTTATTCACTACTTAAAGCCAACTCAAAGGGATATTTACTTGTGATAGCCACAGGGGTGTGGCAGCCTCACCTTGTCTTTCTCATAGGTTCCTTGGCCTCAACCTCCGTACGCCTTCAAACAGCAACACAACCCTTCCTACAGATGTGAGGGAAGGTTTGGAAAGATAGATGTGAAGACATGGAGGAGGGTGGCTGCATCACAATTCAGCCCAGCTGCTTCAAGACCACTTTGAACCACTTTCAGCACATTCACCCAGTGAAACCTGGATCTCTGTACTGTACGCTAGTAAGCAAGGTGCACTTTTAAAGAGTGGAGAAACCACTTTGAAAGGTTATGTGTGAAAACATAGGTGCCCAGGGCTAAATTAGCCACTCCTGCTCAAGGCTAAATGAATTTTTAGGAGTTCTTAAAATCGAGACATTTGATTTGATATGGTTTAATACATTTGTGTGTCCTCAGTCTGCCATGAACTGACTTAAAACCAGTACAATCCTGAGGAATAAACAAGACAAAAATCTCAATAGATTATGTAGTTTTTTAGTCTTTAGTTAGGAATTATTTCCTCTGTGCAGTAGGTGTGGTCTGTTACAGAAGTACAGAGCATCAGAAAAAGCTTTTCAAATATGAAGAGTGAAAGGGGGTCATACTATCCTGAGTATTACATGCTCTGGCAAACAGATCATTAGTTCCAGCTTCTGGAGTCAGTTAAATATGGATAATAATCTGGGTGCTTATATAAAAAAGAAACAAATAAGCAAGGGCATGTTTTGGAAACTTTGGAAAGTCGAAGTCAGACTTGCAACTTCTGAAGCCCTGATTCATGGTTCCTGAATGTGTGGGACTGATGTGGTCAAAGATTTGACCTTTAAAGAATGAACGGCAAGTCACCTCCTGGGGGACTCTGTGATGAGATGTGTCTTGCTTGTGCAGCATGTTGGAAGCCCAGAAGCTCTATGTTCCCAATGTATCTGTGTGGGGCAGAAGTGATGCCCCCATTTTGTTAATCTTGTAATTAATTCTTTGTTAATTTATCGCCTTGAAAGTTATCAAGGCACTAGTTTCTACCCCACTCCTTCCTCACCACCTGTCTTCCATGTAGACCTTGCAGCAACATGTTGGGTTTTTCCTCCCTGGTCTGCAACTCAGCTGCAGATGTCACTTGGCTCTTCCTCATTCTTGCCAATGTCCAGGCTGTTCCCAAGCAATAGTCATCAGAGAAGGACTTTATTTCCAGGGGTGGTTAAGTGACTAACCCAAGATCAAACAGTGGGACAGTGGTGGAGGCAGGAACTGAAATCAGGTCTTCTGACTCAAGTTTCTCTTGGCTGCAGTCTCCGGGTTACACGACAGAACTCATTTGCGCTCTAAGTTTCAGCAGTTGCTGAGACAAAACTTCATTTTCTTTCCCCGAGATACTGTATCTGTGTCATCCTGTTCTCTGCCTACTAGGAAGCAGTTTCTTAACATTTGCCTTTAAAAAGAGAAGGCAAGGAGGAGATATTTCTAAGTGATTACACTCTTTTGATCGATGAGAGAGGTGAGCCAGAGTGTGTTCCAGTGACCTCCTGCTATATAAAAGCTTGGCCTGCCTGACAGGACTTCTGGCTGCTGAGTATCTGTGAGTCACAGCCTTTACCACTTGGATTCGATGCGGATTTTTACATCAGACGTTGCGGAAACGAGGTGGCCTCTCAAATATTTGCATTGCTTGGCAAGCTAGGGTAAACGGGGGTGGATTCAGGAAGTTCTGGCAAGGGCAAGCACAGCTGGTGTTAAGGTCTTTGCAGGGCTCCTTTGTGTGTGTGCGTGTGTGTGTGTGTTTGTAGGAAAATGGTTGATTTTTTTCCAGCCAGGGTTCCTGGGAAAGGATGAGTAATCTGGAGATTTCCTGTGATTTTTGGAGGGAAGGAAAAAAAAACCCACATTGCCCTTTGGGGGGAATCTTCTTGGATCTTCCACCATCCCATTTTTTCCCTGAGCACACAGAAAGCCTCACCTCTGGACTCAGCGCTGCTTTGTTTATCACTGCCCAGCAACCAGTGGATACTGCTCAAGAGCAATGTGAGCTGTGCCATGCAAATACTGTTCTCTGCCCTTCTTTGCCTGGAAAGCCCAGGATCTGAACTGTGCAATTCCTATTGCCTTCTTCCATGTGTGCATCGGGAACTAAACTCTGCGTAGGATGTGGGTACCAGTGGCCGAGGTGTGCCTGGCCGGGGATGCTGGGAGCATTTCCCTTTCACCTCTGAGAGCATCAGCCACGTGAGGGAGGGACTATGTGTCTGAAGAGTGTTTTGCACAGCACCTGGCATGGCAGCGTTCAGGTCCACAACTGAGTCAGCTGGGTGCTGCTGCAGTGCAAATGAGTAAGTCACAGTGACAGAAGAGATGTGGGGGTTTCCTGTTGACTGAGGAAGAAAGGAGTGAGAGGCACCTCTGAGGTTATTACTATTTATTATTTGACTTGCAACACTGCCTTCAGGGACAAGGGCTCTGTCACACAAAACACGTGCACACAGCAAAGGCAGAGCCATTCCCCACCCTGAGAAAGGGCATTCTCCAGTGAGCTGAGCTGTTTGAGCTCTTTGAGAGCAGGGATACTGCAATGATACTGGGGCCATAGGGTAAAGAGAAGGGTGTTGCCGCAACCGAGAGCCATGCATAAGCAGTTTAGACCTCAGGTGTATGTCTGAAAAACCTGCTTCTATTATTTCTAGGTGCTCGTCACCACTATTTGGCCACAACTTTCTCTAACTAGTATTTCTCGATGTGTGCTTAGCCATTTTGTGTTCTGAGTGCTTTACAAATATTATGTAATTAGGAAAATAACTCTCTATTTACACAGGCAATTGCACAACCACATGTTGAAAATTCAGCCCTTGGAAATGTAGCCTCAACTGAAATTTCCTTATCTGCCCCTAAGTCTCCCAGCTGCTCTTCCCGAAATGATTTTTAATCCCTTCAACCTCATAACTGACTGTGATGATGGTAATAAAATGAACACAGCTTGGGCAGATAAACTGCTTCCCTCTGCAGTGCAAACTAAATGGGAAGAAAGGGCTGGTAGGGAGTACATGTTTTGGATTTCAGTGTCAGTCTCTTTGCTAAATATGATTGCTTTTAGTAGAAGAAAATCAGTGCAAAATGAACAGCCGTGTCCCTGGTGCCTGATCTCCAGTTGCTGACGACAGAACTGAGGGCTCAGAGACAACCCCTGTAATTGCTTCACTTTCTCCCAAGCCTCAATGTTGTTCCCTGACTAGTGCCAGGGAAGCATTTATCCCTGTGACTGCCTGGATGAAGTGTGAGCCACTGGCACAAAGCTCAAGACTTATCTCCCTACCCAAATTCAGGATATTTTTGTTTGTTTGTTTTTCTTTTTTTTCCCCCTCTCTCTCAAAGGTTAAATGGTTCCCACAGGGTGCAAGAAAGGGTTATTGAAAGCAGCAGGTCCACTTTTGAATATTGCACTTCTGGTAAATCTCTGATCCAGCATCTAGTGGTTAACCACTGATACAGGAAATGACATTTAATGTTTTATCACTCAGCCAGAAATGGAAGAACAAGGCAAGTCTGTATGTGGTGAAGATGGATCATTGCCTGCTACCTTCCCCTTAAAGGCATATCATGCCGCTTAAAAGGAAATGTTTTTTGAGCCGGGACTTTTTTCTCTCTTTGTGTACCTTTCTGCTTAGGGCAGACTGAAAAACTGGAAAACAAATCTCCTTTCCCCCCCCTCCCCGAGGTTTTGCTTGTTAAAATAGGGGTGATGGCCTTATAAGCAACTTAAATCCTCTTTCCTGCTCTTTCTTGTCTTTTGGAAATTTATCCCAGGCCCTGGAGGAAGCTGAGGGGGATGTGGGGCGGGGTAGGAACTGGCCATGGAAAAGGCAGGTTTCAGTAAGTGGCACTCTCTGCTCTGACTCTGGGCTCAGCCTGTCCCTGGCATCATCATGTGCGGGGTTTGGTCTAGGCAAATGTGCTAAAGCAACAAAGAAAGAAAAGAAAACAGTGAAAAATAACAACAAAACATCAAAATATGAGTCCGGAACTTCAGCAGGTATAAATTGTTGTAGTTTATTGATTCGATTATTGTAGCTGCATTGGTTGACAGCAGTGAACACCTGCCTGTTTGTCAGCACAGGGTAACCACAGCAGCCGTGCTCGCTACCTGAACTGCTAAAACTTTGTCTGATTACGGAGTGCATATTCAGGAAGCAAGCAAGCAAGCTCTGAAATGAAATTGGGTGTCGCAGTCCAACTACATCTCAAAAGGCTGCCAAATCTGCCTGTATAAATTCTAACAGTTTCAGATGTTTTCATCATACATACCGTGGGGATGTGTGTGGGGGGAAGAAGCAGTGAGGCGCTTTCCTCCTGCAAATAGGATATATGGGCAAATGCTTTGGTTTTTCAGCTGTTCCAGAGGCTGTTTTCACCTAATGACAGTGCGAGATGTTTTCCAAAGAAAGAGCTTCAAAGATTGCCAAAACTTTCCTGAAAGTGAGCACTGAAATACATTAGAAAGCAACATATTAAAGATAAACCAGCCTTCCATGATTTTCATGTGGTCAAGAGCTGCAAGAAATGAATGCTTCAGAGAGGTGGTGGGCCCTGGCGGCAGCAGAGACCTCCATGAGAAGTTCAAAGGCTACTGATGATGGCATCTCTCCAGAAGTTCTGCTGCTCTCTGGCTTGGCTGGAAGTGAAGCTGGATGGTGGGATGAGCACTTGGATGCTGGAAAGCTAGCTTGCTCCGCAGCAAGGACCTTGGACCCTACTGGCCAAAACCTACTAGCACAGCATTCCTGTAGTTTAAGCACCAGCTCACTCAAACTGCTTGAGAGCTATCCTTGCAACATCACACTGGTATATCATAGAGAGGAAATCAAAATGTCTGTGACCTGGAGACAAGCTCAGATTTGTGTTCAGGTGGAGGTCCGATGTGTACGGGCATGAACCAGAAATGGGGAGTAAGGCTCTGCAGTGAAACAGTGGATGTCAGAAATGGGTAAAAGAGAAAATTGGAGTTCCAGCTCTCAGCACACTTGCTGTTCAGTTAGTGTGTTGGTTCTTCAACCTGCTGCTAATTTTCCTTTTAGGTTGTGGAAACTTGCTTGAATGCAGAATGCAAAGTGAGAAAGCTGTGGAAGCTGCTTGAAACGTGCGAGTGAGGGCCCAGCAGAAACGTGTATCAGCCACAAAGAGTGGAACCAGAATCTCATTCCTTAGCACTGCATGTTTTTGATGCTGTTGTGATGTATTTTTGTATATCCAAAAGCCCACCCTACTAACATGTCCTGGTCTGTGTAGAAAAACCTCTTCTCTCCAGCCTTGCAAAGCAATTGGGCACTGGTCCTGCCATAAAGTCTGCAGAGACCTGAGCAGGTCTTTGGCCTTTCTGAATGTTTGCCAGCAAACAGCAACTAGCAGGATCAGAGCCTTGAGCTACACCTTGGGAAGTGCTACTATTTATCTCTGCACTTGATTGCACCCAATTACTTGCTAAGAACGCGTTCTTTGAAAAAAGATCTGGAGCTGGATCCGTCTCTCATTGTGACTCTGCCAGCTGCCGTCCCCAAAGCTATTTTTAATCAGACAAGCTTCCCCATCCCTGCCAAAAAACCTCGTAACAATTAATAACAATAAAATGAAGGTAGCCTGGATAAATGAATCGTGCTGGCTCTATAAGTCAGCAGCAAAGGCTGCTAGAGAAGATCCATGTAGCATTGTTAATGTGTTGTCTTCCATTTTGCTGTAGCCTTGGACTCCTGATCCACGCTCGGTCCCTTTAAGTTGTTGTGCTGCTGGTCTCCACGCTGCCTGTCACAGGTAGGCTGGCAGATGGGCACAAGCACCTCCGCACAGCATGTTGCTTTGATCCATCTCTTTGAGGATGTGAGGTG
Source organism: Brachypteracias leptosomus (assembly GCA_013401335.1). Lineage (NCBI taxonomy): Eukaryota > Metazoa > Chordata > Aves > Coraciiformes > Brachypteraciidae > Brachypteracias > Brachypteracias leptosomus. The sequence goes on along the minus strand of VYZX01025210.1, from coordinate 207,199 downwards.
GGTATGAATGATCCCACTTACGTGCCCATCGCATGGCTCTGCTAAGTTCATTAAATCTGGGAGCTGCGAGATGACAGAGCTGCACCCAAAGCAGGCTTGGTGGTTAGGTTAATTCTCAGCACTGTCATGTTGCAGCCTCTGGTGTGATTATTTGCCTGCAGGCATGTGTATCCCTGTGCTGTGATCCTGTCAGAAGTTAAGCTGTGTTGGGCTGGATCAGAGTGTGGACAAGAGGCCTCCAAGGACAGGCTGCTGAAGCCATGTCAAGCAGTGATCCCATTAAGCAGTAGGTGGTACTGTGCACTCTGCCAGTGCTGCTGCTGCACGAAGCCGGAAAGATGCTGAGCTGCCCAAGGTTCCCCCACCGGGTACAAGCTGTTGTTTCTTTGCCCACATGTTGTAACAAAACGTTTCCTGGAAATTTCATTGGAAAAAAAAAAGAATAAGAGATCGGGGCATGAGTCCGAAGGTAATATCCTCCTGGCTGAGTCCCAGGCTGGGTGTATGTATTTGGTTTGCTTCTGTATAGACTTCTTCCTGCTGGACAACATATTTCTCCTCAACCCTGACTGCAAACTGCTCAATAACATTGCTCTTCAGCTGTTATGCCCTACTTCAGAGCTGGTGACCTCCACTGTGGGAGAGCTGCACAGTTTTAAGGGTTCTGGAAGGAAAGATAAATGGGAAACAGAAAAAGAAGAGAAAAAGACAGGGAAGAAGTAAATGAGCAAACAACCCCACCACCTCCAGCACAAAACTAGTCCCCCAGAAGTGCGTGACTGCTTCACAGTCAGCAAGGATTGCTTTCCCAGGCCCCATGGGTTGGCACACTCACCTCCTGGGGAGAAAAACACTGAAGCTACTCTGTTAATGCTTGAGATAGGAAGGGCACTGTGGAGATCACCTAGAAGAAAGAAGTGTGAAAGCCGGGACAGAAGAAGGGCAGCAGCCTGAGGAGAGCCCCTCATGGCCCCTGGGGAAAGGGAAGGAGTGAAGAAGAAAGCTGGCTCCTATTTTGCTTGCCTGTAAATCTCACTAGGATCCTTTTCCTCAGTGTGCCTGTGAAATTGAACTGAAAGTGGTGTCATTTCTGAACCTGCTGCTGACAGTGGCCTTCTTGCTGCAAAAAGCTGTTCATCTGGCCATGAGGAAGCACAACGTGGGAGCCTCATACATGCGCAGCCTCCTCCAGGCTCAGAGACGTTTGCTGCTAACAACAAACAGAAGGAAATACATGTGTTTTACTCAGATGCTTTCTTTTACACATGGACCTCTCTTCCCACAGGAAAAAAAAAGTCAATAAAGCCACTACTTTGTGCTTCCTTCTGAAGAATAATTGCCAAGGTGATGTTCACAGGCAGGTGATAAAGACGAGGCAGATGGCTAGCTATGAGTAACGGTGCTTATCAAATAGGCCGCTGCAAAGCAAAGCAGCAAAAATCCCTCTGTGCCTACCAACTGGGGAAGCAGCTACCTCTGAAACTGTGTGCTCAGAAAACTCTTAACTTTGTTCTCCTACCCAGGGTTTCTTATTGTAATCTATGACACAAGTACAGATCTATTTCTGGCAGTGGTTTTAACTTAAATGGGTGAGTATCCAGTTATTTTGAGCTGAAATTGAGCTGCTTCTCCTGGACCACTCTGAAGCTACCCATGGACCTCCTCCAGCCTCAGCTGGATGGTAACTGCCGAGGTAAGGTACATCTGTACGTGGGCTGGAGTGATTTTGGGGGTGACTCTGAAGAAACTGTGCAGCAAATCTTGTGGCCTGTGGCCATGCAGATCTCCCTGTCACCCAAGTATTTCCTTAACATCTCAGCACTGCATTGCCACTTCTACACTGCTAGCAGGAACCAAATGTAAAGCTAGTTTGAGTATATGCGTAGAGCTGACAAATTGCACCACAGCCACACTAAACATGTGCTTTGCTCTGTGCCTGTGCATAATCTCACCTTAAAGGTACCACTTGTTGCGTGTTTTCAAGCTGGAGACCTAGCGTTGTAATTATTCTGAAGCATGGTCTCTACAGTTAAGGTGCTGAGCACAGGGGTATGCCAGTCTGGCTGAGTTCTCTGCTTACACCTGAGAAAATGCCCTTTTATTGGTAAACTGGTGTTCCAGAAAGGAAGAAACAGATACACAGTCTGCTTCACTGAATGCTTTAGAAGTTGGTGTCATCTGTTGACAGAGGTGCTCAGAAGATCTCAAAATACTAGTCCCAAATGAATGTGACATGACTGAGGTTGCCTGTATGTTTTAAGAAATGCAGACACTTTTTTGGGAGAGTGGTGGAAGGTAAGCTGGTCTGATTTCACCTCGAGTGCTTAACACAACGGGCACTGCAGCAAGCTCTGCACACACGTGCACAGAGTCTGCTGAAGTTAGTGTGCAGGTTCTGTGCAGCCACAAGGGTCACCTCTCGTTTGGGGAGACTCAACTGTTGTCATCAGGTGTGAAATTCACACCATCCTCATTCAGATTAGCCCCAGATGGCCATCTCAGCCATGAGGTCAAGGCCAGCCTGCAACACCAGGACTGGACTGTGGTAATGTGGTGGTCTGGCAGCAGGCTGACATGGAGTGTGTGTGTAATCACACACCACAGGCTTCAGTGGTAAGTTCAGGCTAACTTAACATGTTCTACAGGGAACACACAGTTTTTATTCCTAAACTTTGTTTTGTAAATGTATGGAAATAATCTCTATCAACATGAGTGTCCTTACACTAATGGTAGCCTTAGTGGGGATGGTGGTGACTTTCCCACTTGAAACAGAGTAAGCAGAACTTTGGTGAAATCCATAGGTAATGACTGCTGTGACTTATGGTTGGTATACATCCTCCTAAACAGTTTGTGAGCCCTTTAGTGGTGGTTTGAATTTTAGAAAACAAGTAGAGCAGTAGAGGAATAGGACTAGATCTTGTGCTTTGTGCAACTGTTGTCATTGCAGGTATCTAGGTGGTCTGATGGTTTATGTACATATGCTTTAAATTTTTATTACAAGAAGTGAAAGGCATGTCAGTGTTGCACTGGGAAAGGCTATGAACATCCTCATAGACAGGGAAGTGATATGAAGCAATTCAAGTGAGATTAAAGAATGGCTGGAAAACAACAATGCAAGTTCCAACTTGGAAAAATGCAAACTGGAGAAAAACACCTTGAAACTCAAATATGCAGCAGGAATAAATTGTGTTGAGGAGATCTAGGAATGATAGCAGCTGGCTGATTGGCAGTGGTATTTCTCAAGCTGTAGAAGTGAGCAATGCGTGGGAAGGCACCCTCTTACATGTGGGAAGGCATAGCATGTGTAATATTGCCCTGAGTCCTGAGTACTTCTAGGCAGACAGTGGCATGCTGGAGAGGATTCAAGAACAGCAACCAGAAAGGGGGTGGAGTGAGGGGAGGGGAGAAGATTGTCTGTGAATATGCTATCCCATAATTTTTCTCCATAAAGTAGTCAAAAGATGAAAAAGAGGGCATGTGGTAGCTGTTGCCAGTGTTAGAAAGGAGAAATATTAAGCAGATTTCCTTAAGGCTGCATGCAGAGGGCTAACCAAGAGTAATGGGAGTGCACTGAGAAAAGGAATATTTAGCTGAATATCAAGAATCTCCTTGATGAAGAGATGTACAGTGCTTTGCAAGGAAGTGGGGACATCTAACACTTGACCACACAAAGCGCTAGGAAGTTTATTAGACGAAATGACTGCATTGGATAGGTGGGGGAAATATGATAGAAAACATCACTTTCAATTTATCTGAATGTATGATATGAATGGAAAAGTATGTACCAGGATGTTTGTGATTTCCACATCCAACAGTCTTAACTGCCTTTTATTTATAGTTATGATAGACTAATTGATTCCCAGGTTGCTCTTTTTTCCACTCTACCAACTTTACCTTTCCTAATTTGTGGTGTGAAGTAGTAACCTTAGAACACAGAGGAATGGGAGGCTTTTTCTTAGAATAAACAATAGTTTTGATGGAAATGCTCTCTTTCTGGCCAGATAATGCCAAAACATAGGGCAGAAGGTTGTCATGTTGGATTTACTGGTGTCATCTCAGTGGGGTTCTCCTTCTTTACTGCTCTGGAAAGAAGCTCAACCTTCTCTATGGAGGCATATGGCTTTTATAAGTTCCCACATGGGTTGTGTGAGCCGCTTGCATTTGCCATCAGAACTGGCTGCCAGAATGTGAATTGCCATGGTTGTTTAACTGAAATGCTTAAAAGTCCTGATATCTATACAGAAAGACAAAACGCAAGGATATACACACATCAAAAAAAAGTTGACAGCAATGATGTTTTGAAAAGCACGCATCTCCCACCCATGTGAGTGCTTCCCTGTCCCACCAGCCGCTCTTGGCTGCAGGGTTACAGCAAGCACTGCATTTGCATGAGCTCCAAAGGCTTTTATTGTTGCCTACATATTTGAAAATCAGGTGGTCAAGCAGTAGCTTCAGACCAACAGGATCTAGCCAGGGAGAGGAGGAAACCAGATATAAATGTGTGTCTGGATGTGCTGAAAACCCAGCCTTGCTGCCCAGCAGCTCCTCCAGCGATGTCCCATTGCTGCAGCACTGGTTTAACCCTGTGCTCATTAGCCTTGACAGCCTCTCTTGACAGCATGCCCTCTCTATAATCTAAAGCTGTGCTTGGAAGATAAGGGCTTTGTATACTGGTTATAAACAGCAAGGCCGGAGTGGAAATTCACAGGGCTGGAAGTCAGAGAGCAGCTTTGTGGCTAGGTGGAGAAGGCCTCCTAAAGGGTGAGGGCTCCTTCCCTTGGCACATTCAAAGCAGCTTCTCCTCCAATCTCTCATAGGGTGTTTGTGCTTTTGTTCTGCCCCCACCTCCACAAGTCCTTGTGCTGAAAGGCTTTTCTTGTTTTATTCTGGAGTCACTTCGGATGCATTGTCCTCTTGCAAAGACTTTGTACTTTTGACAAAGCAAGGTGCTTGTGTACCATTGCTGAGGGGGAGGGAAAATAGCAGAGAGGGAGGAAAAACACCCTGGGAAACCTTTAAGAATATTGGGTTGTTTTTTTTTCTCAGAGCAAAGACTGATTATCTTTTGAAATGTCCATAGTTTCCATGATATTTGTCTTCTTGCACCTCTTGGTTTTTAATTGTTTTGGAAAATTCCCATGTTTATTCACTAGTGGAGTACTGAGAGCCCCACCACCACCCTTCTAACTCTGTGTATTATCAGATCTTGTGGAAAAGCTGGGCTTGGGGGCTCTCCTTTATTAAAAAATAAAAAGGAAAATCTATTGCTTCCACTTCTACATAGGTGAAATGAAAAGAGCTGCAAGTGGTTCTCAGTAAAGGATAGGGGTGAGTTTGGTCAGTTCAAAACAGATTATTTGGCTTTGGCAAGAGAATATTATCTAATAGCCTTACAAGTCATCTGAAGAAATTGCAGTAAGAATAAAGACATCATCTGTGAAAGGTGCACAGCCTTTGAGCTTCCTACCCCTCTGTCTCCAGCCTTTGTCTTGTCCCAGATTAATATTCCTTTTCACACACCTGAATGCTTGGGGATTTTCAGTGGGCTTGTCAAAGCAAACAATGTGAAAAATATGGGAAGCTAGAGAATAGGTTCCCAACCAGTATCCTGTTTGGAGCAATATTTTATGATGCTGAAGCAGATGCAGCGTCTTAACTCCATTCAGCTCTGTCCTTGGTGAGCACATACTAAGTGTTACAAGAGCAGCTGTAGCCCAGAACCTGATGGAGACATAGGAAATAAAGCAGAGGAAATATTAGGGGTATACTCAGGTGCGCAGATGGTCTGGGGAGGTCCCCAGAGTGGGGAATCGAAGTAGCAAGCTGTTCATCTTTGATTCAGCTGTCTCTCTGGACTCTAGCACCCAGGCTGTTTTCCATTCCTGGGGCTTCTGCCTGCATCACCTCTCAAGTCCAGTATCTCCTTGTCTGTCAGCCAGCTCAATGAAAACCTAAAGGTGGGCCCTTGGTATTCCTTCACTGTTATTGCAGTAGCATGAGAGCTTGCAACACTGATCCTCTCAAACCTCCTAAACAACATGGTGCTAAAACCTCCCTTTTTGGCTCACTGCTTTGACCACCACATTGCTCATCTCTTTGCTTCCTTCTGCTGGACGGCTCCTCCCCACTTTTGCTTTTCAGTTCCCTCAATAGTCATCTGACACTGCACTTGTCTAGGACCTATCCCCCATGGCCCCTTTTCAAAGGAGATCTGGCCCAAAGCCTCATTCTGTCTGGGAGACACTCCCTCCAGACATCTGAAAAACCTTTTTCCTCTCTCTGAAAAGTCACCACTCCTCATGCCCTACCAGTGCCTACCAGGTACACCAGGAGCTGAGGCTGCCTGATCACTGGCAAGTAGCTTCCTTGTGTTATTGATATCTTGTTCCTCCTTCACATGGGCCTAAACAAAAGTGAGATTGTGCAGAGGATATTCACGTGGCTTCATTAATTTCAGGCTCCTAAATTAGGTGGAGTGAGTTAGGCTCTCTACACTTCACTGATAAAAACATCCCCCTGACGCCCCTTTCCCTTCTTCTCTATGTCCAGCTCCTTTTCTGAGAAAGAAAGTATTGGAGAATTGCGTGTGTAGCAGAGAAAGAAAGGTAGGTGCTGATATGAAAGGGGCAATGAGAAGAGAAACTGGTGGGAGATGAGGATGAGGGGACAGGGGTGATGTGGATAAGAAAGGAAAAAGGGGAGATGAGATGAGGTTACGAAAAGGATGCAGAGATCCTGAGGCAGAAATGAATTTAAGAGGTGGAAGTGGAGGAAAGATAAATGTAGAAGGAGCGCTGAATGAGAAGGGGAGAAGAGGGCAGCAGGAGGCAATATGATGTTTATCAGAGAAGTGTTTGTTAAGTGGGCAGGCGGGTAGAAGCTGCCATAAAGGAAAGATGCATCTCTCCACCTGGGAAAGCAGGGCCGGTGGCAAGAGGAGAGAAGAGAAGAGTGGATTCAGGAAAAAAACACTGACAATATTTTAAGAAACAACACTGTGCCAAATGAAGGTTTTGTTCAACCCAGCAATAGAAGTGTTCAGGAATAAAAAAAAAAATTCAGCAGCAAGTGGAGGACAAATGAACAGAGGAAAGGTGCTAGAAGAAAAGTAGTCTCTGAGAGCAAGGGTCTCGGGTTGCTGCCTTGGAGTCTTTCCAGGGACTTTAGCGAGAGCAGGTTGGGCCTCAGGGCGTTTGAAATGACTGTTACACAGAACTTTAACCAAAACTCATTCTCATAACTCCTATGTAAAAATTATGTACCTTCAAAGATGTTCTGGAGAGGTATGTGTGCAGCCCCAACCCTGCCAATCCCTGTACGGTACAATCCTAGATGATTATTGCTCTCCCTGGGGACTGACTTGGATTTATGTTCTCCAAGTACATAAAGACGCTCTGTTTGGCTTGCACCTTGCCACTGCAAATAGAACCACTGACCTATAAAGTACAGCCACTTAACGCTCAGTAAAATAGATGTAGATCAAGGTGGCACAGATTTGGGCCCAAAACTGCTCCCTGAGGAAGGGTCCATGCAAAGATGTTTTAGACGGAATCCATGTGAAGCAGCAGTTTCCAGCTGGGAAGGTCCCTGTACTTTCTTAATTAGTGAATTTCTGATCAGTGATTTTTGAAGGCTGTTTCCTGCCAGACTGTTGTCACCCTTTCTTTCCTCCATCCTCTTTCCTCCAAGGAATGACCATGGTGCCTCTGAAAGCAAACAAAGCACAGGACAGGTTTGGCAGGACCTTTCAAAAGGAAAATATTCCCTCTACGTATGAGTGGTTATGAATAATGATCTCTGTAGCACATTTAGTTCAGACTTCAAAGCCTTTGTCACTGAGGTATGTCAAAGCTGATTTGAAAAACAGACTGACATTAAGTGAAAGAACTTGCAAGAAATACAATTCTTGCCCAGAACAGATTGTCAGAGTACCTATGGCCACCTGGGTTAAGCTGCTTTTTATAAATGATTAAATTCCTTTTCTTAACACCTTCTCCTGGCTTTCTGTCTATCGCTCCTCTTCCACAAAAGAAGCATGACTTTGAAAGCTGCCTGTGACAAAGGCAAAGGCTGCAAAGCTGCTGAGCATCTTCAGAAATGGTCCCTCTGCAGCATCGTTGGCACCTGCGGCTGGAGCCCAGCCTTGCTCAGTCCCCCCCGGCACAACTGTCCTGGTGTGATGACCCCAACACTGCCTTTCCATGGGCTGCAGCACATTTACCTGCCTATCAAGCAGTGTCAGATGAAGATCAGAGTCGAAAAAAAGGCTAGATGAAATCTGCTCAGCTCATTTCTATACCCCACCCTCTGTAAAGCACTCAGCCTCTCGCCCTTCCCCCTTCTCGCAAGGAGAGAGCTCTTGTCGCTAAACCTTTGCTAAACCAAGATGCAAACTGCTTGGATGCCAGGGTGATGAACATGAAATGAAAAGTACATGAAAGCAACCACCCAGCAGTCCTGCCACAGCTGGATGGAGCCCAGTCATTGTTTGGCTAACTACCTGGGCATGACATTGCCCTTTCCAAACTCTGGCAGTGTATGCTCCTTCTCCGAGCCAAATACACACGCTTCCATCCAAAAAGAAACAAAACCAAGAAAACCCCTACAGGTAGGTGTTGCAGACAGTTGGTACAGAACATTCTGGAGTCCATCTTGCTCCCAGAAAAGCATGAAGTGTTGCTAAATCTTCTTTCTTGTTTACTTTTGGCCATAGGCTGATGGCACGTTATCTACATTTACCTTCTTTGCTGTGGCTTTCTGATGGAGGGGTGACAAGCACACAGATCACGATAAGTTCTGGGGCTACTGAGCATGGTCAGCACCCACCTCGCAGCACGGTGAAAGCCCACAGACAAAATGGGCTCCTTGTTCCACTTCAGTGTGTATCTGCTCATTGGCAAAACCATGGTGTGTGCTCTAAAATGACTGCTTTTGTGCTTATGTATGTGTATACGCATAAAGCTGGCCCAATTTAGGTGGAGCAATTTTAGTTCTTCTAGGCTCTTGAAGAAAAGTCTCAAATCAGGGTGATTAAAAAAAATCAGAGAGCAGAAGACAACAGACAGCCTCTGAAATTGTAAGAGGGAGTTTGCTGGATTTTTGTAGAGGTAGAAATTGGGTTGGATTCTGGCAGGAACTGCTGAGGCTGAACTCTGTGTTTGACTCAGTGGCCACCTCAGACGAGGGGTGCGGACCCAGCGCTTGGAAAAATGCGCTGAGCTTGCATGCCTCCATTTTTGGATACCAACAACCTGTTTTTGCAGAGGCACTGAGTTGTTTTTTTGATCTCAGTAGGAGTTCTGGGTGCATAATACTCATGCAAATTAGGCTGAGGGTATCTAAAGTCAGGCAGCCAAAAACCCAGGCATCCCAAATTTGCAGGTTGCTTATTATGTAAATACAACTCAAAAATCTCTCCTTGTTTAATTTTCCCATGTTGATAATGCTCTGACCCTAAAACATCCCTTGAATGGACCCTGGGAAGAGAGTTAGCAGGAAAAAAAAAAGCATCCCAGTCAGTGACAGCCACACATACTGTATTATTGACAGGAAAATGCAGATTAAAAGACCCAGAGTTTACTTCTGACTCTCCTTGCCCATCCTATGTCCCTGAACATATCAAGTCATTTCTCTGTGCAAACTGTTGTCCACACCAAAAGCACCTATCTTGAAGACGTGCTATGAGCTCTTCTTAGGGCTTGCAGGATGCAGTGGAGAGGTGATCATGTTTTCACTCAGTGGATGTGTGAATGATGGTGGGTGAATGTTTTTGGGAGAAGTGCTGATTCAAGGCAAAGAAGATCAGGATTTTTTTTAAAAATGAAAAAAGAAACCCGAATATTTCTTATTATCTTGAGATATCATCATAGAGTGGTATAGTCCCCTCCTTACTCCTCTTATTTAGTATCTTCCTTTAAAAAATTTTGGTCTGTCTTTAAATGAATATTTCCACCCTGACCTGAAAAAGTAAAAAAGTTTCCATTTGACATTTCTTGAACAAATAATTTTTTATTTTGCCAGACTAAACTTTTTCAATGCTATAATTTTTCTCATGCTTTTTCTCATCTGGAACTCTTTGCTTCACTTGACCTGAACTCGCTGTTCTTGTCAATCCATCTGAAATGCCATTTTCCCAGAAAATACAGTATTTGCAAAAATAGTTTATCCAGCTGAACCCAGGCAGAGGATTTTAGTCTCACCTAGTTGGTCTAGTTTGTAAACTGGCTGGCAGCCTGTAGCCTGGTAGCCAAGTTGCCAAATTGTTCTTTATTTCTGTTGAATGAACTTCTAGGAATGTCAGTGAGTAAGCAGAGCCCTGTTTTAATAGGCACTACACATCCATGTAAAGCCAAGCTTACCCGTGCTGCAAAGAGCATATTTCTATCAAATAGTGAAATCAGCTGAAACAAAAAGGTATTTGTGGGCTGCAAATAAGCTAGAAGCTTCTGCTGCAAAGATAATCAAGAGCATATGTGCCTTGTCCAAAGGCATTGAGAGCAATGGGAGCAGCATTATTCTTCTCGACTCCCTCACTGGAAGTTTGGTGCCAGTGATAGAAAGATTGGCCATTGAAAATCTGCTGTTTCTTTTCTGTTTCTGCTTCTGAAGCAGAAGATAAAAGTGGGGATTGGTGGTGATGATGGGGAATTTCCAAGTGGATTTTTTTGAGCCGATTCAAGGCAGGAACTTTCAGCATGTGGGTTGCAAAGTCTGGGCACCGGACAGCTCAGCTGCTCCCTCAGGGCAACCACACCACCCTTGCAGGCAGCACAGGCAACAGGGACCTGGTCAGCACACCTGGGCTGCCCAAAGGGCTGGTGGAAACCCGCCTCAAACTTCTAAGATGCCACCAAAGTCGAGGCACTGCTGCAGTGTGGTCATGCTGTGGCAAGCTCCCTTTTTTCTGATGGAAACAAGATCCATGAGAAACTTTCCATGGGGGGTGCCACTGGCACAGAGTTACCCCCAGGCAGGGTGGCTGGGAGAGCCTTGCTCTGTGGTGTGCACAAGGAAGGAAGGAGCTGACAGACCTGTTCTGGCAGTCTGCAAGGAGGAGAGTGCTTGTGAGTACCTCAGCTGCACCAATGTCCTCACTCACCCAAGGTGAGATGTCTTGAGGCAGCAGCCACAGCTCTGGAGCAGGGGATTCAGCCAGGCAGAGGAGAGGAGCCTGACATGCCACAGCCCTCTCTTAAAGCACAAACCTGTTGGTGATGCCCAGGAGGATGTTCCCCTTCCCCAGCCCTCCTCAGCCACTGCTCCAAAAGGGGCATTTCTGGCATGGCTCATCCTCCAAAGAGAGAGACCCCACCCTAGGAGAGAGTGGACCAGGTTCCCAGGGCAAGGCCTGTTGCTGAGGGTGGTTTCAGATGTTGCAACAGTGATCTGAGCTACAAGGAAGCCAAGATTACCACAGCATGTCCTCCTCTGCCCTGCTGTGCAGTCGGTTTCCCTCCAGGCACTCTGTGAGAAAGTGAGTGTGGATTTAATTGCCATGGTGCCACAACATCCAGATGTTTTGAATACTTCTGTAGATTCCTTCTTGTTTGTGATGTGGTTAGGACTGCTGGCAGCAAGGTGGGGGAGCGTTTTACTTTGTATCAGAGGAGAGAAAGTGATAACCTACTGTGATAGATGGGTGCTGCTTGCTGGAGCCACCGCCACTGCTACTGCTGCCAGCTGCAAAATCTGGGACCCCAGAGGCCTCTTGGCAAGGTGGAGATGGTCTGGCACAGGCACAGCAGCTTGAAGGTGAAGGCTGCTGGGCTCAGCCTTCAGCTGGGGGCTGGAGGTAGAGGTGCACAAGCAGCAAGTGAGGGCTTCTGCCCTGCTCAACTCCAGCTCATCACAGCTGAAGCTCTGGAGTAAAGATCTCACATATATTTCATCCTGAACAAAACTAAAGAGTTAGGACAGCAGAAGTGAATCTCCTGGGGGGTCCTGGACACAGACCTGAGGCTAAATGTTGCCTCTCTGGCCTCACCTCCAGCAGGACCTAGCCAGTGCATCCCACTTCCCTTGCAGTCCCTGGCAGTCCACAGCCAGCCCATGGTCCCATGCCACTGGAGATACTGACTCCAGTTAGACCTCAAGAGTACAAACTTCCAGCCCTGCAGTTCAGCTAGTGGTATTTGAAGCTCCTGTGAAGTCCTGTGGTAGGTGGACAGGGTGCCAGTGGGAGCTAGTGTATGCTTTACATAGGTATGCAGGACAGGTCTGAGTACAACCAGCAATAAAGAGTGACTACATGAAACAACGTTAAGCTACTGTTTGAAATATTTGCTGCAACTGCTTACGGAGGATTATGCACATACTTTTCTTTCTCTGGATGATGTGTACCAAGAGGAAGCACATCTTCTAGCTGAGCATGTTGCTTTGAAAGGGTGCTGCCTGCATCTGCTTGAATGTCTGGATATGAACTGTCACTTACTTCTTTCAGTCTGGCTGATAAGCACCATGCACTGATCTTAACTGGACTCACGCTGATGCCTGCTGAGTTTGTGCTTCTGCATGCGATGGTGGTAATGGATGTTGAGGTTCCTGTCTTGGGTCAGGTGTTTGATAAATGTCAATCTGGTTTCATTCTTGCTGTGCCAGTTTGTCACACTGAGTTATAGGGCCCTGCTTCCTGGGAAGGTGCTCCAACACTGGTAGAGGCAGAAGTTGTTGCAGATCTAGGCTGTATTTTCCACAATCTCCTTCTGTGATGAGTGTGTGCAGCCATAACTTTCAAAAAGCTCTTTCTCTTTTTATCTCTGCCTCCGTGATGGAATAAACAACCCCTGAGCATCTTTTTTGTCCCTTCCTAAGGCTGGGAGATCAGCTCTGTGGCTGTAGCTGTCCCATGAGTAGAGTTCCTCATCTTATCAGCTGAACTGATTCTCTGAAAGCTAGTCTGAAGATCATGGAGGAGGTGGATTTTGGTTTGTTTGTTTTTTAAGAAGAAAAATGTTTCTGCATTTTATATATAGTCTAAGGGCCCACACAAAGAAAAATTTTCTAATTGTTCCTGATGCAAAGTGTTTGGCAGTGAGAAAAAAATGTGGGTGGTGAGTACAACACCTATTGCAATATCCTTCTCACCTCCTTGTAGGGGGAGGGAAGAGAACGAAAACAACTAGTCTTTGGCAAGCACTTGTGCTTTTCTGTAGGGCTCAGAAGAGAAGACTGAAGCTGTTGACTGTAAACACAAGCAAGGTCTTACCTAGTGTAGTATCTGTGCAAAGGTGCAAAAAAACCCACAAGCAGCCTGCAGGGTTAAATTAAATTAATGAATGTGATACATTTAGGGGAAGAAACAGAACAGATGGACCAGGAGCCAGGACTATTTGGTTGCATTGTTGGCTTGGAAAAGTGATTCGTTGTGTGCTTGAGTAAGTCCAATCCAGGAGGTGTTGGGGTTGCACTCCAGCAGAAATGCCCAGACCAGAGGCCTCAGTGTGGCCTGGCTCTGCTGCCCACACAAGCAAGTGGTCACGCTTAGGGGATTTCTGGAGGCAGATACCACATGAGGTTGTGGCAACGGGAGCTCCTCACATGATACTGGATGACAAAACTGAGCCCCCCAAAATCCCCTTGGTGTTTTTGTTGGACTTCACCATGCAGCAAAGGACCAGAAGGGTTCAAGGGGAGGGGGAATTGCTCAGTGGCAATCACAGACATTAGGAAAGTACCTGCTGCTTCTGTGAGCAGAGCAACACCCATCTAGCTTGCTCACTCATCAGCTTCCCCCAGTTCAGCTTCAGTGAGGCTGCAAAGATCAAAATAGTGGTGGGGGCTGGCAAGTGAATATCCTGGGGATTTCAGAGCCTGGGAATTACAGCAATCTTGTGTGGAGGTGGTTACTTCTGTGGCCAGCTCCTTATCCAAGACGAAAGGGCTGGTTTTTGGAGGGTGCTGGAAGTGTGTGTCACAGTGCCAAGGAAGCAGCCGGGAGACTGTGATGTGTTTTGGATAATCAGATGTAACTTGTACTGAAGTGAACTCTCTTTCTGGCAGATTTTTATCTTGAAAAGGATGAGGTTTCTCACTAAAGCCTACACATAGGGTGGTCTTGCCACAGGAGACCACCAGTGGAGGGCTATAGTGTTGTCTGGGGTGACGTGGTGCTCCCTGGTGAGTAAAGGGGCAGTGTGTGTGAAGGAATGCAGGATCCGGCCACGGGAACTGGGGTTTCCCATATGAACCATGGAAGTGCCTTGTGCTGTTGCTTGTGTCTTTGGTGTTCCTCTGCCCCACTCTCATGACTCTGCTCAGCCACAGAAGGCCTTAATGCCTAAACAGAGGAACTATTGGCTCCTTTGAAGCAGACCTGTTGAGTTTGTTGGTGTGGTGGGTTTACCTTGGCTGGGTGCCCGGTGCCCACCCCTAGTCCCTCTATCACTCCCCCCCCCACCCCAAACCTTCGTCAGCAAGGCAAGCGGGGAGAGAGTAAGATGGAAAAGAAGAACCCGTGGGTTATGATAAGAAGCAGTTTAATAAACAGCAGAGAAAGCAAGGTCGCGCGCGCGTGAAGCAAAAGCAAGCAAAGCCGTTACTCTCTACTTCCCATCCGCAGGCGGTGTCGGGCCTGTCCCGGGAAGCAGGGCTCCAGAACGCGTACCGGTTGCTCGGAGGACAAACGTCTTCCCCCCGAATCCCCCTGTCCTCCTCCCTTTATAGTTGAGCTGACATCATATGGTATGGAATATCCTATTGGTCAGCTCGGGTCAGCCGTCTGGGTTGTATCCCCTCCCAGATCTTGCCCCCCCCCGTACATTTGGTGTTATCTGGGCACTCACGGCTAGACATAACATGCACCATGTTATCAACACTCTCCAGGTCCCAGTACTGCAGTATGAGGGCTGTATGGGGAAAATCAGCTCAGACAGACCCACTACAGTTGGCCACTCTCAGATGGCTGCAAAGAACAATTGTAGGGGGTGCGTAACTGAAAGGGAGAAAATAAATGGTGAGGGCTGCAGTGGAAAGCCTTGGAGAGATGTGCACTTATAAGCTCTTTTGTAGTACCTCAACCAGCTACCTGCACCTGCTCAGAGGGCAGGACAGCCACTAGCTTTGCTGTTCTGCAGTGTGCAAAGACCATGGCATGCCCCAGGCATTCGGTTTTCCATCCTGGTTTACTCAAAAGTGAATAGCTGTGGAGCTGTGTTGGGTAGAGTCAGGTGGTGAGATGACAGAAAACACAAAGAAAATGGCAGCATGGAGCTCTGTGGGAAGCAGATGGCTACAGAGAGCTGGCTCAAGTGGGGATCTAGCTGGGCTGCAGCTTCCCAATTGCTTTAAGCAGATTGAAGTCTTCTCTCCATCCTTTGGGATGCATGTTCCCACTGTCCATCTTGCAGCAGCTCTGCTGTTTGTGCAGTTGAGTGGTGGGTCAGATCATGGAGCTGAAGCATCTGAAAAACAGCTGCTTCTTTCTGTCCAGGCTATTTTCACCTAGGTCAGTGTGCATGGTGGCTGCCAAAGGGCAGGTGGTGGCACCAGAGGAGCAGGGGGAACATGTGGGAGGACCTGGGTTTACCAGACTAACATTTGTGGCTGAAGATGTGGAAGAGAGGCTCCTTGCTGTTAATTAGGGTAAGCCAGGTTGCATTGGCTGCTCCAGAGGACAGGTCACAGGAGTGGTTAGAGCTGGTAAGCTGGTTCTCTACCATATTTTTGTCTTTTTTTTCCCCCCTTGGCTTCAGTTGCAGCTGTGTATGCATCTCATTTCCACAGCTGCTCCTGGAAGCAATGTGTTGTCTCCTGCTGGTTTGTAACAACTCATGCTTGCTGGTGGGCTGACACCTCTTCTTTCCCAGACAGGCACATCCATTCCTGGATTTACCATGATATGTTCTCAATTTGGTTGCACATTACAACACTGATAATTTTAATGCATACAAAAGGTGGCCTACAAGCTCAGGGACAGTTCCTGTGTCCATGGCACATGATTTATGTTCAAGTTCGTTTTCATAGAATCATAGAATGATTTAGGTTGGAAGGGACTTTCCAAGACCATCTAGTTCCAACCCTCCTGCCATGGCAGGGACATGTCCCACTAGACCAGGCCCCCGTTTTGTTTCAGCATTCACAAGATTTAAATTACAACCAAATAGTTTGCCTGATTGGTCATGTTATTACCACAGCAGTTGAGATAATCTGTGAAGCCAGAGGTAACACCTCTTGGTTTGAGTCCCAGTTGAGGACAGGGGCAGATGTCACCTCTGAGGAACGAACTTCTTGGGGAAGCTGGGCTTAGCGATAGACTGGGTTGCCACTCCTCAGCCATAGCGCAAGGTCTGTGAATTTTTTTGTGGCTTCCTAGGGTTGCTATGAAACAGGAGATAAGAGAGCAAAAGATGACAGGACAGTTATTTTGTGGACTGGAAATTGCTCACTCATTGCATACAGACCCCATGTGGCTGGGACCCACAGGAGGCATCTGTCTTAGATAAAAAGTATGAATGAGGAAAAAGTAGAAGTGGAGACAGAAGTTGCTTGTTTTCCAACTAGACTGCTTAACTGGCTCTTCAAGAGGTGAATCAATTGTTTTTCCCCTTTGCTTTTCTGGCAGTCAGCCTTTGGCTCTAACGAGCTCATTACCAATAACCTCATGCCCATCTCCCAACAGGTGGAGAGGAGCTGGAAGGTTCTGCCCTCCTCTCCCCAGCAGCACCTACAGCTGCTCAGCAAAGCCTCACAACACGGTGGTTTTTTTTCCTTTCTTTCAAAAAAATGACTTCTCAACCCAATACATGAGGCTTGGTTGACATTTTGTGGAGGATGGATGAGAAGGGACAGAGCTGAAACTCCTCCTTCTTTTGTAAACAAAAACCAGGAGAAAAACAGTTGTTTTGAATTTAAAGAAAATGTTTTCATTGGAAAAATGAATAATTTCCTGAAAGACTCACGACCAAATGAAAAATGTTTCCTTCTTTCTAAAATTCTCTCGGATAAATATTTACCCGTTTGCAATCAGCCTCACACACCCATAGCCCTGCTCTCTTGTTTGCTTTTCAGCAGGGACCAGGCGTCTCTCCCTCCATCCCTTCTCATGCTGCCCCACATCTGCTTTGGCCACAAATTCTGCACTTAAGGGGACCCCCCAGCCTTTTGGCTGATGGTCTGGAGCATGAGAGAGCTGAGTTCATCCCAAGGCAACTCACCAATTCTTCTCTCAAACATCACCTAAAATGGTTTCTGCTGGGTCACCTGCCATGAAGGTAAAAGAGTGGCTTTATTCTCCCTTGCTAGTGTGTCTTTGTCACCTGCGCTTCCCAAACCAGAAGCGTTTGGGAAAACAGATGCATGTCTCCAGCACATCCCACCAGGCCTGTGCAGATGTCTTGGGTATCTCATATGGCATTTGTGCTTTGCTCCTGCCCTCCCTCTGTGGTGACCAGGCCTTGCACTCAAGTTTTCCAAGGGGTGTCTCTTGCCCACTCCTTTGTCCACCACTGAGCTCTGCTCCCTAAGCCATGCTCCTGCAAAGAATCTGTCTGAGCCTGTGGACCTGGAGTGGCCTTGACATTACACAAGGAAAACTCTACAAAAGTGCTAGATCTGAGCCATTTAGAAGAAGCAATGCAAGGTACCCTTAGTAAAGAATCAATGGATATAGGAGTCTAAAGGAATGTTTCTATTTCCAAATGCAAAACCAGTGGTTTCTGTTGACTTCAGTGAAAACTGTGGGCTAATCGGTGCTTTTGGAAATTGGTTATGTTCTTATATCCTGAAATGGACTTGGCTTAATGTTACGAAGTGTTTCTTTTTGGTTCAACAGATTTTTCTTCTGGTGTGGAAACATTTCTAATGAAACTCTTCTAATTGGAAAACACACCAGTGAACAACCCTGGATGCCTAAGCCCTTGTGAACTGGATCTGAGGCTGATTTTGTGCTGTCAGTTCATCTGTGTTGGGAGCTGATGGATGTCAGCACTGAATCCAGGTCTCTGCAAATTACCATCAAAACAAATTGTTGTGTTTTTTCACTCCAGGGTGGGAATTGGCTTGGTTGAAGAGGTTGCTGTGGGGTTTAAGTTTTACTTTTGTAGCAATTTTGGCAGCCACCTCAATTTTTCCTAGGTAGGATATTTTTGGTGGACACCACTCAGATCTCTGTTGCACAGATTTTATACAGCCCTAATTTTTTTTGGCTTTATCAGAGCAAAGATGTTGCTTCATGCATGATATCACTAGTACTGGAATGGCAGATCTGTCTGGCCCGTTTTCCTTCTGTTTTGTGTAATGTTGAGGAAATTTCAACAGTGGGTTGGACCATGTGAATTGAATGCTGGGTGAAGTCCTGACCACGTGAAATTTGGTTGCCTGTTAATTGTTCTTTCTTGCTAATTCCACTGAATTTTTAGGAGTGAACTGGAATGTGAGCCGGGGAGGCAAGTGAAGAGGAAGAAACCTTCATTTGTGGGATAGTGTGTTCCCAAGAGCATTCATCAACACTAAGAACATTCTGAAAAGAAATAAGGAAACAAGCAGCATCTCTTGCTGATGTATTTGCAGACAATCTCCCCAGGGTTGTTCCCAGGCAAGGAGAAAATTTCCCACCCTAGCTGGAGGGTTGGAAGAAGCATGGTTGTTGAGTTACCTGGGGTCTCATGGGACCAAAATGGCACTTCAGCGTGGCTTTCTCTCTTTCCCCTTTTTCTATCACATCAGCTTTTTCCCAAGAGACTGGCATGATCTCTGGGGCCTTTCCTGCAGGAGTGGCCCAGACAACACCCCGAGAAACAAGTGTGATTGGGTCCTGCAGGAGCAGCCCCCCAGCAAGCTGTTGTACAACAGAGCTTCAGTTCCCCTCTTACATTCTCTTATTTAGTTGGAAATAAAAGAAGAGAGAAGAGTGTGAGTTGCACTGTTGCCAGTGAGGATCTTCATGTATGGGTGGGAATACTACATTTTACAGAATTTAGTGAAGAAAAGTGTAATGAGAGCTAATGATTGGAGGTGGAATTAAGATACAGTTAAATAGAAAGGAAGGGACAGATTTTAATGCAAGGGATGATTAACCTTTGATATAAAGGAGGTGGAGTTCTTATTCTGCAGGTCTTTGAATTGAGACTGGCTCATATCCTGCAAGTATGCATTAGCCAAGTGAAAGTTACTGACCTTAGCCCTGCCTTTGGGAAGGAAAGTGGAAAAGATGTGGTGAACACTCCCAGCTTTCATCTTTGTGATCATCCGGAGTGACTCGTTACTTGCCTCAGTTTTCATGACATCGCTGCTTCTTTTCCTCACTTTCTTCTGGTGGGTCATGTGCTCATATCTTTACAGAGCTCATGGGAAACAATACCTGCTTTGTTTGAGCTGTCTTCACTCCTGTTCCTTCCTTTTACCTTGTCAAACACCAGGAAGGGTTGACTTGAAAACTTTGTCCATTTAGCAGAGCTTGGCTTCGAGTCAACAACCTCGGGCTAACAGTGTTTATCAGGCAGTAGGAGATCAATTCTAATTCCTGAACAGTTATCGTTCTTCCTGTTGCGGCTGTTCTCCAGCACTTTGAGATGCTGAGAAACTTTATGCACAGGTGTTTGCAGGAGGCAGAAAGATTGATGTGTCCCTGCAGGTTTTACAACTGATCATATCTGTCATAATGACTTCTATTGTCTTACAGGAGAGTACTGTGTTTTCTTTTTTTCCCCTAAATGTTTGTAGTTTGTGGGAGCCAGTTCGGTGCAGCCACAAAAAGAGGACCAGCCTGGTGTTAAATTGGTATCTCAGCCTGGTTCCTGTGCTGGGATATATTGATGCCCTACTGAGGCTGGTGGAGATACACACACTCACTTTTGTTGACAAATGGACAGCCTTGAAGTAAACGTGTGCACTACTCCAATTCTCTATAGCAATTGTCAGATTATTTTTTTTTTCCGTTTGTATGTTTAGCCTGCCTCTGTCTGACAAGAACCACAAGAAGAAATTGGTGTCCTGCAGAGGGGACCATTGCACACAACCCACACTTTACCCATCAGTGGACAATCTAACCAGGGGCACACGGTGAGCACAGGACTACTCAATAAGCAAACAGGTTGCCCAGCTTATGATGATCAATCGTGGAACATGGTTGTTAAGCTGTTACAGCAAGAATACAACATGACTGCCACAGAGGTGGAGGAAAAAGGGTGTTTCATTCACTGGTGACATTGGCACCCTTGGACCCAGCTCAGGCTGAGCAAGGGAGCCTTCACGGGGCAGGTCCCTGCATGCTTGGCAGAGAGGCACATGCAGCTGGACATGGCACTCTGACACCTCTCTGTGTAGGGGACAGCTGGATGCTGAGCATTCACATCCTGCCCCCCTTTTCTTAAGGCATTGAGGTGAGGGAAGAGCAGACTGGAGGGATGAAGGTGGGAAGATAAGCACTTGCTCCTTTTTCTGTCTTAGCTGAAAAATGACATATAATTTTTTAGTTGCTTGGAGAAAACAGGTAGGAACATGTAGAATGAAGAAACTGGTGTGATTTTATTCACCAGTGGGCAAAATCCTGTCTTACATTTTGTGCTGGATTTACAGCTGCCCTGACATTGATTTCTTGGCACCTCGTGTCCTTGCCTCTTTTGGAAGTAGGTGCTGGGAAGCTCAGCCTCCAGCATTGTCCGACTCTCGTTTGGGCTCTTAGGAGGCTGTCCAGTGAGGGAAAGCTTGAACTGGGCTCCATTCCTTCCCTTCCTTCCCTCCCCAGCCTTCTACTCCTGGCGGGATGGCAGCATGCATCCAGCTGTTTCTTCTGAAGCAGCTATTAGAATATTTACACCAACACACCGATCCTTTAAGGTGATTAATGAAGTACACTTGTTTTTTGGCTTCATACCATAGTAGTGCATCCTCTCTTTCCTCATGCCCTCACACTTTTCATGGGTAGCTCTTCCTGCACTGCTTGGAAGCTGCTTGGGTCTCAAACTGAAGTCAGGATTGTCTCAATCAGTGTAAGTCTTTGAGGGGAGAAAAGCATGTGCATGTTTGCTCATGCCTCACAGATAGGGTCTTATCTGGGAGAAGTGAAAACTTTTCTGCTAAGTATTACTTTAAAATGGATTTCTACATAATTAAAAAATGCTGCTGTCAGTACCTCACCAGCAGTGTCTGTAGGTCCCAGGGGTATATGGAGAGTCATTGAGGTCTTCTTTGACACTCTTTCAAAATCTCTCCTGGTCAGCACTGGGAGCATTACGGAGGAAGTGTGCACCATCATGCCTGTGGTAGCCATAGTCTGCAAATGTGGTTCATCCATGAGCCCCGTGCGGGTGTTGGCCTGGTAGTTTTCCTTTGCAGCTGAATTAATTTTGAAAATGGGAAAGGAAGATGTGTTGGGCATGTACTATGGGGCCTCTTCTGTCCTGCAGCCTCCAAAGGCTGTTCTCTAATGTCTCTCTGGGCTCAAGACTAGTTCTTGAGCTGAGACTAATCCTCACTGGAGCATAGCCAAAACCACCAAGAACTTCCTCCATATGCCTTCAGCCTGCAGTGTTTGCTGTTGTTCAGAGTGCACAGAAAGCCGTGAGAGGGGATAGGATACATCTATTTGCTTGCTAAAATGAAGGGAAATGATCTGAAGGGATTGCGTTAGGGAGCAACATGCTTTGTTTCCTTCTTGCTTGATGTCTTGGTTCAGAGAGGGGTTTGTTTAGTGCTTAGTCCTTTGCCTTGTGGTTTGAGAACAACAGTGAAAGAAAACAAAGAACAAACACCGAGCAAGGAGCAGCTTGGTGGATAACCCACAGGTCAGCCAGATTATCATGGGACATCCTGAGCCATACCTGGGACGCAAATGCTTTAACCTGGCACAAATTGTTCCCACCAGAGAGCACTAGATGTGGCCTGTGTGCCACTCACCAGCTGTGTCTGCCATGAGGCTGCAATGAGGTCTTCTCGGAGTCTTTTTTTCTCCAGGCTGAACAGCCCCAGCTCTCTCAGCCTGTCCTCATAGAAGAGGTGTTCCAGCCCTCTGATCATCTTCATGGCCCTCCTCTGGACACACTCCAATAGGTCCATGTCCTTCTATTGGGGGTTCCAGAGCTGGATGCAGTACTCCAGAAGTGGCTTCACCAGGGCAGAGCAGAGAGGGAGAATCACCTCCATTGACCTGTTGGCCACACTTCTTTTGATGCAGCCCAGGACACAGTTGGCTTTCTGGGCTGCAAGTGATCATTGTTGGCTCATGTTGAGCTTTTCATCAACCAGCACCCCCCCAAGTCTTTCTCTGCAGGGTTGCTCTCAATCCACTCATTGCCCAGCCTGTATTTGTGCTTGGGATTGTCCCAACTCAGGTAACATATTGCAGAATACTACAGGAAAACCTCTTGCTCTGAAACTCCTTGTCTTGGCCTTTTTACCAGGATAAAAAAGATGCCACAGTCATCACACCACCTCATTTTGTTTTTTGCTTCTGTATCATCTGCAATAGAAGGAAGGAGAATCAGGTACACCCACCTAGGCACTAGTGGGTTGCTCTGCTCATCTCTCAGGGCAGGCAGCAAGGTAAATACTCCAAGGGACAGCCTTAACTTTTCCAAACAGCACCTCCCAGGGAAGATCCAGGCACTGTTCATACATGTTTGGGCATGGGAAGCCTGCAGGTTTTTCTGATTGAAAACAGCTGCAATCTGCTGTACATACTTGGGCACCATAGCTTTTAAAAAGAAAGGACCTTGTAGCAATGAATGCACCAACAAATTTTGGCATTCCCACTTTTATATTAAATTTTTTTATTGAGATGATGTAATTACAGGCATTTAAAAAATTATTTGCAACTCACTGGCCCTGAGAATAGGCTTTTTTGTTTGTTTTTGTTTTGTTACATTCATTTGATTCAGTCCCTTAGCCCCACACCTTAAAAAACCAAAAAGCCATCATCAATAAAAACAGACTAGAATTTTATTTTTAAAAAAGACCTTGAACTGATGCATTCTGGATTTGCACATGGTTGCAGTCTGACAAAGAGATCTGGAGAGTGCATGCGTGGAGTATGAAATGTGGGGAGGGTGGCAGCAACTTAGTGTTCACAGAAAGGGCCCCAGTAATGTTCTTTGGATGGAGAGGCAATCAGAAAGTTTCAAACTTAAATCAAGAAAATGTTCTGCTGTGAAACGGCAGCGTGTCCTACCTGACCAGCCTGTGGCTTGTTTAGACTTGTAGCAAGCTGATGGCACTGAAGGTCTCACTTAACAGTGTGAACATCCTTTGTTAGGTCTTGAAGATGGTAGGGACCTATGGGGGTCATCTGGTCTAACCCCTCTGCTCAAGCAGAGCCACCTAGGACCAGTTGCCTAGGGAGTCCAGGTGGCTTTTGCATGTCTCCAAGGATGAGACTCTTTCTCCCTTTTCCCACTTGCTTTGGTGGCAAAGGCAGAGAAGTTTGGCTGCCTTGCTGCTGGCGAATTCTACACAAGGCAATCAGAAACTGGGGAGGGAAGGCAGGTGTCAGGGTTGGTAGAAAGACAGTGCTACCTTTGCGAGCTCCAATGGGCAGCCAAGCATTCCCATAGCTCAGTATGTTAATGCTGTGTTTGCACTCCACGTATCTGCCATTTGGGTGTGAGGTAGATGGGAATCTGTCTACTGCAGCTGCTCTAGACTGGTTTATTTTTTTGCATCCTAGCTGGTAACCTTGCTTCCAAGACCCCAAGAGCAGTTCAAATCCTGCAGCTCCCACAACAGGTCCCAAGCCCCTGCAGCTCTGGCAGCTGCAGTGTCACCCGTGCCACTCACTGCTGCACCACGCAGACCTGTCAGGAGGTAGGGGACAGCAGCAGCCAGGAAAGGCCTCTGTGGGATCAGCCTGCTCCAAGGTTAAAGGCTATTTTCATTCCGACTAGCATCGGCTATGAAAGAACTTCTCTGTGGTTGTGGTGGAGAAGAAATTGTCTTAAGATGGTTTTTTGCATATGAACTTGAAAAGTTTCTAACAGCCACCAAATCTATTTTTTCCCCTTTGACTTAAATTCTGCAGATGAAGGCAATTGCATTTTTGGTAAAGGCGAACATTTCCTGTGCAAAATTTCCCCTAGAGACTTTCCCTATGAGACAGTGGGTGCGATTTCAGGATTCCTTGCTTTTTCCTCTTTTACCTGGTGCTAAGGGTGAGCTTTGTTTGCCAGCACATACAGTGAGCATATAGGCCTATACTGGTGGATTGTCTCTCATTCTCTGGATTTTGAGGTATGCACCTCAGCTGTGGCAAAAACCTGTAGCTCATCAGAGCACTTTATATAGAAGGTCTATCACCTTTTCTTTTCCTCACCATCACATAACAATGGCTGCAGGAGGCAAAAGAAAAGAATGCAGCTAAGCTGTTGTCACAGCCAGAGCAGTAAAGGATATGAATTGTTCTCAGCACAAACTTGGTTTCTTTCTACCACTGAAAGCCCTAAAAAAACACAAAAGCCTTTCTTTATACAGATAATTCTGATCACACTTCATCTGTCATTCATATTCACCTCTTCACTCCAGCTCCTGAGAAATGGCCACAAGTTGGGTGCCCTTGAGAAGGGTGACAGAGCAGAGTAAGTCCTTGGCCCCTTGGCTTTAAGGGACCTTGGGTTTCAGATCTGCGATCACTGAAGTCCCTCAGTGTCTCCCAGTCTCACACGTCCTGAGCTCTGAGGACTTCAGAGTCACAGCAGAGACAGGTGACAGGTTCCCTGCTCATCCTTTTGATACACACTCCTGTGTCTTTTCTTTTGAGGCAGAGAAAGTCAAACACATGGTGTGCTGGGACTCATAACAGATTGACTATGATTTCATAAAAAAACGTGGCTGGGAAAAGCTTAGGGAGAGATGTACACCCTGTCATTCCTCATCAGATACTGGCTCTGAAAAATCCCCCCTCTTCATATGATGCCTACCTACACCCTTAACAAAGCTGTTCCCTCTATGACCTGTGACTCAATAGTAAGTCTTTTGTGAGATTGGACTATCTCTGTTTAAACATAGGGGACACTTTTCATTGCTGAATGCTTTTTTTCCTGGATAGATTAACCCTCTTGTTAAATATGTGGCAAGAGCAAATGCTGTGTTGGTTTAATAGCCGATAAAAGCTCTATCATGGGAATGTACCTTGTTTTTTGATTGAAAATGGATTAAATTAGCCCATTGATTTTCTTCCATTTCTAGTATGCATGTTCCCATAAGAAAGGCTTTCTGTTTTTAATGAACCGGTGTCGACGTTCTTCCAGACACCACGTGATTCCTGCACAGTTTCTCTATACATCTTCTCCCTTAACAAGCGTCATTTCTGCTGCTGTATCTGCCTTCCATTAAAAGGACTGCTGATAATGGATCACTGGTCACCTGGACACCACAGACTTTCTTGTCATGATGATCCAAGCAATATGAAATGACAAAGGCCGGTAGTTTCTCTTGCACTGGGCATTGAGGACTGCAGAGCTTCCAGCAACCAAACTAGGCATAGCTCTTTGCCTCATGCAAAGCACCCTCAGCGCAGCAAACCAAATTGGGGGTGTAAAAAATGAGGCACCTCACAACTAGAACAAAAACAAAAAGCAAGAAAGCAACAAGGCTTAGGGTTCTTTTTTCTTGTCCTCTAAATCATGTTAAAAACAGGCGAGCTGAGACAAGCTCCCTTGATGGCAGAACTGCGGGATGGGGGAGGGTAGCGGGAGGCATCAAAAAAACAAATCCCAAAACAAAGCCAAAATCAATTACAAGATATAAGTATAGCTATTTGGTCTCTAGTTCTCTACCATCAGTTTTCACATTGGTGAATCATCTACCTCTCCAGCAGCAAGAAATGATCCTGGAGAGGTTTCTGAGTAACACAAACCATGTGATGGGTCCCTTCGCTTTCTCCCTACGATGTAAGGAACATTTCACCTTTCACCTTCACCTTTCACCCCAGAATCACTAGCAGGTATAAGAAACACCCCTCCCTTTTCTAACTACAGATGCTTCAACCTTTGCTTCTTTATAGAAAGTTTTGAGCTGAAATTCTGCATTGTGGATATATTGTGGGGGTTACATATATATACATATATATATATGAAACATTTCTATATATATACACATATATATATGTACTTGTCCCTGCTCTCCCTCCCTCCCCACTCTGTTCTATCGCTTTTTTGCTAGACGGAGGGAAAACGTCAACATCAGTCTCTTGCAGAGGTTTGCCATGTTTATTTTTCTCCTCCCTGGAGCACTTAGGTGATTGGGTTTGGTCCATATTCCAGCAGTTAATAGCCATTCACAGGACTCATTGTGAGCCCAAGCTATGCCAGGATGACATCCCAGCCTACACGTGAAGGGTGACTCCTCTTCATTTGACAAGTATGTGTGGTGAATTCTGTTGGTAGCTTCAACACATCTCCCAGTGGCAGCACATGTAAATTGATCCAAGAAAACCGGAACCCTTGAGCAAATCCCTTCTGTGATGCTATTGTTTTATGCGGTGTTATGTCATGAGACTTGCACAGAAAATAAGAGCGCTCTATTTCCATAGGAAAGCCTTCCAAAAAAAAAAGCATAATCTGACGTCTTGTCCTATGTAAGATAAAGAAAGTCAAACTGCATGTTTATTAGGGAAAAAAAAACAACACCCCCCCCCCCCAAAACTGAAACAAACCAAAAAACAAAGAACTCAAGGGAGACTTTGTAGGAACAGTGAAGTAGTGCATAAGTCCAGGCTCTCTCCCCTTTACTCTTCTGCCAGCACCACTTCAGCCTGTTAGTTTGTTTTGTTAAGGTGCTTCAGGTCCTGCGTGGTCTTCAAGCTAAGCGGTGACCCCAAGTACTGCTTCTATGTTGTTGCCTTCCCCTCCCAAACTGTGCCAGCCATCTGGGTAGATGTTTCTCCCATGGACCCACAGAGGCAGTGCACCAGTTCCCTTCAGCACTCATCTTCTTGGTATATTTGTTCATCCAGTTCCTGGGATTCAAGGTGCTCGAGGCGGTCTGTTCGGCCACTCATAATCTCATCTGGGGTCTTCATGAACCTGCAAAAGAGAAACAAGTGGGCTGATGGAAGGAAAACTTTCATCAGCTTTTACCTTCATCAAGACATTGAGGCCTCCGAGCTCTACAGCTTCCCAAATAATCTTTGCTGTATTCTCCCAGTGCCTTAGTATTTCCCAGCTTCTCCTCAGCCTATTGGTGTCTTCCCCACTCCATACCTTGGAGGAAACCAAAAAAATCACAGGCATTTACCCCTGCTCCTTGGAAGTCTAAATCTGAACCAAACCCCATGGTCTTTTCCAAAAAACAGTATTTCCTTCTCCCTCATTGTTTGCTGCTGTGATGTTAGATGATAGTCACAGGTAGACTAAGTTGTGGTGCTTGGTGACAGAAACATTAAAGACCTTCATGGGCAGAACATTTCAAAGCAAAAGCACTTGCAAGGCATGGAGAAGCAGAGGGCTACTGGTTTGTGTGGGCTTCTGTGTAGGTGAGTGAAGAGGAATATGAAACACCAAAGGAACAGTGGAGGGAAAAGCCAAGGACCAAGTTGGAACAAGTTCTGGGAAATGGAGAAAACCCTGAAAGAAAAAGCTTTTGGGCTAGGCAACTGTGAGCAAAGACAGTCTCTTCCTGTATGACTGTAGCAAGCGTAATTGTAATGAAGCAGCATCCTCTGTAAATGAATGCCATGGCTCCCAGCACTCATGTCTTGCTGCACAAGTCTGCAGGGGGCTCGAAACAGAAATTGCCTCTGGGGAGGCGTGGCAGCAGTAGGAAATGGGAAAGGACATCCACCAGCCTGCAGATCAAGTTGGCACTCCTGATCTTTGCCAGGATGCTTTTGTGTATTACTGCACTGAGATAGCACAAAAAAGCTCTGCTTTTTCTTTCTGAATTTAATGGCATAGGAAGAGAGGGTGGCACAGGAAGGATGAAATCTTAGCTTAAACACAAATCACTTTCCTAACTCCTAAGTACTTCTGGAGAAATTAGGATGAAAGATGTTTGTGCTGAAAGCGTTACAAAATTTTGCAGTCTTTCATTAACGACGTACTGGCTAACATACAGCAGTACAAAATGTGTTCATCAGAGAAGCTAATTTTATTTCAGGTTGATGATATGCTCAGTATCCTTGCCCTGATGAAAACAAAACCAACTGAAAGGAGCCTTGTTACTATTGCTGACCCAGAAAAATCACTGCTGAAGCTAATGGGCAAGATTTGCCTCTTCTCCTGCCCCTGCGGTTACAAAGCTGAGGGCTTTCCATCTGAAAAATCCAAAGTCTCTCAGCAAATGCATAGCACAGCCTGGAACTAACCTTTTGCCACCCCTTCTAATTTTGGAAATCATGTGCACATATGCATTTAGGGGGGAAAAAAAAAAAAAGGCTGTGACTCACTGCTGTGTCACTCCCATTTGTATGCTGGAAGAATGCTGCTGATATAAATGATATAAATGGTGCTATGGTGGTGAAAAACTAGCATACAGAAGTGGTGAATCAGCCCCTGGCTATACAGCGAAAATGCACCAAAGCTACAGGCCAGACCATGCCCTGGTTTAAACCCTGTGCTTCTCTTCTTAATCTTGCATGAGGATGAAATAAAAACAGAGAGTGGTCCCCCTGCCCTCCCTACCTCCTGTCTGCCCTGTTTCCTAAACCATGTGGGAAAGGGGCCGATGTGAACTGTACAGCAGTATTTAGGGTGTTCTTTCTGGTCTGCGTTTTAAGTCATGTCAAGGAAGCATGGGTATTTGTAATAGAATTTGATAACATTTTCAAATTAATTACTACAACAGAACTACAAGCTAATGAAGAAACAGTATCTGTGGTCTCTTTTGTTGCAGAAGACCACAAAATTTCTATAAGAAAACCTTCTCTGGCTCGATTTTACTTAAAGCTCCATACAGATATCTGCAGATGACAACTGCCTGCATGTTACATATAAAGTAACATTTCTTATTATTTCTGTGCTTGCAAGAAATAGCCAAGAAAGGTACATTAATGGCTTGATTTTTTGCAGCTGTTCTTCTTTTTCTCTTCAGATATAAATAGGTCTAAGAAAACAACATCAATAAGTTTTTATTGGGATTTGTGCAAAAAATGCTTTGTTGTTTTTTTATTTTCCAGTTTCCAAAGGAAATGAGGTTTATATGCTCATGTTTTATACTTCCTGGTGACCTTTGAATCTGTTGGTCAATTCTGGGCAAGTCTGACAGAGGAACCGAGGTCTCCAAGGGTATTAAGTTTCTGCAGTCTTGAGAAAATAGGCAGCCTGGTTGAGAAGAGATGGACTCCCATTATGTTTGTGCCCCCACTGAAGGAGAGGCTCCAAGATAAGCACATTCAGGGCAGTGTAGGCTTCACACAAGGCCACAGCAGTCCAGGTTCCCTTGGTACTGCTGCTGATGGAGCGACCTTGTTTTAAATTTCCACAACAAAAAATTAAAATCACACAGTGGATTTTGCCTGTGATTCCTTCTTCCCTTCACTCTCCTTCCCCTATCTAGGTCTCCTTCTAAGAGCTGACATAAACAAGACATTCCTTAGAAACCTTTTCATCTGTAGATAAAGTGCTAATGCAGATCTGTTAGCTACTTAAGAAAACAAACTCCAAGACTGCCTTCCTATTGATATAATTTCCAAGCACATTACTAGATCCATACCACTGACATCAAAGCAGTCTTTGGTCTGAGTTCAGTGCTCTGTGGGTCAGACATACACACTAGAATGCGCTGATCTTGTCTGAAGAGAACTGGTGCTCTTGCTCTCTGTCAGCCGCACTCAAGTTTGTACAACTAACTCCCTGCTTTAATGCTGTTTCAGACACTATTTCCTAAATTCTTGGTTGTATCATCCCATCCGATACGTTAGGGTTTATGAATAGCTCTTGTAGGTCCCTCTCTTTCTTGAAGGCAGCACTGCTGAAGACATGGTCATCAGCAGTTCTCTTCTGTGATGCTGATGCACTTGAGGAAATGCCTGATCCCTGCTTGGCTTTCACCAGCAGCTATGTTTGAGAAGTCAATTTGGAGTGGGTTTTCCAGCAGTTTGGCTGAGATCATGAGTCATTTAGCTAAGGTCTTAAAACAACAGCACAGCCTGCTTGAAGGGAGGGAAAAGACTTCTATTGACCCCATCGATCATTGAAACAGGCCCATATTTTTGTAAATTGGTGTAGTTGCCTTGAAAGCTGGAAGCACTGGCCTAGACAGCTTTTACAGATGTATGCCCATTGTCACCTGTGTATAGCCGTGGCAGTGAAGTATCCCACACACAATTCCATCCTTCATCTTCAAAACCTAACTGTCTGTAGAAAGGAATGGGAAAGAAAGAAAAATTACCTGAACAAAAGCCTTTGTCCTGGCTCCTTCCGGATAATATTTAGTTTGTAGTAGTGGCGTAGGGCTCTGGACATTTTCTCATAAGTCATATTTGTTCTGTTCTGTTTTTTTCAAAAGAAAAAGGAAAAATGTGGTGAGATGATTCATTAAAACCTTCCCAAGCCTCAAAAGGAGTTGCAGAACTATCACAGCTAGCTAAAGTAACCAAGTCAGTTCAAGAAAAGAGATGTTCCACTCTCCTGCTGTTTGCAGGCCCATCCTGCCCCTCCAGCCCTCATCACCAAATTTTTATAGGTCTCTTTTCATTCAGGGCAATTTAAGCAGGAAAGTCTAACAAAAATTCAAACTGAGGTTTTACTCCAGTTTCTTGGATCACAGATAACAAAAGGCTTCATCAACCACAAGTGGAGACATTAGAGGGGGGAAGATGCTCATGCCAAGTGGGATGTGACAGGCCCATTCTTAATGAAACCACCTTTTGTAAAAGTGTAAGAAAGTGGCTAATAGACTGAATCTGTCAGCAATCCCTGCTAAGAGCACTGTTCCTCTGGGATTCCCCTCCATTAACTAGTTAATGCTTACAGAGCACTGTGGAGACTGAGAGCCTGTTTCTCTTCATTTTACAGGTGTAAATCAAGAAGCCCACTAGGTTGTATATCTGCTTCTATGACAGAGCCTCCTCTGGGAGCTTCACTCTTGGAGCTGCTGACCCCAAAGGCCATAGCCAGAGAGTGCTGTAGGGTGCCTTGAGGTATGGCCCTACTGAAGCTGAGTGTCACAAGGCAGAAGTGATGGGCACTGGTAGAACTATCTGTGGGTAGCCTCCATAGTACTGACTTGGGACAGTAGGTTATGTCTACATGAAGAGCATTTTTCTGGTACAAGGACCACTGATGACTATGTTAGAAAGGAAACTCCCAGCAGAGAGAAAACTGTATTAGCAAAGCTGTGTTTGCATGAGTATAAAGCAGCCACCTTGCCATGGGCAAAACATGCCAAACTAGTAGAAGCATGCTTTTGCTCTGTGGGCCTCCATGTTAGGAGTTTGGCTTGGCACAGCTGTCAGTCCAAGATCAGGCAGAAGGCTGTAGTGTTGATTTGGCTTAATTAAACGAGACTGTTCTGCCTGTCTAAAACACTCCCTAAGAGTAGACCTCCTCTGTTTGCCCTGACCACAACAGCTCTGCTATGGAAGGCTGCATAAAGAGTGCCTGTGGCAATTAAATACTGACAATGTTTTCCCTGAAAAATCTAGGCTCTACTCATTGGGAAGCCCCCTGAAATACTGTGTGTACTTTTTCCATTTCTTATATGCAAAAAGGTCACTGTGTTTCCCAAGTGGCTAGTGGTCTAAAGTAGCTTCAGTCTTAGACACTCAACATACGACATGATGGCAAGGCCCAATTACTAGCATGGAGTTTGGGTAAGGGCAGAACTCTCCATTCCCAGTGCTGCAACCCAAGACCTCTAAGACAAATGGTCTTGTAAGCAATAAGTCACATGAGAAATTCTTGCCGTTATCAAGATTATAGGCTATGTATACTCATATACAGGACCACAGAATAATTGAGATTGGGAAGCACCTCTGGAGATCACTTAGTCCAGCCCCT
The DNA here is from genome assembly GCA_013401335.1 of Brachypteracias leptosomus. Classification (NCBI taxonomy): domain Eukaryota; kingdom Metazoa; phylum Chordata; class Aves; order Coraciiformes; family Brachypteraciidae; genus Brachypteracias; species Brachypteracias leptosomus. The sequence continues at coordinate 175,337 of VYZX01025210.1, read as the reverse complement.
CTGTTCAAACTGGGGTCAAACAGAGATGGTTGCTCAGGACTGTGTCCAATTGGGTTTTGAACATTTCCAAGAATGAAGACTCCACAGTCTCCTCTGGGCAACCTGCTTCAGTGTCTGACCATCTTCCTAATAAAACTGTCCCCAGACCTGGTATCTCATGAAACATAATAGGGGGCAATGTGAAGTCCCCCACCTCCCCAGTTCAATCCTCTCCCAGTGGAGGACTTTACATTACCCCTTGTTAAACTTAATGAAATTCCCGTAAGCCCATTTCTCTAACATGTCCAGGCCCCTCTGGATGGCAGCACAACCCTCTCGGTGTATCAGCCACTCCTCCCAGTTTTGTATTGTCTGAGAACTTGCTGAGAGTGCACCCTGTCCCATCATCCAGGTCATTAATAAACATGTTAAACAGTACTGGTGTCAGAATCAAATAACATCACTAATGATTCAATTTTGTGCTGTTGATCACAAATCTTTTCAGCCTGGTAGTTCAGCCAGTTTTCAATCTACCTCACTATATTCTTGTCCAGGTCGTACTTTTAGTTTCTCTATGAGGATATCATGGGAGACCGTCTGAAAAGCCTTTCTAAAATCAAGATAAGCTACATTCACTGTTCTTCCTGCATCCATTGAGCTAATCATTTAACCACGGACAGAGATCATGGTGGTCAAGCATGATCTCCCTTTTGTAAATCCATGCTGACAACTCATATATTCATATGAATATACTCACACGCATATAGTCATATAGATATATCTACACATACTCAGCCCCAAGCTGCAAAAATCAGTGACTGCTTTCCAGAGAACAATGCAGAATTACCCTCTTTAAAAGAAATACATAATCCTGCAGCATTTGGTGTCTGTCACAGGACAGCATATGAAATCTGAATGTTGGTGCAGACAGCAACACGGACAAAAGGCTCCTGCCGAGATGAAGTATAAACTCTTTGTAGACCACCCCTAACCAGAATATCCTTAGCTTCAGCTTTTGGGATAAAATGAGATGCCTTGAGAGAGTAGGACCGTTAATTCTTGCACTCCTTGTAATTTTATAATTAAAGGCATTTATAACTAAATGCCTTTAAACCAAACCAACAGGTTCTCTATAGGAAGGGTAGGTTTTAGCGCTTGAGGCTGGATGCTTTTATTTCTAATGTGTGTAGAATGAAAGATTACAACTTTCCAGCAGTAGTTGATATGCACAAACTTTATTCCTTTTTCCCCTGTTTATAAGTGAATCCTGTGATGTTACAAGAGGTGAAGTGCCATAGGAGGAAAACTGCATTGCTTCCTTACCTTGTGGTTTCCCCACAGCCGGGCCAGCCCGTTGGGATCCACTATCCGAAATATTTTGGATTCCTTATCTTCCCATCGGATGAAATTTTCGTACCGGCTGTCAGAAAGCAGCTGATAAACATAATCCCAAAGCAACCTACAGTCTGTGAAGAGAGGAACAGAAAATACTGACTTTTTTCCCTTGGGATTAATTCTGGAAACTTTTAGGTGGATGTGTAGTGAAAGGACAGTTGGGATCAGGGCTGAAACAGCTGCTGCAATCTGAAATGCAAATGGCTTGGTTGGTATCGACTAATGTTTGCAAAATATACTGGAATATACAGCCTCTTCTGACGCATCCCGGTCCTTCTGACACTGACTGAGCATCTTTATCACATTAAAAGCTGTGTGAGATGACCTGCTGATCTTAGCTGTGTGTTTATTGTTGTACTGATGCACATAAAACTTCCACTGTTGGCCCTGATGCTGGTGCTGGCTGTTTCAGCAGGGAAATCAAGAATCCTGCATCCTGCTCTCCCTGCTTGAGGCTGCCCCTTTCTGTGTGACATGAGGGGTCTAAAGCATGGGCAATGTTACAGATTTCCTTTGCACACTCCATGGGATATAAAATTGATGTCTTCTACCATTTTTGAATTTGCTTTTTGTTTTGTTTTTTTTTAAGGTTCCTGAAAAAAAAAACCCCACCCAAGTATTATAATTACTTGAGTGCTATTGAGAGGTTAAATACTTTCTATTTGGATAATTGAATTCAAATTTCCTCTTGGCAAACACTCCTTAGGTCGCTAATTAAAGGTCTAACAGATACTTAGTTTTTAGTTTAGTGTTTTTCAGTTTCATGGCAGTCTCTTGAGACTGAGGAAGTCAAGAGCGGAGCTGCTCCTACTTCCTGCTTGCAACGTGTGTGTGTGTGCAGCACAGCATAATAACTGGCAACTATGAAATATGGAAAGCAAATTGCAAAGAGCTGGGGGTTCTGCTGCTGTCAGAAACAACAGGGTTTTTACAGCTCAACTGCCCAGATCCCTTAGATGGCTGTAAAGTTGGACAGGCAACCAAAGACATCTTGCTTCTACGTGCTAAAATAGACTCTTTTCAACCTCATTTGCAAAAGAGGTCTGTCTTGGTGGGAGCAGTTTCAAATCAGAAAATATTCACTTAGCAGACAGTCATCAAGGAAGAAGGAGAGGCTTTTTGGCCAAGGCAGGAATTTATTAGAAATCTGGGGGAAGAGAGGAAGGACGCGTGGGCCTGTTGTTGAACCAGCACTTTCAGACTGTGCTGGAAGTTTGCTGAGGTGGTTGGTTGGTGTGTGGCCCCATTGGGAGAGCACTGTGGGGATTGGTCCCAGTGTTGGTCATTTGGTTTTGCTTGTGCCGCTACTGCTGGTCCTGTAAAGAGTGGCCCTCCTTAGGGTCAGCTGGAGGGATGGCATTGTAAACTTTACTTTCATCTCATTATTTGCAATATGCAATGTTATTTTTAATCAGTAGTATACTGCCATAACCATGCTCTAGAAAATTTCCAAGTGCATAAATACAACTCTTACTGATGGGGACGGCAGACCCCTAACATTCACTCTACAGTGGCCCCTGGAACAGTTTCAAGGAGCTGATGGCTCCTTGACAGCTAACAGGAATTACACATGCAGTGTGCATTGCATCGTGCCAGGGCTGCACATTCATCTCAGTGTGGCTAGCAAGTAAATACTAGTTGAACCTAATGGCTTTGGTTGTTTCCCATTGGCTATCATTACTTTACACAACCCACACACACCGTGTCCCCTTCCTCCACAAAAACAAGCAAGCACAAAAAAGTTCAGCCCAAGATGCCTGAGTGGCAAATTACTGGACTAGGATCCAAGCACAGATTTGCTTTTTGTTGTTCACTTAAGTCTTAGAATGGATTCAGGCTAAGCTTGAATATAAATACTCCTCAAGATGAGAAGAACTCAGATCTGCATCGTGAGACCTTCACAGAAAAGTCCTAAGTGATCAAGGGCCCCATCCCATATCCTAAACTGACTGAGCTGCTCAGACTTGCAGAGGTATCTAGTAGGCTAGTGAAATTTGCACAAAACCCCAATCACCCAAGTATCTTAGACCTCTGTTTGCTTCAACAAGAAAACTGAAAATTCTTGAAAATTCTGCTTGGCTCCTACAACCACTTAAAAGCTCATCTTCAATAACTAGTTGTCTACCAGCAAATTCAGATATATGACTGAATTGCAACAGCTTAATGAGCTGGCATCAATCAATGCGACTGTGGCAACTGTGTCTCAAGCCACTGCAAGTAGGAAATAAAAAGCATTAGCTTTAAACACCAGTAGAAAAGATTAAGGCTCATTGCATTTCTTCTCACCTTTGCTGAGAACTATGAGCATGCACACTGCCAGTTATCATGGACCGGCGGATGCTTGGCAGCACAATTTAGTCAAATGTATGAGCTCTGTTTGCAGAGTACCTAAATCAGCTTGCCTGCTTTCAAATTTCACATGAGAGACCTTTGGGAATTTGAGCACAGGCACTCAGGGTTTTTGTTTGTTTTTAACCACAAATGATTTACATCCTGGATCCCTTTCTCCAGAAGTTGCACAGTAAAAAAAAAAGAAGGTCTCCCTGACTGACAGAGGAGCAGCAACTAAATAATCTACCATTACTAGGCCAGTAGAGACCATAGAGACCAGTAGAACAATAGAGACTACAGCTTAAAGATTACCTGATAACTCTTAGGGAGTATAATGAATTTGGAGCATAGTAGAGCCCATTTGGAATAGACTGCAGGCCTATGAAATCAGTGAAAACACAAGAAAAGGCAATGCTAGAAAATGCTATAAAGGAGCTTTTCCACTGGTGAAGACAATACAGAAAGTTGCATCCTCCAGGAAGATCAAAACCGTCGCATGTATTTTCAGGAAGGATGGCGAAACAGAGAGAAGGACACAAGTCCACAAATGTGGATGGTTGTTTTGTAAGTGTAAAACACTTGTTTAAGGGAAGTCTGGATGATGTGAATGACTCCAAGAAGACTAAATCACTTCCTTGGCTGTCAGAAGGCCTCCAAAGGAGCAGTCACAAGAGGGGACTCTCCATGGGGTGTGTGTTGGCTGCTGAGCCATCGCTCAGCAAGAATGCACACGGGTGTTGCTGAGGCCAAGCAAGTTTAAAAGCGCGGGAGATTCAACAGGGGAGTTGAGTCAGGGTTGGTACCTAAATTGTTTGGGCATGTTGTAATTTCCTGCCTTTTGGCTAAAATAAGCTTACTTAGAAAGTAACTATGTCTCTGTAGCACAAGGAAACATCATTTCCCCTTAACACACATATGCACTTTTCTTTTTTTAAAGTGAACCCAGATGGTTGAACTTCGTACAATCTGAAGGTAAAGGGATTTATTAAGCTGTGGAGAGAGCTGGGACTGACACGCTTTAAGGTGATGTGGTATCAAACAACCTAGCCAAACTAGGGAAGGTGGTGAATAGGTCCAGCAATACAGAAGGGCTCTGGAAAGCTGGTATTTCCATGTCCCACCATTTTCTCAGCTGTACTACTGGGTAAGACTGAACTATGTAATTAGCTGGGAATTAGGGCAAACTGTACCTTCAAGTGGAGAAGCATGGCTACAGCTTTATTCCTGCAGTTAATGCTTCTAGAGGGATTTTCATAGTTATGCACAAGGTAATGATAAGGTGTAGAGTACTTAGCTGGCTCCCAAAATGTGCCCCATAAGCACTGCCCTACATGTGCAAGAGGCAGCAGTTTCATGCTCCTGCTAATAACAGCCATGGCTTATGCAGTCCCAAGGTTGGCAGAGCTGGAGTAAAGCCTTGGGGGCTGCTTGCCCACCCAACCTCCTAGCTGCTGCTTGGCTGCCAGGGTTGACACTAGGCACACTCCTGGAGAGGGTCAGGCAGAGGAGACAGAGTGTTTGGGGTTTGAGGGGGTAGGAAGAAATCTCTCCCATAAAGAGTGATTGCTGGCTTTAAACCCCTCTGATGGCAGCAACATTTCTCCTTGCTCTAGTTTTAACCCCTCTCTTCAGGTGGCAGAAGCACCCAAGCTTCAGTCACTCCTCCTTGGCATGGTAAAACTCAATTTCTCTTCTCTGGCTGAAAGGCTCTGTTTTTACATTTACATTGTACATTTACAGCACTTCTTCAGTAATGTTATGAAAAAGGGGAGGTGGTAATATAGTCATTAAGAATCTCTTGTGACAGTCAAATATACACTGTATGAGTGGAAGCATGTATTACAGATTCTTCATATGCCTAAAGGAAAACTGGCATATAAATACTTTCTAATGGCAGTATGATAGTGGTACGTACATCCAAGAGAACTGAAACAGCATCTCAGAATGATCTATAAATTAAACATTATGGACCCTAGGTTCTTAGTATTTTGACACTTGTCCAGCCATTATGAATGACTTCTCCAGTATCACTTGGCCAAGTTAGACACAAGACCGGTAGTCTTGATGTTGCAGTAGTGAGAGGTCTTACATCTGTGATCCCGTAGACTAAATAATGCTGTTAACAGTATAGGCATACATATGCTAACGACCTCTTTTGTGCAGAATAAAACACTCCCTCTAACTACAACATTTCCTAAAACTGCATCTGAGACCCCTGTTGTTTAAGGGAGGTCCATGGCGCAGAAGCAGACCTGGTCCTATTCATGTATCTATTATCAAACTCCTTTCTTAACCACAGAAATATTTTGCGAGACCCACCCACATCTTGCACTGAAGATCATTATACAAAATGCATTTGGTCTGGCTGATGACTGACTTAGAAACTAACATGGCTTCACAGAGGAAGAAATCATGCCAAGGTAACGTTGTCATACTCCCTCTGACATCAGCTGAGGCCTTACCCCTTGCTGAGTAGGGTAGCCTAAAATTTCTCTAGCATGATATCATTTGACTTAAATGGTTCTGTGAATTCTCCAAAGCTTGGGCCCCTTTATTTCACAAGGTGGTTTGTGCTTCAGCTGCATTTGTACACAGCGAAGCAAACAATGGCTGTTCACAACTGAGACTAATGAACCAAACTTCTCTAGAAGTTCTCTGCTACTCTGGTTTCCACAAGCACACTTGAAGTGTGGTTAGGACAGCTAACATGGTGATGCTTACAACATTAAAATGGTGAATTGGCAAAATTCAGATGGCCATACCTCCCGTGTGATGAAGGTCCTGATCTCCCTTCCATTTATCTTCCCTTCCTCCTGCTGCTTACCTTGTGCTGGCTCTGTTTTAAGACTTCTCAGTGAGCTGACTTAAATCACTTAGAAGAAAACAAACCCTGAAAAAAACACCAGCTGGCTTTCTACTATTTGAGAGCTGAATCTGCTTGCAGGAAGATCTAGTGAATGCCACAAAGAAGGTGGCAAGATTACAATGGCAGAGCAGGTGAGGGTGGGGAGGAAAGAGGGAGAGGCCTAGAAGGTCCTGCAGACCTTCAGCCTACCGTCTGTAGGAGAAGGTCAGTAAGCCTCTGAGAAGACACTACTACTTCAGGGCATCTGGATTTGTTTCAACTGTAGCCAGAACCAAGAAACCACAAAGGTTAATGGCTGTTAACTTGTACAGAAAATAAAAAAGATTGGGAGACAATTCCTGAGTCCTGACTTAGTTTAGGCTTTCCATGGAGACGAACTCCAATTGCACTTCAACCACAGGCCCAGATTTCTGGACAAGCCAAATGGACCTTCGAGCTATCATCATGAAGCTCATCAGGTTGGCTGACACTGTTACTTGTTTCAGGAGTATGATGAGAACTACTTGGCTAACTTGCTCTCATCACACAAATGGAGAGGGAGATAAAGTAAAGCTGGTGCAAAGAAGATAGAAGACATATGGCTGGATCTTACCAAATCAGCTCCTATATTCTTGTTTAAAGCCTTTTCCATGGCAAAAAAATATTGGGAAAACAACAGACAGCACACTAAGAAGACATGCTACAGTAGGATAGCTGCTGTGTGTAAACACAATCCAGCCTTAGTATCTAAGACAAAACTACAAGAAAAAATTAACTAAGTCTCATGATTAAGGGCTAAATGGCTCTGAGGCCTGGGGGAGAACTGATCCCGAGACAGAGCTGTCCTGCTGACCCCTGCATGGTAATCCATGTCCAGGTTATTGAGGGAAAAGAGTTTTCTTTCCGTGAATGCTGGATGTGGTTGGAAGCAGGATGGTAAGCTGGTACAGTAAAGCCAATGTTTCTGTGTGGAGAAACCTCTTGACAGACAACTGTTTGTTCAGCTCAGTAAATTCAAGCTGGGGCTGAGGAAAGAGGTTGCCAGATTGCACAATACAACAGTTGTAAGTTGCTTCTGTCTTGTACCCAAATGCTGAGTGGGAGATCACACAGAAGGAGAGCAGAAACCTGCAGACTGTCATCCTGCAAACAGTTGTGCTGTGAGGTTGTAGAAGTAGCACAGCAAGATGAGGCCAAGATCTGTCTTTGGCAATAAAAACTTGTAAGGGGAAGGGAGGATCCAAAAGGTTCATACCCTTCACGTGGTTGTAGAAAAGAGCACTCAAATCACAAAGAATATGTGAACAGCTTGACAGATGACGAATTTGCAAGTTATTCTTAAAGTATTAAAAAAAAAAGGGATTTTTCTCCCTGCCCTGTTCTCCTATTCTGTCCTCCCATCTCCACCAAACAGTCAGGTATTTCCAGTGTTTTAGCAGAGAGAACTCTTCCATTTATCGTGCTATGGAAACCTACCTCTGATCCTCCTGTGGCTCTTCCTCACCTTTATTGCTCATGAAGGGCAATGACTAGGAAAAGGGTAAGAAATTCAACCTCTGTTCACATGCACATCCTAAAAACACCTCACAACTGCTCTGACATCAGAACACTGTCCAAACACTCTACTGAAGAGAATTTAAGAATTAAGGACAAAGCTTTGTATCTTCTGAATTCTACTTTAGAGAAGCGAGCAAAAGCAAGAATGACTTAACTATAGTAGAGTCATTTCCAACAAGGGTAATAATTTTTGACCTCACAATGTGAGGACCCCCAGTATCTTCTGTCACAAGCTCAGTTCACCCTCAGGATTGGTCTCTGAGGTATCCAAGCTGTTTCATTCTTTTTTAACACTAGAAAATTGTTGTTCATAGGAAACTGCTGCCCAAGAACCTCACTCTATGTTCCATCAGAAAGCCCAAAGCTCTTTCAGAGGTGTGAGTGTGGCTGGAGGACATGGCTACTGGTGCGTTCTCAGGAAGCCCCTCCTGAAGGGACTTCTTCATAGCCTGTAAACTTGCCACTTCTGATAGGCCCCTTGCAGCAAAGTGACATGTGATCTCCCCTTCTTGGGGTTAAATCTCCACATGTAGACAAAGCCAAACTCTAACTCTCTTCCTTGCCTTCCCTCAACAGAGATGGAAAACAGTATATTGCTGAGATCTTCTTTATATCTGGAGTCTTACCAGTTTAAAGGTGTGCATTTGAATTAACATAAACTGATGTAAACTTTTGTATGCTGCTTCTAACTGATTAGTATTAAAACCAGACTTAAATAGGCTTGTCTCTGAAGAGAGTGAAGTACAGTGCCAACACTGTCAACTCTACGGTGTATTTTCCTGGCTTAACCAAAATGGTTCAAAATGATGCAAGTTTGCTTTGTAGAAAAAGATCTGAACTATCAACACAACTCCAGCCTGAAGAAAGTGTGCAACATACAGGGAAAAGAAGGGGCATATTTTAATTAAAAGGCTAGTTTCTTAAAAACATGTTTAACATCCTGCTGATCCCAAAGGAGGCTGAGGATCCTCTGAACCCACTTAGCACATCTGTCTAGCCATGGCATGTAGATGTTACAATATAGTTAATGAGAGGGATGAAATCTAAATGACTGAGCTTTCCTATGGCTTGGTCAGTCTTGGCTCCTGAGTGGACCTGAACAAGCCCTGGCTGCAATTTCTGCTCCTTTAACCTGTTCAGTAGGACTGGAGGCGACTAGACACTTCACAGAAAATCTGCAACCACCTATCCAAGCTATTGCCATTCAGCTATTGCTCGAGTGTCATTAGTTAAATTGGCAGGGAAGGCACACTTTCATGCTGAAATTAATTGTTAATGCCATGTTAAAATGACTCTCAAGGTTATAATGACAACTTCCCCTAAGAATAGGAACTCTATGAGCTTGATTCTCAGCCATACTTCAGTCTCTTTATAATAGTCTGGCTTTCCACAAGGGACTTGAAATAAATGTGGCATATACTGCAAATGTAAAAGTGTACATGACTGCAAGGGCGAGTGATTAAACAAGGCCAGTGACATTATCATTGTCATATCCAAACGGGAGTGACAGGCCATGCCTACACCAAGGTTCTTGGGTTCTTTGAAGGCTCCAATCTGTCTGCATGAGCTGCAGCCCTACGGGAAGGAGGGTCAGCTGCCTGGAAACAGACACTGAATCCTTGCTGCTAACAACTTAGTATGCTAAAGTGAACCACTGTTTTGGTTTTCTGTCATTTGCCATGTTCTAACTTTTCAGCTGCTGAGACTGTCTTGTCACGGTTGCCTCAAAGCCTGTGCTACACAAAATCCCACCAGTCAGTATCTATGCTGTCAAACCCTGCTAGGATCATGCCTTGTGATAGTGGTGAAGATAGTACTGGCAGTCTCAGGCATGTACACAGGTAAGCTCCCTATGGTATTAGCAATGGTATGTGCTACAAAAAACAGAATTATCTCTCAGGAAGCATATGACAAAAGCTAAGTCTCTACAGTTTGGTTTGTCAACACTCATCCTTTGCAAAGGAGGATACAGCAATTGTTTTCAGTTTAGATAAGAAATCACCACAGCAAAGCTTGTGATGCAATTCTGGAAGGGGGAAGAGTAACGCATGAAACAGTGATACACATCACTGGATGGACAGTAAGCTTGATTGCTGGTGCACACAGGGAACCTGACTGGTGTAGGCTCTTCCCAGTATCAAGTGCCAGAGCAGGTCTGTGTGGACATGCCTGTCCACATAAGTGACTTTTGTGTAGAAGAAGGTTTCTACTTACAAATGGCATTTACTGCCATTTTGCAGTAAAGTCACTTACCAACCACTAAATGACTACAGGAAGCAACTAGGTTCAAGCCTTTACTAACACCCATTGTGTTCACTGCCTTACATATGTAGACAATTCATAACCAAAAAAACCCCAAACCAGACTGATTTGGATTCAAGAATCCAAGTTATTTCCCCAGGAGTAAATGGGCATAGTTGGGCAGGTTGTGCTTTTGTGACTGCAACATCAACACAGAAGCGGCTGTATCACAGAAACATTACAACTAGCTTTAAATGTTGCAAGACACAAAAGCAGCAGCAGATAGCTCGCTCTAAGTTATGTACTTGGCCTCTCAAGTTTATGGCTAGCTTGGGTTGCTGTCATGATGAGACATCTAATGAAGAAAAAAAAAGCAGGGAAATACCAGGCTGATCAGTAGCATAGGCTATTGGTTGTTCCAATTTTAAATTGGATAATGCAAATTTATAACAAATTGGAACCTGTAAATGTGAGGCATTATAGCACAATGAAAGGTGTTACTAGTTACTAGAATCTGAAAGTAAATTTAGCCTAAAATTCTGAGTGGGGGACTCGTCAGATGGTGTCTACTAATACACTGTACTGCGTGACTTTATTTTCTATCCAGTATAGCTCTCTCTTTCCAACACCTCTCACCAACAACTCTTGAAAACACCTTTCACCTTTGCATGCCCTTCCTTTCTTTGTATTTACCTTGCCAGTTTGGACAACAAACTCTTTGGGGCAGGGACTGTAGCACCATAGAGCCTACAGATACTACTGTATTGCAAACACTGAAAATCAAATGGAAAAGGAATCTGCATCCCTTTTGTAAGGGCTAACAGCATCAGCTGCTGCAAAACTTTTAACTCCTAACTTATGCTGAGTTGTTTGTCTTTACTCCCTTTACTATATAGGTATAACTGTTCTTTGTCTCCTTTCCCACCCTTCCTGCCTCTCCTCATGCCATTGCATAGTAGCTGTGCCTGCAAAGCAAGGAAAGGAAGGAAAACGAACTAATGTGGTGTACTGCATTTGCAGAAAGTATTTTGCTGGTGTATCAGTTTAAAAAGAAAAAAAAGATCTTCCTACAACTTGACACAGTCTTAAATGTCACATTGACACATCTGGAGGAAATGCAGGCACTGGGGCTCTGGTGCTAGTAGATAAGTTGAGAAAACATTGATGACCAAGGTGCAGTGTTTTGAAGCGCAGTGACTTGTGATGTTTAAGTGCTACATGTCTAGTGTTAGGAATCTAATAGCTCAATCAGATGAGCTTGTTTTTCTTATCCTCTTTTAAAAGAACCTTTCCGGCTCAAATCCAAAGCAAAAAACAAAAGTATTAGTTGATTAGCATTTTTTAAAGCACTATGTTTGTGAAAGATTCACTCAAACCCCTCCTGTCATTTCCCCTCTATGCAAGTTTACAAGAAGTGATTATATTTTTCAAACAAAGGGGGAGGAGAGTCTCTGATCCTGTTCCCCTCCTCTCTTCCCATACCAAACCACCAAACAACTATTCTTACAGAGTTCTGGAGTGGAAGATCTCCCCATGCTCAGAGCTAGCACACAGCCTACGCCCATCTTAAGCACTGTTTTGTAGATGTTAGTAGAATGTGAGTCATTCATAGCTGATGTGCTCTTAACAGGGGATAGCATTTTCAGTTTCGGCTGTAGGATTGCTTTTATTGAGAAGTTGCTTATACGTGTCTTGCCACAAATCTGCAGGGTTCATGCTACGCCCCTGTACGCTCTGAATGTGTGGCACACCGAGGGGCTGAGGCAAGTCAAAAGGAAAGCTGGAGGTAGATCTCTTTCCTGGCTTTAGCAAGGTAAGAATCTCACCTGTCCTCATTCCAACAGCAGTCAATAGTTTTATGGGCCAAACCAATACAGTGGTAGACAACGTGCCTTTGAACAGTTTAAACATTACCTGTTTTTTTCTCAAACTCCTGAAGGGGTAGAAACGTATCTGGCAGCTCGTAAAGTCAGATACAGCCCAGTTGCTAAGGTAACCCTGCTGATAAGAACAGCATACCAAAAGACAACAACAGGCACAAGACTCACCTGCCTTTAGATTTACCCCTCACCAAACACAGAGCAGATTCAAAAGCAATAGGCAGGGTGGGGCTCTGAAGAAGAAAAGCAATGCTCATCCCTCTAAGTTGCTTGTATGAATGGGATAGGTCCATCTCAGACATACACAAGAGTGAACCTGGAGCTCAATGGGTTTTATTGGGTCCCAACTTCAACACGACAGGGAACCCTTTGGGGAAGTCCAGCTGCACCTACCACTGCTCTGTGGCACTCTACCTTTCACACTCATGCAGTTGGTAACTGCCTCTTGCAGGGATTCCTGTGTCTTCCTTTAGGACATAGACAAGTTTCTGGTGAGATCTAATATGTCAGGTCCCATTTTCCCACATGCTACCAAGCTGAGGTGGATATGGATATCCAAAAAAAGAGGACATTTTGGACACCTAATAAAGTTTTGTGGTGAAAACCTGCCCGAGTTGAAGTCAACAGCAGAGCTTCCAAGGAAAGCTGAGGGGGCAGAACCTCAGGCCGGCTGCAGGGAGGGTTTCTGGTGGCTGCGGTTCCATCAGGACTGCAGTGCATGCCTGAACCATGACATGCTATGAATGCCTGCCAGTGTAATAACCCCTGCATCTCCTTGTACCTTGGGGAAGTACCTTTTATAAGATATCAAAGTCTAAAAATGTCTGATAGCAAAACCCTCCCCGTCAGAGGTGTATGGAGAGTAGAATTTCCATTCTGCAGAAGAACTAATTTCAGGAGCCTCTCTTAACTGAAACTGCAACTGCATTAAAAAAAAAAAAAAAAAGAAAAAATAGGAAAAAGAAGCGTATTTTTTTACCCCCTAGAGTGAAATCCTTGGAGACTTTTGAGGGGCAAGCAAGATGGATTATAAAAAAAATTCAGAGCTAAAAGTAAGCCAGATAGACTGCCTGCATGCTAGACTCCCAGTTAGGAGCTGACTACCAGCAAACACTTGCAGTTCCAGTGGGGAAAACTGTCCATTACAATGCTCTGCTAAACTCCCTCTCTGAGATATTTTTAATATTTTTAAGTTCTGTCATAGCTAGATGACTATTGATGCCCGAATTAGTCAGCTTAAGCCTTGTCTTGTGTATTTACAGGGGATGCAAGTCTGCTGTTGGATCATCCCAATACATTGACCTCTAGTTCTGACAAAGTTATGGAAAAGACTCATGCACGTTGTGTTGAGAAGATAGCTAAACATAATTTTTAAAATCAACTCTTGCCATTGATGAATAATATATGGGACCTTAATGAGTAACATAAAGATACTTTATGCTTCTTGCTCTGCTAGGAAAGTGTAAAATGGCCTTAGAGGAAAAGAGGATAAGACCTTCAGTTTGAAATTCTTTGCTGTAAAAGGGAAAGTGCTTTACCAGTAAAATTAATATTTTGAGAAACGATATTATATAAAAAGATAGGAAAGATTAGTCAGCCAATGAGTAGAGGTCATTATTTTGTCTGACAGGAAGTCCAGAGCTCTATTGATTGACCTCCTGAAAACAGAATATTTGTGGATGGCAGCAAGTGAAAACATTGTTTTCTTTCTCAGTGCCAAGTAATTGCATGTTGCATTTAAAAAACAGACTCTATCTACAAGTAAACAGGTTTATGAGGCTGCAAGATATCTTAAGTCCAGGAATAATTCCTTTTACAATTTAAAATACCTGAGCTGGGAATAGAACACGCTTTGGAGCTCAGCTCAGTGTTTTAGTCAGCAGCCCATGGGACTTTCCTGGTAGCTGCTCCTCATTGCTATCTCCCCTGAAAATCACCTGTATGTAAATGGATAGCCCAGTAGAAACTCAAGGCTCTCTTCTCACCAGTGTAAATGGATAAGTACTTAGTTCTGGCACTGGACTATTGGTAAATCTTTTAATTACCCAACCCATCAGTCTTCCTCATCCATAAAATGGAAATAATGCCAGTGATTTTAAAAAAAGCTCTCTTTAACAATATATCTGTATTGATGTATACTTGCAGTTTAAGAGCTAAGTGCTATGATTTTCATGGTCTCTCTCTCAAAATGAAGTGGCAAGCCAGAGTTGGCCAAAAGCCTCCATATTAACTATAGCAGTGTCAGTGAAGATAAGGACATACAGATGGAAAACAGATATATGCTGACAAAAAGAAATGCTATTAAAATGAAATCACTTAATGGCAAGAGCTGTAAATTGAAAGCTGTGAGATGGGTGGGAGGTAAGTAGAAAAGTATATACTTTCTTTTCTAAGTATGCTGCCACTGAGTTCAACAGCACTGATGAAGTTGATTTCAGATATGAAACATGGACTCTCTACATTTTTGGTAGTAATCTGGGTTTTGTCACCTTTAAACTGGCTGTGAGCTCTTTACAGGGTCTAGCTACAATTCAGGAGCTGTTACAATCCAACCAGAACAGCACTAGCCTGTGCCTGTACAGCAAGTGAGGCTTGATGGCACTTACAATTAAAGGACATGGGGCACTGATGGAAGTACACTGGTAAATATATCAGTAGAAATCTAAGGCGCTAGCAATCACCAGCTATGCAATCTCCTGACTCTTCCCCATAAAGCACTGCCCTCATCTGAACTGAATGCTTGAGGCACTTCAGGTCTTTTTGGTATGAAATACTTCACTAGCTCTTTAAGACATGCCATCCATGCTGGTGGGTCTAAGCAAAGCCAGGAGACGGCAAGAGAAAGCAGCTAAGCATGCAAATACAGCCTGTGTGTAACACTTTGAACTGCTACATGTACTTGCCAAACAACTGCATTAGGCCCAAATATCCATGGGCTTGGACTCTGTGCCCTGCAAACAACGTAGAGATGGAAAGGACACGGGAGTATAAGTTACAGAGCTGGTGTCACTGGTCTCAGCGTACAACGCAAAGAAACCAAAGATTCCTAATTATGTAAGAAAAATCCTGAGTTTAAATTTAAAAATGACACCACCACTCACTCCCCACATTTTTTTCTTATATTCTTTTCACTCTATGTTTCATTCTTAGATAATGCTTCTTTCTGAAAATTAAAAATCAACAACCTCCCTGATCTTCCAGTAGTACTTTATGGAAAGGAAATCTCCAGTAGAGTATCTTCTCTGTCATAACATTAAATGTATTTCTTAATTTGCTAAGAATAATGTGGGCAATAAAAATCAAAAGGAGAGAGACAGGCAAAAATGTCAAAATATTAATTTCCATAACCCATCTCTCTATTATGTGAAAGGACCATGGTCCTTGTTGTGCTTGATGTTTGACCAGGTGGTGAGATATGTACCTTCCGAATTTAAAGTGGAAAACAGAAAATCGTACTCATTAAAACTGAGACAGCACCACATCTGTAAGAAATTTAAGGCATATAAGGACAAAAAAGAGCAAATGGTTTTAAAATGTACCTCTGTGGACATGTGTAATACCCCACAGGAGCTGGGTATCACATTAGCTCGCTGCTGACATAAATGCAGGGAATGTTTTTGGGTGGGGTGTGTATTTACAGCTCTCAAAAGAAACTGGTTACTGGGACATTCAGCATATTTCTGAAGTGGTTGGATTCCCCTTCCACCTCTCCGTATCTATTTACAGTTCCCTTTCAAGTACAAAAAACATTTTCTGTAACCTCAGCTTCCTGATTCAGCTGTTGTGATGTCAGTTATTTACGATAACAAAAGTGAGACAATGCCTGTGGTTTGCGTGGGACAAAGGCAACCTTGTTTCCGTAAAAAGGGACAATCCTAGTGTGAGAAGCACAGGAAAGCCTACAAAGTAGGACTCTGAGTTGATATTTCATTAGTCCCACCATCTCCATGAGAGCAGGCTTAACACTGCACTATCTCAAAGGCCGCTGACAGGGGTTTTTTCCTTTCCATAGGACTGGACACTAACGTGAAGGCAACTCCTGGAAAACTACCTCTTTGCAGCACAAGGCTTTGGAGATAGGTATCTTGGAAAACAAAAGGATTGCTAGTGGGAAAGAGGCAGTGAGTGTCAGGACACAAATGCTTTGATAACAGTTACGCGTTCTGTGGTCACAAGCAAGTCACTCTGCACCTCTGCTTACCTGCCATGAAACTGGTTTAATCATATTTACTGTCTCAACCACAGATGTGGTGAAACTTGCAGAATGCCAGTAAACTCTTGAGGTCATAGAGTAGCAAAAGGAAATAAGAAACTCTTAATACACAGCATGGCTACTTATGAATGAAGAGCGTCAAAACTTTGATGTAGCCTAGACAATGTCACTTACCTGCTATTCTTCCAATTGGCATGGCATGGTCCTCAGGAGGAGATACAGACACCATGATGTGGTTCATATAAGCTAACTCTTCTCGGTGGGACAGGTTGATTGGCTTTACCTCCCTGTGCAGCCCATCCTCAGACAACCTTGGTGGTTTGAAATCGGAGTGCCTGGGGTTCAGTATCAAAGGATGCATGATAGGGCTGGGCATCAGCTGGATGACCCTGGTGTTCTCCTGGCGAGGGCTGGAGGGCTTCTGGAGCACTTCAGAAGGAGGTGGGCAGTGGTTGTTTTCTATCGGGGACACTGAGAGAGGATAGGGCTCCTGGTGGTTGTTCTCTTGCTGATGCCTTGTCCCCGTCACCCTGTCAGCTGGGGAGAGGCGACGCATAGTGTTGTCCATAGGGGACTTCAGTGGCCGCTGATCAGGATCTGGTGATGGACGGTGGTTGTTGGTGATGGGTGATCTAGAACGATGCAACAGTTCAATGGTGGGGGGGTTGTGCTGGATTGTTTCTGTGGATGGTCTTGAAGGTCTCTGGACAAAGTTATCTGCGGAGAAAAAACCCCCAAACATACAGGTTGTCAATATTGTGATCAATAACTAACTGTCAAACTGCTAGCTGGGTTTACTGGGTACTGCTGTTGGGCTGGAAATGTTTTTATTTGTGTGACCTACTGGTGCCCAGAAAAATGCCATAAAAATGCAGGTAGTTATTATGACACAGAACGAAACCAGTATGGTCAAAACAATCTCCCTCCACTGCCATGTAATGGTAGTTCCTGGGGAAATGTGTTAAGAGAAATCTCATTTTGAGAAGCTGATAATAACACACGTGAAGAAGGTAAGATCTGATTCAGCTGTATTAACTGTGTTCCTGTGCAAATGCTTTACTTGTGGTTCCTGTTAGTGTACCATGATGGGCATTGTAAGGTAGAGGGCAGAGATAAAAAGGGAAAATGTTTCCAGGAAAATACTGGGTAGTAAGTTTTAGATGGTAGAAGTTGGGTCAAGGTAGAGAATGTCTTAGTCTGAAATATGGATTGGGTTATCTAAAAAACTCCACTGGTCTGGCGCTCTTTGTGAAACACTACCTAAATTTTATCCCTGCCTTGATTTTAAGAGCATGTAACATCTTCATAAGGATATTTTCATCTTGTTTTATTTAGTCTGCACTGTCTACTGATAGGTTGTCCCATGTAAGCACTTGCATTTCTTCAGCAGGAGGACTTCTAGCATCACTTTTGCATGAGCATACTTCCCCACTTGTGATCCTTAACAGTACAGGGGAGATAAATCATGACTCTAGATCAGCGTCTTTAAGTACTAACAATCCTTTCACAAAACTAAATGCTTGACATAAACAGTACAGACTTTCAGCTTAGCTAAGGCCATCAATTTTGACTTGGGAAATTACTGACAAAGAGGAAAATATCACCAGAGTGCAGTGACTAACAGGTTTTTATCTGAAAGGCAAAGATCAAATTTCAGTGTTGTTTGTTGAAAGCCTTGGATGATAAGAGAAGGAAACTGCTGGGTACATGTCAACAACTGGAACAAGTAGTTGCCTATTTGTGGCTGCTTGTTTGTTCACTCCATTTGCTCTGATCATCTTTAACAATTCTCTTGTTCTCTTGTCAAGGCAGCGTTGAAGACTCTGTTGTGTTGAAGACCCTGCTGAGGTGAAGACCCATAGGCTCCCACTGCCCTGGAACCCAGGCAGGCATCAGGAAACGGATCAGCACTTATCTAGGGAAAGGCCTGAACAGGAAAAGCCCTAGTCCTGAGAAAATGTAGTGCCAGGCAGTGACATAGCACCAACCCTTTTGCCTATTCTGTGGGCTGTTCGGCTATATGAGGATGCTAAAGCCTACAGGAAAACCTGAAAACTTAGACAGAAAATACATGACCCCAAAACATTTATTTCGTGCCCTTATGGTCACAGAGAAGAAAAATGCATTTGTAGAGATATTTAAGGTACTCACAATGAAACAGCTGGAGGACATAAAACTCCAGAGCTATATATGTTCTCGTTTAAACACAAACAGTTTTAAATACGATGTGGCCAGCTAATGTGGGATAGCCCAAATGATGTGAAGATCAAAGAGGAATTAATTTACAACTGTACCTACCTCTGGGGCTTTCTTTTCTTAAAGCCTCCTTTCTTTGCCACAACAGAAAGAAAACCAACCCCTCAACTTCACTCAGTGTCCAATCTTCTACAGACCATCCACCCCCATCACTGTACATTTAAATGCACTGTGCTCATTCTTGTCTTGTAAATACAGACCAGATTACTGCGTTGAATACACACTAGTGTTCATTTTCCTACAAGATCTTGTTCTTTAAATACTTAGCTAAATAATTCCCTCATGGTCAAAGTTGCTGTTTACCATAAACCAATTCAAACTCATCTCCAAGCAGTTCCACTGCCACGAATGACCCTGAACAGAATAAAATCCTCACCACATTTGTTCCTTAGCACATCTGATGACTCTAAGTTGAGCACATATGGTACATCATTTCCTGCAGGAATATATTCACTCATCACTCTGGCTCTTCATTCCGAGTGACCAACACTCTCTTTTTGAAGGGAAAGCTGTGAAAGGGAATTCAGCTCCCAGGAAAATTGCTGACCTATCTGACCCATATAGGGATGGGTGGGACTGCACTTACTCTGGGAGTGAGCAATTGCTGGCATGACCATCCCAAAGACTGGCACTCTTTGCTCACCCATAAAAGAAGTGCAGAGAATGACAGTGTAAGCTTCCTGTATGGCATCCCATCAGATGACTCAGTGTTGAGTCAGAAGGACCATTGAAGATGTAGGCAATTCACTCTCCATTGCTCATCTCTCTACAGGGACAGGGCTGATGCCCACAGGGCAGATTCTAAGCCAATGCATCTTGGCAATATCTTAAACTGCTGCCAACTAATTTCAAACCCATGTCGACTAGATAGGAAAAGGCCACTAGATGTAAATGTTGGTCTCATCTGATTCTGGATTAACTACCTTAAAATGAAAGCATTTAGAAGCAGGATCATAAGTATGTCATCTATTAGGAAATGGGCAAAAGAGTCAGTAGAAGAAAATGGAGAAAGACTGCTGAAGTAAGGAGGGCTCCTAAAAAAGACCCATCATGAAGTTTAATCACTCAAAATTGTGCCAGTAACACTTGACCCCTCTGTTACAGTTTGTGAGTTAGGCAGGGTTGAGTTCTGCTGCTCACATTCATTCCCCTTTTTAACTAAGTTGCACTCTGCTGAGGGAAAATAGTGAACTTAATTGTGCTAGTTTCTCAAGTGGCTCTGTGAAATGGGAAGAAGAAAGAAGGAATGTCAAAATACATAAATAAATTCACCTGCCTATAAATTCTTGGCACAGAGATTTTCTGATGCTCAGAGTCTTACAGCAGGCAAGCCATAGTTTCTTTTGCTCATTTTGAAGCTTCTCTCACAGCAAAACAAGAACTAATTTTTGTCATCCTAAATGAAAGTTTTAAGTAATAGCACAGAGTTTTCTAAGCAAAATCAGTGACACTATCAGCAGCCAGAGTATTGTGAGGAAGAATCAAAGTTGTTTCTTTATCCAAGTTGGACTAGATTGCAAAGGACTTACATTTTAAGCAACACACATGAAGGGCCAACTCAACATCCTTGTGAAATCCTCTCTAGAGCGAAAGTTACTCCTTATCTTTAATATAGGAGTGTCTGAGAGGGCAGCTAGTATTTCTGCTTGAAATTTAGAAACAAAACACTGGTGGGTGAATGCAAAACTTCAGGAAAAAATGGAGATTTTAATAATGGTCTCTGGAAAGTGCCTATCTTAGTACAATAGACAACCATCTCTTGCACAACACTGCCAATTCAAACTCATCCTGACCTGTAGCACCCTCCTCTAATCTGAAATATTTACACAGCTGTGTGGAAACGCTTTGGAGTGTCCTTATCCCACCTGCTGCTCTCCTGCTTTTTGCTTAACCTCAGAGTTTTGCTGGTGCCATTTGATTCTGGCGTGCTCAGGCTGGCAATGGGCAACTTGTACAGGTGTGACAGTATCCCTGAATCTTCTCTTGCAATCCCATGTTGAATCCTGAAATAATTTGTGCATCTTCTTTACAGTTAGCAGAGACTAGGGAGATATCCTAGCTCACTTCTGTTCTCCTCTCCCATTTACTCATAAAATGAATAACACTAATTTTTCCTAGATTTTTTTTTGAACGAAAATGTGAATTCTTCCTGATGCTTTCATGGAAGGGATCTTTTAAAAGGCTTAGGCTTTATATTTTTCTGTTATTGCAGAAAACCAAGAAGTACTTTAGTGCATATATTTTTAAAGAAAATAAACCCTCAATTTTTCATTGAAGAAAGCAGACTTACATTTTGATCTATACTATAATGTGTAGAAGATGCCCAAATCTGCAATTCTACAAACATACCTATTTTTTCACCACTTCTGACAGCTATGGTATGTGTGGACACTACTAGAAGGCTAACTAATAACCTAAGCAATTAATTCTGATAGTAAAAATGAGACAACACCTGCAGAAAAAAACTTCTCTCAATGTGAATTGCTCAATCAGCTCAAAAGCTGAGCAACATGATGGGCTCAGAGCTAGGAACTCCAGCATGATGCAATGACAGATTGTCAGTTGAAGTGACTGAGTTAGATGTTCCTCTCAGAGGCTGCCTTCTCCCTTGCTTTGCAAACAACTGCATCTAGTTTCATCTCCAGCATGCTAAAAGTCCACAAAGCAATGAAGCATCTTTGTCTGCCTAATTGGGAGTGCAGAGAAATGAATTAGTGGAGTCAGTAAAACTTTATGGTATTTTCTTAATCTGCATCTGGCATAGCTTTTAAGCAGGCTTGGGAAACAGGACAAAATAATAGAAGATAAATGGAGAACGGACAGTTGACTTTCTAGACCAGATGATCATTCAAAAGCTATGGAGACAAAGGGAGGAGAGCAGCTTTATTTTAAGTAACTTTAGAGCAAGAAAATGGTGTAATTTCTCACAGCGTTACCCTACTCTCCTCTATAATGGCAGCTCCCACAATAATGAGACAGAGTTACCTTCATCATGATTCTGGTGTAATATGACCTCTGGTTGAGCATGGATAGAGTTCCCAGGGTGGAAGAAAGGTGTGAAGAGCATACGAGCTTTCCTTTGCTTCAGGATATGCTGAAGGAGTTCATACAAAACATCACCTGAAAGACAAACAACAGGAAAAAGGAAATTAAAACCTACATACTGCTGAGAAGACTCATTTAGGCATCTGATGCATGAATTCATGGTTCCTAGGTGCTACTTTCAGACCCCAAAACACTTGCAGTAAAATCCTACCTTTCACTGTTTTTCAAGGTTCTTCCCTGAAAAGAAAACACAGAAAAAGAAAAGCAGCACATCACGCCTCCATGTGTGACTGTGGAAAAATGGGAGAATGACCAGACATGGCTTTTATTACCCCAATATGGAGTTTTTTTCAGGCTACATGACTGCCCATCCAAGAGCTCCAAACCTTTACAAGCAGTAGTTAGTTCAATGTCCCACCTTTTCACAGCTTCCATTTTTAAAACAGACACAGAATCTCAGGACACAGAATTCTTAAAAGCATAGGCCATGATTTGTGCAGTGAGTTGCTGGAAGCAGAGATGGTGCTCTTCTTTAATTACTGAACAATTTAGGCTTTATAGGGGTAAAAGACAGAAGATGCTGTAAAGTGTCTCCATGCAGTGTGCTACTAAGATACTCCATTCTAGGAAATCCACAGGAGGAAGAGAAGTTTGAGAAGTTACTTTGGGATGGACTCAAAGACTTGAAAATAAGAGATTTAACTATCCTGAACAACCTTGCTGTGGTGACTACTCCTGGAGATACCCGAGTGTTATAGGTGCCTTAGGAACTCCTTTATGTCACTCTTGGTGTCATGGGTTGGATTCCTGAAAAGCCCAAATGAGATCCCAAAGCTAGTTATTTCTAGCTACTAGAATCTTTCTGGAGCTCACTCCAACAGGCAATATTAGAACACAGATATGATACAGATGAAGGAAGAAAACACAGTGGACTTGGTGCTTCGTATGGGCAAATACAGTCTGTGAGTTGCTGTTGTATCACTCTTACACAGGAATGTCTGCAATGAATTGCACTGCACTGAGCTGACATACTCTTGCACTAATAAATCCAGATGCTTGTCTCTTTTTGGGCTCCAGGCAGGCTGTTCCTCACTTCCCCCCCCATCTCCTGGCACCAGAATTGTTTTATCTTTACTGAGTGGAACATATCACTACAATACCTAGCAGATCAATGGACTAACTGATTATTTTGCATCTTTTTATGTATCACATCTTGTACTGATGCCCTTCCTCCAAGAACATCTAGATGAAACACATAGGTACTTACACATTTTGTCTTATGTAACTTGTTGCACATGTCAAAGTGAAAATGTACAACACAGGGTAGGAAGTCTCTCGACTTAATTCTGCTTGCTCTCTTCTGTTTGTCACTGCTCATATCATAGAGGAACAGGTTCCAGCAGTAACATAGTATCTGAAAAGGAACTTAGTGAAGTCCCGTTTAGGAAATCTTGGGTTTTCTGGGAGAGTTTTCTCAAGTGTGTGGGGTTTCATTAGTAGTTGTTTCTATGAGATTGTAAGCTGTGCACCATTTGTCCCATGTCTCTATAAACTGCCACTGCTCTATTTGTGGACAAGTTTAGTGTCTTAGCGTGAAACAGTTAAAACCATCCTGCTTTCCATAGTTCGGCTTCCTTTATTTTTAGCATCTTGGCTGTTTTTACTGTCTCAGCAGTGACTTTAGGGCATTTTAAAAAGGTGATTGCAATACCTGAAAATCTAATTAAAAACAAAGCCTCAAGAACCCAGTTACCTTTTCCATGTTTAGTATATGAAAGGCTAAAAAGTGATTTTACCACATAATTTGCATCTTTGAATGCAATAGTGGCATAATCTTAACTAGTGCTGTACCACTCCAAGCAATAAGGTAGCAAATTTGTACCTCTTTTGATTTTGCCTGACAGACTAGTGAAAATGGCCATAAAGCTGTCTGTCTTTTTTTTAATGTAAGGAAAGAGTTATGCTTCTGCACCACCCAAATGCAGTAATGCTAGTTAAGAAGGTGAAAAGTGTTTTTCATGCTCTCCCTCCTTTGTTGCCTCCCTTCCCTGGCCAGCTGTGGGGCTGTGAGCCCACTTTATTGCTAGAACCGCTGCAGGGAATGGATGAGGTTCTCCTGGTTTAACCATGAGGGGAAAGGATACATCTTTTATGTAGCTACAGTCTTGGAAAACTTAATGCCTCTATGGCAAACATTGTTTCACAGTTCTTAAATTTCACATATAGTTAATTTCTGGGAAATGTTGAGGTAATGGCCCTTTACCTAACAGTCATATACATTTTCAGGGACTGATTCAGACATCATCTGAGGTTTATTATGTGAGGAATACCTGGAGAGTAGGAGGAGAGAAAAACTGAGGGAGGATGCCTTTAGTTTGGTTATTTAATTCCAAATTTAGGTAAATAAAAGCTTAATCTTCTGCATAAAGTGAGGATTTGCAAGCTACAGGCTCTTTTCTGGGAACACTCTATTTCCAGCCTACAAACATCTTAATCCTACTCATTTCAAGTGCCCTCACAGCACATAAGGGGAGGAGCAGGGGCATAACTTGTAGGCAGCAAGGCACTGGGATGATAAGGGAAGTTGCACACAAGATACATAAAGGTGTCCCTTACAGCCCTTGCCCATATCCCCACTTTCAATACTTATTTTGCCTTAAGCAGGGCTAGTATTTTAATGACGTGATTCAAAGTGGTGTACCAGAATTCAAAAAGAGATGGTTTTAGGCATGAGTTTGCACTACTGTGTTACACTGGCAATAGACATTAATGTTTGGTACCTCCTTCCATAAAAAATTAGTCCTGTATTTGAAGCACATGCTTAAAAAACTTCATATACACTAAGCATAAGCCACAGTTTGTGAGACAGATTCTGCAGGAGGATGGTTGTGGGGGTGTGTTCATGGCAGTCGCCAAGCAGCTTGATGAAGAATTAGTGCCACAGCTTGTTTATCAGCTGGATCGAAGCAGCACCAGCTGCACCTCTGCATCTAGTCAGCCTTGCACTGGAAACCTCCTCACAGTAATTTTCTCACTGCTTGACCCAAACTCTTTGATCATCTATACTGATCGAATTACAAACGTTTACATTTAACAGGAATACCTTCTATGGTCACAAAAGAAAAGCTCACAACTCATATTTAGTTAAACATCCCTGACAATGGAGGGCAGAGGCTTACTCTGTCTGTAAAACTGGAGCAGACAGTCCGCAGGGGATATAAATACAGGCAGGCAACACGCGCATTTCTAAATCTTCTTTGTGAACAAATGAAGACATAATTTGAGCCATAGGCAGACTGATTCACACACCTGTCTAGGCTGCGTCTTGGGCTGGACTCCAGCACGTGAGAAAATATGGTAAAATAAAGCAAAGCCCACAGGGGCTATTAAATAGAGGAAAGGTCCCCCAGGGAGGAGTTCTGCAGTCCCTTCTAGCAGTATGTCAGCCAAGCCAACTGTGAGGCAAAATGTTAATATTGGCTTCTTAAAGAGGCTGGAGCACTTGATTAACTTGCTGCTGTAGCTGGGCCTGTGAAAAGAAAAGCCTTCACAGGGAAGCGCTGGAAGTCGCAAAGTGCTGCCAGAGAAGCTTGCTTTCTGGGAGTTCTGCAGGGAGTTTTAACTAGAAACAGGTTGGATGTTTGGGTTTGGATTTGCATTCAAATTTGCCTACAACTCAGGCGTATCAGGATTTCATTCCCCGCTTGTCCTTTTTGTTCTTGCCTCATACAACCATCTCTGTCCTCCCTCTCCTCCTCTCGCCCAGTCTACCCCAACAAATGTGACCATTTCCTCCTCTGACCCTCTCCAGATTTCATTGTGACTTCATCTCTCTTTTCAATCACAGCTTCTGTAAATAATCCTCACCTGAATGAGGAGACCTGTATCGAAAATCCTCTTTGGTCAGGAGCAGCAGAGCCTTGCCGTTCATCTCAAAAGTGTTGCTCTCAATCGGCCTCAAGGAAAACTCCTTCTCCGCCCACCTGAGCCACTGTGCCACATCATCCCTGCTCCAGTAAATGGGCTGCAAACCTGTGGCAGGAAGAGACCATGATTGTGTTACCAAATTGAGACAAGGCATGGGAATATAGGCAACCATCAGTGAACCCCCTTCCTCCCCACACCATAATGTGCAAGGTCTCAGGGGAACTTGTAGCAGAAGAATGTCACGTTGATGCAGAATTTCTTTAAGCACTGGACTGTGAAATACTTCATTAGTTTAGACATCTTGGTTTATCTGTGACGTTCTGAGGAACAACAACTGCTTCAGCATCCCGAAAAAAGCTTCTAGGATGTTATTTCATTCCAGGTTTCCATTGTGGGATTTTCCTCCAGCTGCTCCTCCTGAGGTGCAAAGCAGGCAGGAGGCAAAGTCCTTGACC
This sequence comes from Brachypteracias leptosomus, assembly GCA_013401335.1. Lineage (NCBI taxonomy): Eukaryota > Metazoa > Chordata > Aves > Coraciiformes > Brachypteraciidae > Brachypteracias > Brachypteracias leptosomus. The sequence goes on along the minus strand of VYZX01025210.1, from coordinate 149,213 downwards.
CCATCCCTCCTTGATGGGTATCCTTTCATAGAAGAGTGGCATGCTCTCTTGTAAAGATATCGATCAAGAATAATGAAAAGCAGTCAGAGGCAAGAGAGCTATGGCCCTACTTCCTTCTAGGTGGCTGAGGTCTGTAAAGAAGGGCTGCTCAACAACAGCCTCTGTAATAGTGTGTCTGTAGTGGTTATCTGTGAGGTATGGTTGAGAAAAGTGTATTCAGGCTGGCCCACCTCTCCTGCAGATGCCATTACACCAGCAGATGTTATTCCCATGCTGGAGAGGAAAGTAAACGCTGAGGCGGTGGCACCTTTAGCACTGCTTTAGCTTGTGTTTCCCGTACAGCAATAAAATGTCAATGTAACTCTGTCCATGTAAGGGCGGCATGCCATCTTATGGTAAAATAGCAGACACGTTTGGTTTGGGCGCAGATTTTCCAGGGCTCCAAGGAGAAGCTGGCACTCCTTTTCTCCCAGCCAGCTTGTACAGCACATACAGCCTAGACTACTGTGTTTACTCACAGGGGCCCAACAAGTTACAATGAAAGTCAAAGACCTTTTGCCTGTTACCTTTACTGGGCCCAGGCAGAGAGCCTTGGAAGGGGTGACAATTCAGTACCTGTTTTACAGACAAATTTAAAACAGCTTCCTTCCTCTGGAGAGAAGGCAGCACAGTGAAGAGCTGTTTATACCCAGGTAGAGAGATTATCTCCAGTACACTGGGAGATAAAAGCTTTCTTTCCTTTTCCCCCTTGTGACATGAGTCATTGTTTGACTTGCTACAATGTGTTGCGTAGAAATGAAAGCTTCACACTGTGCATAGGAACATAAAAATTGCCATATCTGATCAGATCTTTGGTACACAGCCTCTGGCAGGGGCTAATACCTTATGCTTCAGAGGAAGACGAACCTCCCTTCCTCATATTGCACCTGGCTGATTGTGTGCTGCACATGGGAAGAAATTTCCTTCCTGGCACACCATTCTCTGAGATTTGATTACTCTCCTCCCACCAAGCACTAAGAGAAACCTGGGAGAGTTGCACTGCTCTGTTCTGTTTTGTTTTTTTCTTCTTTAACAGATAGGCAACCCCATCTTCTGTTTTAGCAAGAGGTCACATGCAGTGAATTGCACTCTGCTGCTATGCCAGGCTCCCAGACAGTAGCTTTGGAAAGTCCCAGAGCCACAGCTGCATACAGAACTGAATCTCAGTCAGAAAAGGGTTTGAGAGAGCCTGAGAAAGGGTCAGAGCTGACCTTAGGAAAGGACGTCTGTATGACAGCAGCAAGAGTTTCCACTGGCTTTCAACTGCCCCTGTAGCACTGTATTATGTGCTACACGGAAACAAATAGTAGCATTTATTTACAAAGGACTTAAATTCTTTTCCCCCTGTTGAATTAGGGTTTGATTACTGAGGTCAGAGTTTTCTGTAGGATCTTTCCTTTTGAAGGGACTGGGGTGAGGTGTAGATCTGCTCAGAGACATGGAAATCATCATCTAAAATGCCAGAGGGAGGTTCATCCTTTGCTGAAAACAGGGGTATTGCTGCAGAAAACACACTCCAGATCCTGCGCTGCTGCTGGGCAGCATTGTGCACTGAATGCAGCTAGAAGAGAAAGAAGTCAGACGTGATGCAGCCAGATCACAACATATGAAAGGATTTAAAAGACCATCTGAGGAGTGCTTAAAATGCTCATGTGTGAGTTCTTTTGCCTCCCCCTTCACCATGCCATGCAAGTAATAAATTGCCCAAAGGAGCACTGTCATGTGGAAATCTAACTGGACTTCTGATGTGCACTTCACAAGATGAGGCATGAAACATAACAGCACTGGGAAAATCAAGCCAACATGGACAGAGCTATGCGGTAACTTCACACGAGGTGCATGCTCCCTTAGAGATGACAACGTAAGAAATAAATCACTCCTTGTACAAACATAGATCAACATTTCCCATGTGCTGACAGCAGTATATTCTTGTCTTCCGTTCAACTAATACAAAAGTACCATGTCTAAAGAGAGGTTTAGATTGGGCACTAGACCCAAACAGCCAAATTAGGCTACACAGCCTGGGACAAGCCACGTGTGCTATGCTGGCAAGTCTGAAACAGACCCAATGCTTCACAGTGCAAATCACGTCTCTGATGGGTTTCAGCAGCACGTCCAAAGCTTGTGAGAAAAGCCCCAAAGTAGTATGACCTAGAACCACTTGGCCTCTTAGTTACTGAGAATCATCAAGCAGACCTCCTAGTTCAGTCTGTCTGTCTCTAAAATAAGTGAGTGGGCATGCCACATATCTCCACCCGTGGGGTGATACCATCATTAAGTACTCGAGTTTTGTTTGGAAGGCATAAAGTGCCACAAAATAAGTTAACTGCTTTTCCCTAGATGGACTCCCTCTCTCTCCTTTCCCTCCTACCCTGCCCTGTCACTTGCCTGGGAAGCTAGTTTCCCCAGAAAGCCTTCTTCAGTTGCTTGCCCCCACGGCATGCCCATTTGCTCTGTGCAGCTGAACCAGATCAGTTGCAGGCGGCTTTTCTGAGGGTGCAGACCAGCGCTGCTGAAAGTGCTTCAGAAACTGCCGTTCAAAAAATAATTTTCATGTAGTATAGCATTTATTAAACTTGTACCCCACCTTCTTTGGCCTTTCTTAAAAAGAAACAGTCTATTTTGTGAAAACAAGGGCACAAGAGGGCTGGCTTTGCAGCTGAAGGGATTTTACAGCACAGTGTACATAGCTACCAGTAGGTCCTGAAAATGCTTTCCTATACTCTCCATGAAAGAAAAACTAATCCTGCTTATACAATTTTTCATTTTTGGATGCTGTTTCTTATTTTCTCCTCTCCATCTTCTCTTTTATTGTTGTGCCCATGGTGGAGGAAAATGGGATCTTTTTATCTCTCCAGTTTTATTCTCTGTGAAAGCTAACAGCATTTGTCTTCAACTAACAAAGATATTTACCAAGCAGAATAAAGTGAGGAAAATGAGTGCTGTGTTACAAAATGAGGACAGAGTTTTGCCTGTTGAACTAACCACTGAAATCAGTGGGGAGGTTTTGCTGCTTTCAGGAGGTGCAGATCAGACGCAGGGGATGCTGCCTCTCTCCTGATCTGCCCTCTCAGTGGCCAGCTTCCCCACGGACTTGAGAGGGTGAATTTTTGACCTGGGAGTTGGACCTGGCTCTGCTCCCATGTCTTCCATTGCTCCGCTGGCTGTAATCTGGCAAGCTCTCCCAAACTTGGTCTCCCTATTTGTGTAGTGTAAAAATACACACTAAAAACTTCTTGATCTCAATAGCTGAAAGCAGTTTAGACAAAGTCATGTACACCAACAGAATCCAGCTCTGTGAAATCCAGTGTATTCTCTAGTCTGCCTTTTGTCACCTTCCAAACACCACCTCCAAAAGAGTAAAATACGGTAATTTATAGACACATTTGCAATCTGACAACTTCATATGAATTAAACAGGGAGCAAAATTTGCACTCAGCTTTCTAATGCCACAGGCTGGTGCACTGGTGTCTTAGTAGATTATCTACTTCTGTTGCTTATTCCTCACCTGAAGTCCTGTTTCTAACACCTGTTACATCATCTACCTTATAAATGGTGAGAGTGATCAGTTCTCATGCTCCAGGGCACAAGCTGATAACCATCTGGACTGCACAAGAAATCCACTTTTTGTTCCTTTCTATTCTTGCACAGCAAAAACAAGTACAATGAAAAGGGGTCGATGAAGTAATCATAGAATCATTTAGGTTGGATCCTCTAGGATCACCAAGTCCAACCTTCATCCCAACATCTTCCCGACCCCTAGACAATGTCCCAAGGCGCCACATCTACTCTACTCTACACATTTTTCTTCAAGTACAATTTTTTATGTATGTTCAGGCACTTACAGAAATGCATGTGCACACAGAGCGGAATATATTGGTTTGCTGAAGAGGAGCTAAGCTGATGGTCTCTATAGAGTTCACTCCTTTTGACAGTGGGCACTTCAGGAAACTTCAGCATGGCCAGGCTTTGGGATTGGAAAAACAGAGCGCTCTGCTCACCCAGTATAACCTTCTGCACAAAAAGCTATGCAGCCAGCAATATCTGCATCTGACCACAGACTTCCAGTGGGGTTACAACTTTGTTTTTTGAAGAGATGTAGGCAACCTTGAATCTTGCAAAGCAATTATATTCAGCCTCTCTTCCTTTGCTTTGGAAGATTGAGTACATGTTTTACAGTATGAGTTGCTACATATGGCGTAACAGATACATCTGAACTGCGAAGTATAACGTACCGTGGGCTGTTTTCACCTTGACTCATTTTGGAACAATCTGAAGACATGAATCCAATGCAAAGTGCGATGTACAGTACAACCGCGAGCTGCTGTTCCGTTTTAGTTTTGATATGAGGACGCAGCCACACAACGGCATGCGTGACAGAAACAGCATTCACACTAAGTTTTCTCTAACTTTTTGTTCCACTTCAGCCAGGCACTCCAACCTGATGCCTGGCTGCCTGGCAGGCAGGATGATGAGGCAAGAAGGGGGTAAAGACAGACCTCTCATTTATCCCTGCTTTCTGCAGGGCAGACAGAATTGTTCTCACTCCCACACCGAAAAATACTTAGTGCAGTTGGGCAAACAGCAAAGGGGCCAGCGCATGCAAATCAGCAGCTGGTTTCCAAACAGCCAGGGACAGATGCATCATCACTGGCAGCATCAGGCAGGCCGGCTCTGACTACAGGGCAGTACTTGAGCCTTTAGAGGAAAATGATGATGGAGAAGTTCAGAAGACTTGAATGTCTGCTACCAACTAGCTCTTTAGGAACTGAAGCTCTCTTTTTGTTTTTAATTAACAAAATTCTTCCATGTTACCCATATAACATGTAGCTCTGCATATGATGGTGTACGTCACGCAGGAGAGGGGCATGAGGTTGTTTTTAAATCTCTTTGTAAAGGCAACACAGTCAATGGGAAAACCAGGATTAGATTCAAATCCTTCTCCTAGGCTCTGTCAGAGCAACTTTTTACAAGTCCCCTCCTTCTGTGTCACTTCTTCATTTGGAAAGCTAGACTACCAGAGTGCAAAGAGGTGTCACAGGGCTTGGCCAGTTGACATCTGAAATGCTTCGAAAATGCAAAATGCTGCACAGCTGCTTCAAATGCCTATGGTCCAATACTTTTGTGGTGCTGTCTCTGCTGCTGTCTGGTTCCCAGTTCGGAGTACTGATTGTTTCCACAGATCAGGGACCCTGTTCTGGTATCATGCTGGAACTTGAGAGCACAAACCATGATGTGCTGCTCCCGGAGAAGGGCTGCAGTGCTGAGCTCAACAGCAGTGTGCTGGCCATGCTGAAGGTGGTTTCAAACTAAAGCCCAAGCTGGGCACTGAGGTTCTCCTGAGGTAGGAATTTTATGCTATCCCTGCTGGAGCGGCTGCACCAATTTCTTACTGCAAGTGCCTTCCCCATAGCTACCAGCACAGGCAGGCTTCCATCCACAGGGCTCTCAGCAGACCTGATGAGCCCTGAGCAGCAACTCTTCAGGACTACCTCTGCTATGGAAGATAAAGGCAGGAAGATTAAGGACCCCGCTTTCTCAGGAACAGGAAGCCTTTCTAATTCCTCAGAGGAAGGCAATGGGTGACAGACACCTGTGGAGTGCTTAGCTATCCACAAGCAAATGGAGAGCCTAAATTGGCATCTTCTGGGACTGTTCCTGGGTTGGCAAGCATGTGGAAGATGCAGCCCTACCACAGGATAAACCCTATATTGCTGGTGGTCCGTGTTAGGAGTAGGGAACAGAGTTCTGCTGTACGGTGATGTGCCTGACCTCTGGCTCTTTCCAGCAGGTGCCACTTGATCCAGGTAGCAGAGAAGCCATAGCTGGCTCGCAGGGATTGCCTCATCCTACAGTCTGCAGTTTCAAGGCCCAGAGATAAGCAAAAGTAGAAAAGGAGGAAAAGGTTAATCCTGGCTAATCCTCAGAGAGAATTATTTGGGAGGTGAGTACAAACTGGTACATGGAAAATGGATGGCAGCAGATGAAAATGCGCCTTTACAGGTCTTGTTAAGGAAAAAATGATTGGATGGAGAACAGAGGAGTCATGTGATGGGCTGGAAGAGAGACCCCAGTGAGACTTGCATGTCCTTTAAAAAGGTCTGAAACTGCCTATAATCAGAATGACAAGGCTTTGGGGAGCCTCCTACACTGCTGGGAACAGAGGGTGAAGCAGCTTTTTCAGTAGTAAACTGAAATAAAAGGCATAGGCTCATGTCTCCTGCTGTCCTGTTGAAGAGGGTATTAGAGGCAGAGCACAAGCACAGGTAATGCTCTGTGCACCACGCCTGCAGACGTCTACAGAAACAAACCTAGTGCTGTGCTGGGCTGGGTTTCTGCCGTGCTGACTCTGCTAGCCTGGTGTTCTGCGACCCAGCCCTGCTCTTCTCAGTGTCTGTACAAAGACCCTGGAAAGTTGACACACCCAAATCCCGTAGGGTTTCAGAGTCATAAAACAAATAAAATTGCTTTTCTAATGCAGCCCTTGGAAAGCCTGTAAGAAACATATTGATTGGAAAATGCTTGATTTGAATGATCAAGCTCTAAGCTCTCATACAGGAAAATAAATCTTTTCAATGCCCCACACCCAGTGCCAAGCTCAGCTTCCTGGAAGCAACTATGGCCCTTTCTGGAACTGAGGTGAAAATCCCATGTTCCGTCACCTCCCTTGACCTGCTGACATTACACATGGTTTGCATTTGCTGATCAAATGCACAAGCAGGACTCTAAATTGGCTTGCTGGGCTGAGAGAGCTCACTGATTAATGATGGCAGATGAAGTCACCGGTACAAAAACTCCGCAAAATCTGAAGTCTGTGTGAGCAGGAAAGGAGGGAGGAAAGGCCACAATCTACAGAATCACATGTGAAGAATTACACTCTCACTCTACAGATGAACCCTTTTCTTTGCAGATACAGGTTAGTAAATGAAGTATCTCTCTTACACAAAATTACTCAGCTATGTCTAAGACTCCCTGACCCAGCAGCAATCGGAAAAGTCCCTGAACACTGCAGACCAATTCCTGAAGTCCTTAAGAGGTGTACCTGATGTCAGAATAAAGCCTCAAGTGCAACCCCAGTCATTTAACGTGGTCCGTTGAGCTGCATTTCTTGTAAATGAAATATTTGACCCATAGCAGCCACCTTTCTCCTTTCTGTTTCCACCCGCATCATCTGGAGTTGGCTTGCTGAAAAAGCAGACCTTAGGATATAGCCCTCTTTCCCCTGTGAGCTGCCCGGTTTTCAGATCAGTTCCAGAAAATGTTATAATGCTGGAGCAGTCTATCTATTGCTGACAGGCAGTCTGCAGCCTGAAAAGAAAATTTACCCAGCAAGAGGCAAACCAGTCTAGATAAATGGTGCTGGTATGTGTGCTGAAGTGGTCAGAATTTGAAATTTTGGAAGGGAGAAGATACCAGCCAAAGAAGCAAGCAACCACAGAGGTGATGACAAGACCAGTCTGTTTTCTAGGCACTCATTCCATGAGCCATGTCCAAGAACTTTTAAGAACTGCACAGAATGACTCCAACTTCATTTTCATGGTGTTTGCAAAACCTTCCTAGAAGCCTGACAAGAGCTCTCCTTCCAGGGCAGAGTAAAGGCTGGCTTTTTGCACCTGAGCACCACATTCAGAGAAGGCCAGAGCGAAACAGTGAGTCAGTGAGCTGCGGACAGTGCAATGCCATTTGGCTGACTATAGCCGTTCAGCCACTACTGTGGTTGCTGTGCTCAGGGAAGAACTTGCTTGGGTTCCAGACGATCCCTCTCTTTGCTCATCTTGTGCCCAAAGGCAGAGAAGGCAGGTGACCATGGGATTCCTACAAGAGCAGCTTGTGCAACACAAGCAGCTGGCAGGGGGATGGGGAATGGGGAAATGTTGGTTTGGATTTGCTCCCAGTTATAGTTAATCCACTCCTGACTTCTTCTCAACCAATTTTTGGCTGTTTTCCATGGAGCAGACATTGCTTTTCTACTGCTCCCTTCCAAAAGGAGCTGAAAGAAATGTCTTCTGTTGCTTTCTTCCTTGTATGTGCAAAAACTATGTCCTAAACAAAACTGGCCAAGCCCTGACAACGGCACGAGTTAGCTAGCTCTAAAGACCATGCTGCCAGAAGCACGCAGTTTTGCAAGTAGAAGTCAAGAAGATTATAAAAACTTTCATTTTCTCCTCATCAACTCTTTATTGTTTCAAATCAACTTATCTTAATCCAGGTCAAACTTCAGGTCTAACAAACATTCTTTACCGTTTCCCTGTACTTGATACAGCCACTGCTGATACTACTACTAGTAATACTTGCACATTTACACTATGCAGTGCCTTTCAACTGCTGACAGATTAGATTGTTATATCTGTTTTATAGATGTGAGGCACCAAGTCACTGGACACCTGCCCATGCACTGAATCTGTTACAGGAGGGATCAAATCCAAAACTATATCCTGCTCCTCTTTACAGCCGGACAAATGCAGAGCATCTTTACATCCACAACATCTACTTTTCCTTCGCAATTCTTACGTCACTTACTTGGTGCATCCTGGCAACAGTAACTTTAAGGTAAAAAAACCCCAAAACTGTATTAGAACAAACTGTCAATATATGCTGTTTCTTTCTTTCAACACAGAATGGCTTTGATCCCTGGCTGGGGTGCTGAAGATTTGTAAGTAATTAGAAATAAATTGATCTTGGTTGTCTTGACCTACATATGGTTTTACTTAAGTCTTTTGCCTGTTGCCTAACTGCTGTACAGTGGAGAAGGGTGCTGACATTATTACTGTGCTTACAATATGTGGCAGCAATGCTAGCGATGGAATGGAAAGCTCCAGTTTTAGATACCTGATCAACACTCCAGAAAGATGTGAAAAACTGAAGCAATAGTTGCTACCTGCAGTGAATACAGCTGCTAAAATTAAGATGGTTCCTTTCAGCAATTTAGCACTTCAACCTATCATCTGCTAGGTCACCTTGATCTTCCAGTGGTTGCAAACTTAGAGGTGATTCTACCGTTTCAGAAGGGAAAGGGTCAGGAAGTCCTTTTTGTACAGCTGAATCAAGTGGAAAGTTTTGAAATCTCAGTTTCACATGCCAACAAAACACCACCACCAACATAGCAAGACATTGTAATACTCCTGTATTAAGAAGCTGCTTTCTTCTCACAAGGAGATTTTGTCCTCAGAAGCTCACATCCTGAAGAAGTTGGGTCCCTTTCCCTTGAGGAATTTTGGCTGGACTTTGTTTCCTAACTCAGCTGTGATTGTGAGAGCTGGGGAAAGGGGAGCGTGTACACAAAGAGCATGTTTTCCAGACTGTTTCCAGGGAACGTGAGGCCAACTCGACTACAAAACAGTCTACATCATGACAGCAAGATGTCATCTGTTGGCCTCCTAAGTGCTGGGACTCCAAGCCTTGCAAGCTGCAGCTGCACTTGCACTGCTACTGTAAAAGTAGATTTTGTCAGCACAGCCAGAACCATTAAGCAAATCAATGTAGAGAAAATTTTACCACCAGCATGTGGTAAAAGCATGTCAAACCTCTACTGTAACTGATTTCACTTTTTGGACTTCTGTCTCTTGCTTACGCAGGCATTCTCCTTCAGACTCCTAATCTAGGAGGGCTACAAAAGCCTGCTTCAGTCCACCAGTATATGATTTCTTCTGTGCTTTATGCGAAGACCTGCCTTCAGGTGACATTAAATATTAAATAACTGGGGGAAATGGTGCAAATTACAGCTCTGGAGACTGCAGTTCTAAACCACATCTTGAGCTTTGGAGGTAAAAGCCTGCTGTTAGCATGCTGCAGATATTTCCCGCTCCCAAGATGCTGCAAACCAGAGTTCTGACATGGTTAAAACCTCCAGATTTAGCTTCATTTATTGATGGTTCCTTAATGAACCAAATCCCTGCAGCTCTTAGAAACTGTCAGTCATTTCTCCAAGAAGACACTGCTGTCCTAGAGAAAGGTCAAGTGTTTAAAACAACAGCTCCAGATGCTGGGGGTACTTTTCCACATCCAGGAGGAGAAAGAGGCTACTGAGACGGACTCCAAACTGCTCTACAACCCATCACCCATACAGAAGTAACTGTATTGCATCTGCATGGGGCCCTTTATCTCTACTCTTCCAGTGCAATGTGTGCACAGAAAGGCTTCTTGTACTAAGGTACTTGTGCTTGAAATACATTGATAATGAGAACAAATTAAGTGTGTGCTCTTTGATTATCAGATGATAAATTATCATGATTATCTTTGCTGCAGCTTAAGAATTGCTTCCTCTCCAGGGTTTAACTCCTGCCTGCTCTGCAGATAGTCACCACATTTCTCCTATTAGGCCCCCAAACAACTGGCTTCCACTTACTATTTCTGTGCAAGTCTTATGAAGTTGAGGCATTACTTCTACTTGGGGCCACTTGAAAATATTGCCCAGGGAATCAGAAATCAACTTTATTAATTGAGACAGCAGGCAAGATCCTGTTGGGGAGCTTGTCAGATTGGAGTTAGCATGCTGTGCTGTGTGTCTCAAAGATATGTGCATCCTGCAGTCAGAGGCATGGCTGCAGCACTTGCAGTCATCCCTGGGGTGCCCTCTGAACTAGCTCCCTGAGGTGCCAACCACAACAAGGGCTTGAGCATACGCTGCATGTTCGGCACAGCCTGCCTGACACCATGGTAGCTAGCTCATGCTGAGATCTGTGGGTACTATGGCTTCAGTAAATTCTCGGGCAGCTGTGAGGCTGACTCACCTCTGACTGCAGCGCAGATACACACTTGTGTGAGCCATGGCTGCCTCTCTGTGACAGCCTCAGACCTCAGAAATACACACTTTTTGATTCTCCCCTTTGGCTTCACAAGAGTCTTGATGGAATCCTGTGCATGAGGGAAATATCCCCCCTCCTGAACTGGGTATGTTGGAATGCCTTTCTATTATTCTGTCTGGCATGAAGGAGCCAGCTGGGATGTCTGCAAGCACTATATTGTCCTTCAAACCAGCTCCTTTCAGGCCACGGCCTGGACAACAACATCAGTGTTCAGTGGCAGTGCTGACTTACTATTGTTTTCTGGCCACCCCTCTGATGTGCCACTGCAATTGGTGGAGGAGCTATGCTGTGATCTTGATGAGAGAGAGAGCATCTGTATTTAAGTATATATGTACATAGGTTTCTGCCAGTCAGCTTTCTGAGCTGATTAAGAGCACAACTGCACTAACAGGGCAACACAACTGGCAGGGAGGTGGCAAATTGCAAAAAGAATAACAGTTGGATGTGGTGACAGAAAAAGGAAGAAATGCTTCAGATACTATTGTTATAGGACATGTCATGTCACTGAAAAATGCATGGGCTCACTGTATTACTGGAATTTAATCTTGATGTTGTCATTGAGAAAGGCTTGCTTCCAGGGCTGGAAAAATTATTGCAATGTCAATAGAGGCAAATAATTTACCTACGCATTTCCAGTAGTGGATCAAGCTTTGAGTGAAAAGGAAAAAAAATGGATGAGATAATTCACAACGGGTTTCTGTCTCATCCTGCTTTTCGGGTTTCTTGCAAAGGTAAAGGTGCTGTGAAAGAGACTACCTAGTCATGACGAGTAACTGATACCATCACAGACTCACAATTCTTAATACTCTGTAAACCTACTGTGCTAGTATAGACACCTAGTGACCTCACCACCAGAGAAGCTGTCTTGTGCTGTCCTTCTTTCCACCCTTCCTTTCCCATAGGAAGGGTGGCCATCCCTTTGCTTGGTATTGGCAACAAACTACTGCAGATGTGCTGGGGCAAAAGAGACCCTTGTTTCTTGAGAGGGGCATTGTGTGCAGCAGCTGGGAACCCCAGAGCTGAGGTGGGATCAGCTGTGGAGTTGCGACAGCAGGCAATGTTGAGAAAGTCACTCCTCTCAGTCCCGCTAACAGTGCCCCCTCTTTTGATGGGGTGAGGGGTAGCAACCTTTTTTTTTTTTAGTTAAAGTGTTGTGAAAGAGAATCAAATTATATCACCTGTCAGGAATATTCAGTAACATCTAATGGCTGCTTTACATGGCTGACAGTTGTGCCAGATAGTATAAGGAAGAGTCCCTGCCTGAAGGACATTACAATATAAACAGACAGGAGAGGGAAGGGTCTGAATGTACAAGCAAAGTGAACAGCACAAGGGTATGCATACATACTTGGTTCCCATCTGGGAACCAAGTGAAACTACTGAAATCCCCATACATTCTTTACTAAGTGGATATTGTGAAAATGTAGTTGAAACACTTTTTCATCAACTTGTCTAATTAAAATTTTCATAGTAGTGCTCCCCCATATTCTGGCAAATTTCAGCCAGCTCTGTGAAAGACATCTGTCAAATTACATATCTTATCTGTTGCAGAAATCCAGATTTACAGGTATATCTGTTCACACACCACTTCTATTCACAGAAACTCCGACAATCACAATCATGTTGAAGTCAGGAAAGCAACAGAGATGTCTCTATAAAGTAGTAATTTCTCTTTTGTTCTTCCAATGCTTCAAGATTGGCTTGGTTTACAAAGTCCAAACCAGTTTAGCTTCATTCTTTTGTATCACAACTTCCAAACCATCTCAAGTTTCTGCTCTCCTGGGAAGACTGATTCACAACCAACTTGCATAAGATGGAACATCTTTTTAAAAAGCCACCATTCAGACCTATTGGTCATGTGTCTGGACTTGTCTGAACTTGGCCATCCCTGATGTTGGCATCTTCTGTCCTGCTAAGAAACAGTTGCCTGGAAATCCTCTTTGGCTAAGGCGACTCTGTCACAACTTAAGTACCCATGAAAGCTGTTTTTGCCAAACATACAGACAACATCAATTTTTGGAAATGCTGTTCAGTATTAGATCAGAGGAAGGTAAGTTTCCTGGTAACTAGAGCACAGGAGTCAAATCCAGATTGCAATAGGACTGCACAGCTTATAAGCCTCTCAGGCTTTGGATCAAAGTAACCTTGTGTACGAGTGGGAAATAGTAGCGAGTGGGGCGAGTAGAAAGACAGACTTGAGAAGTAAGAAGGGAGGAAGCAGACATGTACATTAGGAAGGGACAGTGAACTATGTTTTGAGGAAAAGGGATACCATCTAACCTAACTTTTCAGGTTGTCCAAACCTTTCCATTCAGGCCTGCTGTTATAATTCCTACACTACAGAAATGTGTACTGGGATAACAGATACAAGTTGTCAGTGCAAAGCAAGTTGACATTCCAGGTCTTTCTTTTCTTCTTAACAAGCTACAAGTGGAAAACGGCTTTTCTGAAATGCTTTGCTTATTAACATGATTTTGGTTTTTTCACATGACTACGGTCAACTGGCTTAGCACTGACAGCATGGTACAGAAATGCAGACATGAGCACATTGTCAATTTGAGGAGGGGGAGAAGTCTTCAGCAATTTCACACAAAATGACATTAGGGAATGCAAAGTGCCAAAAATTTTCCCGTGAAGCCTTGAAAAAATCTGCAGACTCTAGATGTCTCACACCACTCTGGCAGATAATAAACATAGAGCATATGGACTCAAATACTGTATGTTCATGAAAACACAGTCCTCCGTGTTTGACACCATGCAGAGTTTCTGAGGACATAAATGCAATTTCAGAAAAGATTTACACCCTTGTTAGTCAGGTGTTCGGGTAGCCAAACAATGGAAATTCAGAAAAAGGTTTCTTTGTGGGCTGGTTTACTCCTTAATAATGTACAGTATTTCTTTCTTTCACCTTCCTCTGAAGCAACTGGAATGGGCAACTGCTAGGTGGGTCCTGTTCAATGCTGTCTCTTCCCTGCTCTGACCAAATTTGTTAATCTAGGTCCTGAAACACTACTTCACTTGAAGTTTAATTCTCAAAAGAAAACATTGTGATTGATTTTTAACCAGATGTTTTGTTGATACCTCGTTTTGAATTTTTTCTAGATTTCCTCTTCCCCTCACTATCTCTGAGGTGTGCACACCATGTAAAGTGGAGATTTCTTGTCAGCCCAACCTCACCCTTATTCATTTAGTGCTGTCACAGTCACACTTTTGCAACTCTGCTGACGAAATCAGGTAGGAGGAGGAGGAGGAGGCTGATTCGGCAAGAGGAGTCTTTTGTTTGCGTGTAAATACCTTGGTGTTATCAGAAAGAAAACAAGCAGCGAGCAGCGTGTGTTGAACAAAAAAAATCACAGCACTGTTATTCTGTTTCTCCCCCTTCTCTCCCAGAACTATAAGCAAGTCTCTGTGTGAGAGAAGGGCTGGCACACAGAACAAGTGTCGCTTCACTGCCTCCCCTTCGCTGCTAAACGGCATCCTTGCAGCAACTACAACTGCTAACCTGGAGAAATGATACTGGCAAACAGGTTGCTCTCAGTCAGGAGCACTGAAAACTCCATATAGGAACTAGCTTTGAAGAAAAAGATTTTTACAACCTACCAACAAAGAAGGGGCCTAGAAGAATGGGTTGTGATGCATTAGTAAGGCCAAAGAGTCCAAGACAGCACATGTTGAGATTTTTCTGTGCCTGGGCATATTGCTGTCTCTTCAGTTTTGTGTCCACAGAAGGGATTTTCATGACAGAGGGCATATCAGCAGAGAACTTAGCCCAAAGCTGCATACAAAGTGCCAGTTTCTCTTGGGACATAGCTCCCTTTCTGTTGTTTTTGCCAAAGGTACATACATGAACACAGCCTCCAGATCACGCTGTTCACAGAGGCAGATGCAGCGTTGACCCTGACTGGGACAGAGGTAGCAGAGCTCCTCTGCATCAAACTTTCTAGTTCTCACTCTAGTCCGGTTCACTGATCTTTTTAAAGGCCCAAGTTGATTTTTTTGCACAGCCTGCATCTCTATGCAACAAGGACTTTCAAGGCTCAGAGCTTTTGTTGAGTACTGAGGAATGCTTCTGTCTGCAGCTTCCCACTGGGGTGGTTGGTCCCACAGCCCTGCACCCTGGCAGCGCCAATGCACACACATTTCTGCTGACTCTATTAGCCTCCACTAACTCCTATTCTTCCACCCAGGGCATTCTCTCTCTCACTATAGGGATAAGGAGAGAAAGACAAAATGTTTGGGTTTTTATTTGCATGCTGCTCTGCTTTAACATGCAGAAAGAACACACTGGTTTTTCAGTTTTTTGCCCTCTTGCTTAAGAAATACTCTCACGTGGTTATCTTTCAAGCCTGGGAAGTAGCGACTTCAATAAAGTAGCATTAACACCCCGGATGCACTCTCAGGGTGTGCACCCAACCCAGAATGTAACATTTCAGCTGACCCATTCATCTGACCATACCCTCCGGCTGCCTCCAAACAATTCAGGCACAGTCAAACCCTAGCTATGAAAAACCCTCATGAACACATCATACTGACCATGAACTTACTCCACCCAGCTGAATCTTAAATTAGTGACCAGTTAATGCCTGCTCAAGGTTTTGAAAACACCGCTTTCAATCCTGAAAAGCATGCCTGCATGTCCTATAGAAATGTGAGGTCATCTTGACAGCTTAGCCGCGATGCTAAAAGTAGTATGTTAAGGCACCAAAAGGGAAAGAAAAGTTTCCCAGAATATCAGAAGGTTCATGTTACTCATTTTGAACATAATGTCTTCCTTTTGTGTTAATTATCACAACACTTCATAAATCTCGACACACTTTGAAAACACCATATAAGATTAGAAGCTGCCTTCCCATGTTTCCATTCAGCTTGACCAACTGTGAGGTCAACATAAGAGGTAAGAGAAAGGGAGAGCAGCACACCTGGGCCAGGCAGGCTGAGTTGGGCTGAACAGCAGGAGGAGCTGCTTCTTCCATTCTCTCTTCAGAATGGGAGTCAGGATGGTGGGACACCAGTGCCTTGAAAGAAATCTGGGACTATTTCTGTACCCCTGTCAAAGCCTAGCGGTTTCTTTGCTCTCTTGGTTTGCTAGAATCCACGTGAAATTGAAAAAATGGTACCGGGATATCATCAGGGTGCTTGCCCTGTCCAGGATTCATTTAGCATCTCTGCCAACCTCTTAAAAAGACATAAAAGAGGAGACAATTTTTAATCTCCTTTCACAGTGTGGTTGCCAACATCACAGGCTAAAGCTGTATCTCCTCAGGAAGAGGGAGTTCAGTATGTCCATAGTTGCTACTTCCTAATTGGTAGGCACAATGGAGAAGCCTTTTGCTTGCCCTGATAAGGTCATTTGCATAACTCTACCCAAGTGGCTTTGCATATATTTTTTCTCTTCTTTTTCCTTCTCTCTCCAGTTCATCAGTTCTCAGGCATTTCTCTATGTGTCAGAGAAGCCCTAGGAAAACCTTATCTGTAATTAATCCCAGTACTCATTCTGTTATCCACTTATTGATTTATTTTTATTTCTTGTAAAGAGTCAGTGTACATTTTGGTAACTCTATTCTCATTTGCACAATGTTTAATAAAGAAAATTGTGCTGTTAGTGCAAAAAGAATTCTGCTTTCTCTGTATAGCTTTCTTTCACATTCAGTCAAAATGGCTGTGGGTTTTCTTCCTGCTTTTAAATGAAAGCCTCATAATTACACCTGTTTAAATGAAATTACTGAAATTTGTTCAAACTGAAAGCACTTCTGAACAAAAGCATCAGTGATATCCACACTTGTATTGTCAAAACTGAGATAAATGTAAAATTGCAAAGCAACCCTCATAAATAGTGGAAAGGAAGATGAATACCAAAGTGCATCAATTTAAGTAAATATGACAGTGAAGTAGTAAACAAGACACTGAGGGTTGCAGGGCTTAACCCATATTCTTGTGAGCATTTATTTGCACAAGCAGTACCAGTGATTTTAATGGGATGTCTCACTTGGATAACTGCCTTCCAGGGAAGAAAGGGTCGAAAAAACTGTCCTCTTGGTTATGGGTTTTTTTTTAAATACATATTTTTAACTTTGGGAGGGGGATAGGGTGAGGGTGGGGGGTGTGTCTCTTTAATTCCATTTTTTTTCTTCTGGAAAGGATTATGCTGAAATTTTGACATGATCTGAAGTTCTCACTAACTACACAAGCCCTTGCCTTGCTTTTCACAGCAGCTTAAAAACTTCTAGTATCTATAAATCAGTGGGCCTGATGCCCTGTTTGTACAGAAAGACAGAACACAGCTATTTCACTAGCTACAGCAGCTCACACAATGAGGCCCTGGTCCATGTGAAGGGCCAGTAGGTGCTGTCCTAATTGAAATCAAATTCTCTTCATCATCTAATTCAATAGGCCTGCATTATTATTCTACAAAATTGTAGTGTCTCAGTTGCAATCATCAACTAGGACCCCAGCGTGCTAGGTAATGCATACAAAAAGGAGAGAAATGGTATTTTTGTCCAGAGAGTTTCCTTAGATTGTAATCTCTATGTAGGGCTGTTAAGAGGACATAGTTTATTGGTATTTTTTCCAAATCTCCAACTCATGAAAGCTAAACAACATAACATCATAGATTTTGCTATAGGAGGCAGCATCTTGGTCTCCACAGGTGGTAAGTGAGGGAAAAAGAAAAAAAAAGAGTTCATGGCACTCAGGAGACTGGTGAACCCCTAACAAAGTTTGAATATATAAAATCAGATCCACTGAAAAAATAAAAAGTGCACTATTTCAAGGTTGGCATTAATCTATTGCATTCAAGATGCAACCACTTTTTGGTGTTTTGGTTTCACACTTACTGTAATACCTACTTTGAGTTTTGGGGTAAGCTAGGCTTTGGGGTAAGCAAAATTTTCCATAATTGTTAAGAGAATCAGTTTGATAACCATTGCTAAAAGCTCTCTTTTTTTCAACTTAGAATATTTTGGAACAACAGTAAAGATTTTATAGTGTTGACCTCTTTCAAGAAGAATTTTGTTTCAAAGACAGCTGCTTTTATAGTATTAAAAATGAATGTCAAGAAAGTTTACTGACAGATAAGCTCTATTAATGACTTCACTTCTGAACTTCACTATTTATATTTACAAATCAACAGTTCAAACTCTCAGTTTACTAATCTGCCAGTTGGATCATTTTTCGCAGCCTTGAACTGTTTTACTTTACCTCACTAAAAATATTTAGTAGCTAATCTGTAGTAAACTCTAATTTTCCCAATACTTTATTATGTTTACACAATACATACAGAAGATTTCCTAGTGTGTTTTAAAGCATCATAAATTGAAACCAAATTACATTTTTTGAATGAACAATACAGTGCTTTGTCCTGGACCTTCCATAGCACACTTCATCAGTCTGTCCAAGAACATGGTGAGGTTTATGTATTACCTCCCCAGCATGACAAACACACTTTACAAAAACATGCCATACTATGCGGAACTCTGAATCAAACATCTCAGGACCTAATGGAGTTTAACCCAAAGCCTACTGCAGTCAGTGGAAGAGATTACTCCTGATTTGAGTGGTTTTAATTGCCAGTCTTCTCATGAGTGCATTTCCAGCTTGATAGTATGTGTGTCTGTTCCGCAACCTTTGCACTGACTTAGTTTAGCTTACCAAGCCTCCAGCTCCAGCTTGCAAAGCACATATTGGTGGTCTGCAGAAAGCTGGCTCACCTCCTCATTTTTCCATCTGCTAAATTACATTACAGACTGCTAAAAATATAATAAATACTTTCCTACTATTACTTTCCCATGTAAACAGCTGGGTTATTTGCCACAGGGATATTGAATGTGAATGGAAGGGAAGGTAGGTCTGTGCATTGCTGCAAAAGGAAGAAGCTTCGAGCAAGGAAGACACTGGTCAAGGGACCAGGAAAACCCAAGTTCAGCCACAGGTGTCCTATGTGATTAGGCACAAACCACTTCTGACCTAGCAAACCCACACGTACTGAATGTAGCCAGAAAGAAACACACTTTTCAAGACACCCATTCCAGCCCAGCTGTAGTTACCAAAGCTGATGTGGTTACAGACAACCTGTGAGCTGCAAAAACACCATTCGTGCTGAGATACCAGTGAGCAGACCAAGAGTCTGCAGATTTAACAGCTTTCTCCTGCAATTATCCTCTCTACTGACTATAGGTTTATCCCCTTTCCTCTTTATCAGTATTTAGTAAAGTTATTCATGCAGTCTCCAGAGTCCATACTGTGCTAGATGCTGCGTGTATTGATGCATATGCAAAGCTCATGTAATTGAAGGATCAGTGTACGCACAGGCAATGTTAATTCTGACATTTTCTCACCTTTACAACCTTAGTAACTATAATGCCGAATATATATATATATACGGAACATAATTTTTTCCTTTGTTTTTAAAGTGTCGGTAACGGTGAAAAAAACCCAAACGATCAGAAATTCCACCATGGCATCATAGTGAAACCTGCATGGGTCAGCAGCAGGGCTAGCACTTTTAGATCCAACCTACAGACCTTTGCCACTTTTTGCTAAAGTGACAACCGACAGCAGCAGGAATACACTGTCATTTGTTATAGGAACAGGCACTGGCAGGAGGGCATGAGACATCCTGACTCCCTTTGCCAGCAGGTTGTGTGGCAGGTGTATATGACAGCAGAGAAAGGGCAAGATTAAGAAATGCATCCTCCAAGCTCGACTTCACATCCTTCTCTCTCCACTTCAAATGGTGCCAGTGCACACCAGTCTCCTTGACCAGCCTCCTTGCTCTAGGCTCTTCTCCCTGCCCCCTGAGTTTGAGCTCTTCTCATTTCTGCCTGTGAATAGGCAGACTCCTCTCCCATCCGCACAGCGCAGCAGAGGGTATCCAGATCTTAGGGCACTAGACATTTTGAGAGTTCAGCACCAATGTACTGTTCTCTGTTCTGCCACAGCAGTTAAAAAGTGGAAAAGTTGTACAAATATCAAAATCAAGTTCTCATCATGGGAAGTGTCTTTGAAATCTGAAAAACAAGTGGTGCAACCATTCATCCCACAAAAAGAGCTTGTCATTTTTCCCAGATGCCTCCAATCCATGGTAAGTTACACAGCATAAGGACTGATGGCTACATAGAACCCTGAAGCCATTTCTTTGCCCTACCAGGAGACCAGAAGCAGTGCCTCGTTCCCGTCTGCCCTATAGCTGAGAAGCAGAACTTGTAATTTGAGGTCCCCCATCAGCCAAGAAATGACAGCCAGCTGGTGAATCTCACCAACCCAGTGACTGGCCAGCTGGCCAGCCTGCACACATTTATGAGTCAAGTCCATTAATCACACTGAAACAGTCACTGCTAGTTGAATGAAGGTTCTATTGAAATTATGCCGTACTGAAAACTAAAAGCTTAAAACATCTGCCTTTGCTAGTCTAGGGGGAGTGGACCTAAAGAAGTTCCTTCAGTACTTCAATTTAATTTGATCTCAACTTGAATTTCTAAAATAAGACAAACAGAAAAGCAATGAAGCAAATGAAGTGCCTTCACCAGATTCAAGAGGCTGAGCTCGGAAGAAAAACAGGAACATTCAGGTCAAAATGTCTGGAACATGATTCTCTTTTCCACCTTTTGGTAAAAGATCCCCATAGGTTCCTGGCATAAATCAACATACAGAAGAATTACAATAAACTCCAGTGCGTAGGCAATATTTAGGCAACTGATCAGAAATGGAGACAAGAGTACTACCAAAAAGGAGGTTTAAGGAATGTTACCAGAAACCAGTAACTTTGTGGAGGGAATTGTAAAAATCAGGTATGGTACAGATGAATACAGCAGACAGCATGGAAAGCTAAGGTACTGCAGGGGCAGAGGAAAAATTCTGAAGAGTTGAAAGAGACACTTTATCTGGAGAACAGAGGGTAGTTTGGTGAGAAGGAATCTCAAAGTGTTGCTTATGAGGTGGGCACACCTCTGTGCTGACAGACTGACAATTCTGAAGTCCTACCTCCTCATACAGCTGGTCACCACTGATCTTGACAGAGGAGATGTCAATAGGGGCAGAAAGAAGCACTGGCATCATGCATTGTATGTGAGGAATCTGAGACACTGTGAGGCTAAATGGTAAGAATTGTGGAAGGATTTGCCTCAGTGCTCCCCAAGGTCCCAACTAATCACCTAGGAGATGCGATAACCCTGGACATTGTGTGCCTTTGCCTGAAGAGCTCTCTTGCATCAGGGTGCTCTCCCCAAGTAAGTTTTATACTGTCAGCCTTGGACTGACTGAACCCCTTTTGCACAGTTGCACGCCACAGTTCTGAGGAAGTCACCGAGCTCCTGTCTTGTCAAGCCATAACCCCTGCCCAAAATGACAAAAGATCTCTGCCAGAGCCTGAGGTGGCACATCTAGTAACATTTACTTAAGAGCTAGACCATTCTTTTTGTACCAATGTAAGGTACCAAAAGAGTAAGGTGCAAATCCCACTAAATGATACAAAGTGGTTCTCCACAGACTTCCAGGGACAGCCATGGGCTCTAAGATTGTATGGCTGCAGGACTCTCCCTCTTCAGGAAAGCAAGTGGTAGGAGATGGGCAACATTATGAAAAGGTAGGGTTCTTCCACGAGGCAACGGCTTTTTCCTCTTCAGAGACATGCTTAGTACCCAGCTCACAACGGGACACTTAACTACAGGCCTTCTTCAGAGTCTGAGAAATGCTGACCTAGCTGACTCATGAGGACTCCCCTACAATGAAAATTAATCCATAGCTTCCGGGGACCTGGACTCAACAACACCAAACTGCAGTGCCCAGCCTCAGTAAAGACTTCATCAGTCAACAGCAGTCATGGATTTTCCAGCGAGCAGTTCCCCTGCTCTATCACCCCAGATCACTCAAGAAAGTGGCTGACTCTTCCTGCCGCCCAACTTCCTCCAGCAGAAAGCACCAGGTGACAACGCCCCCTCAGCTGCTGCGGTTTGCAGACTCAAGCGTCTCCGTTATCTGCCCCCTGCAGCATCTCCTCTGACAGGAAGCTTCCCCAGAGTTTTCCATCACAGGAAATTTCCTGTGGGGAAGCACTTAGTAAGCAAACAAAGAGTTCCTTGGTACAAAAGTGTGTACACATACTGCTGTAAGAAAAAAAACCCAAATGCTGAAGCAGCATGGGCAAGGGTGCTGGGTCACAGAACTCAAACTCTGTGAGGAGAACCATGTTATCTGAGAGGCTGGGGCTCAGACATCACCAGGTGAGACCATTATGCTGAAGTTTGGCTCACAAGGTTGAAATTCAAGAGTTATGGTCTCTGGAGAGACGCAACAGATTTAATGCTGCATTTAACACTGCGCTGCAGAAAGCACAGACCACAACCTCAAGCACCATTTCAGTGGCCTTTTCTAAGGCACCTTCTCCAGCAAGGCCAAGGACTGGGTACAGGTGGAAGGCATACAACTGTCTTCACAGATGAAACTGTGACTGCAGTCTAGGATGTACTGTCAAGTGGCCATATCAAGCTCACTCTGCCATCATCTAGTAATGGATTTGACATGCCCTGCCCCACAAATCCCCCACCATGTAAGATCTACTCATGCTCTGTACATACTATTAGAAAAAATACATTTGTCTGCAGACTGTCCAGTTTCTCTTTTTATAAAATCTGTGCTTCTGGTGTCTTTTTCTTTCTGTCCCCTTCTTTTTCTGCCCTTTGAACCACGCTCATTTCCTCCTATTATCCATTGTGTCTCCCCTCCTTTTTTACTATAGCATTTTATGGTAGCATCTCGTATCCCTCCTCAGTTTTTGTCTCCTCACTCCTCTCTCTAGAAGCAGTTCCCTCGCCCCTTCAAGTGTCATCTCAGAGAGCTGGGGAAAGAGATGCATGTCTGGCAAAAAATAAATGCCAGAGATACACACTGAAGCAAAAATAAAGATGACCCAAAAATAAAGATCTTTTATGCTGAACATCTGGCAGTCAACAGAAGTTTCTGGCATCGGGCACATTTAATACAACACATGGGATATGGCTCACTTGAGGATTTGAACTTGCCTGGGAAGTACCCACTGTGGAGCCCCATGGAAGGTGAAGGGACATATTTCATTCTCAGACATACGGGACCAAGCTTGAAGAGGTCTCTTTCTAGAAGCATCAAACCTTTAGATACTCCCATGTGTACCAAGTTAGTCTATAAGGTGGGAATGCAGTATGGGAGTATGAGCAGAGGCGAACTGTAATTCTGCACCATTCTTACTTGCTTGTTTTTTGGTTATAAGAGTAATGACCTGCAATCCCACAACTCTGATTTAACATTTGCTCATGCAGTGGTGTTTTTAAGTGTCTAGTTCAGACTCTTCTATTGAGCTACATGACTGCAAAAGGCAGTGCTGACTGTTTTCCACCCTTTTCTAGTTAATTGCAGCTGTGGTAGAGGGACTTCTGCCAACAGACCCACAATGCTTCACTCCACAGGAAGCTCCCAAGATCTCTTCCTGCACAGGAAATTTCCTGTGGTCCAACAGACATTCCTCTTGGCTTTTATCACTCACATACATTTGTTTTGGCAAATATCTGTTCTTAAGAACAACAAGAAACGGACAGAGCAAAAGCAAACACTGCCACACACACAAAAAAAGCAGTTATGGTTAGGGTAACAAGCATGACCAAATTAGCCTGTCACACATGAAAATATATGCTACTAGAGCTGATGTGTGAGGTTTTCTACCTTAAACATTATTCAGAAATAAAGCCTGATTGATATACACAGTCACAATATTTTTAAGATTCCATAAACAAGGTTTTTTTACTGATGCAGTTTTCTAGGTGGTATGAAAGGAATTCTGAATCTTTCCTCTCTTTGCAAACGTCATGTAATTATGGCCCTAATTCCCATCTTACCTCATCATTATTAACATCAGTAAAGTTAACAGAAGGAAATGCTCACAAAGCAATGCTTCAGTTATATTTCACCAGACACACCCTTCTGTAATCAAAAGCCTCTCCAAATCCCAAGTCATTGCCCATAAACACAAGAAAGTCAACAAAATTTTGGAAAGGAAAGAAATTTCGGTTTCAAGCTTCAAAATTCTTGAAGTCATGAAGCCCAGGAAACATTTAGCATGATTTTCAGATGCACGTTCATGCTTCAAAATAAAGATAAGGGCCTAGGGGAGACTTCTAGAAGTGCCCATGAAAGTAAAAGAAACAGATTGGTTCTACACTCCTGAAAACCCCAAAAGACACCTATTTGTTACCTTCATTCACGTAAAAAAAAGTATTCAGACAAATACAAAAAGCAAAAGACTTAGACTGCAAAATCTTTTTCACCATGAGGACACTTGTACTGGAACAGGTTGCCCAGAAACATGCAATCCCCATTCTTGGAGGTTTAAAGAGTCGACTTGATAAAGCACTGACAAGACCTTGTCTGGGCTTGTAGCTGGCCCTGCTTTTAGCAAGAGTTTGGAGTAGACACTTCCTGAGGTCCCTTCTAATTTGAATTATTCTGTGATCCTAAATATCTCTGTAAATGTGATTCACTATCCTTTAAAGTTCTAGTTTGACACTACTTCAGCCCATACTTTTTCTTAAATGGCAAGAGGAAAGTTAGAGCTTACTATGCTATCTAAAAGACAGAACTTCTGAAGGAACCTAAGTGAACTAGGAAAATAAAGGGACTAGATGATATCCTGTAAACTAGGTTTTCAAATACTTTAGAGAATGCCTGTGATTCCAGACTCTTCTGAAACTCGGTTAGCAACTACAGTCCCATTCAGTCCTCTTATCCCTATTTCATCAACTCCTCTTGCTTGGTTTATTTTAACCTCCCAGCAGACTAAGGATAACAGCCAACAGAAGCATAGTTCCTCACTATAAGCTCTTCCCAGGGTTCATTGGCCTGCATATACCACAGAATCACAGAATATTTGGAAGGTGTCCTCAGAGATCCCCTCTGAGTCCAATCCCTGATCAAAACAGGATCTGCTAGAGCAGCTTGCTCAGGACCACATCCAGTTGTGGTTTGAGTATCTCCACAGACAGAGACTTCAGAACCTTTCTGGGTAGCTTGTTACAGTTTCTGATTATTCTTCCTAAAGAGGTTTTTCTCATGTGTAAATGGAATATTTTGTACGTCAGTTTGCGCCCACTGTCACTGTACACCACTGCGAAGAATCTGAATCTGTCTACTCTTTTCCATCAAATATTTACACACACCGATAAGGTACCTCCAAGCCTTCTGTTCTTGAGGCTAAATGGCTGCAGCACTCTCAGCCTCTCCTCATGTTAGATTCTCCAGTACCTTAATTGACTTTGTGGCCCTTCACTGGACTTACTTCAGTATGTCCATGTCCCTCTCATACTGGAGATCCCAGGATTGGACACAGTACTCCCTCCCTTCACCTGCTGGCAAAGCTCTGCCTAACACAGTCCTGTATGCTGTTGGCATATCTGGGAGACTGAGGCAGAACAAATGATATGTTCCTATGCCACCTATTATCAAACATTAGATCACCTCAGTCAAGATTAGCAGAGTCCAAACACGCAGGTTCAGAGCCAAAGTTTCTTCTCTAGTCTCTAAGAAAAACAAATCTCTAAGAATAAAGAACAACTCATCTTATTTTTTTAGATGTGATTTGTTTTGAAGAATGTCTTTGCAAAAACGAAAAAGAAAAGAGAGAAAAGAGAGAAGAGAAAGAAGAGAAGAGAAGAGAAGAGAAGAGAAGAGAAGAGAAGAGAAGAGAAGAGAAGAGAAGAGAAGAGAAGAGAAGAGAAGAGAAGAGGAGAAGAAATGAAAAAGAAAAAAGACAAGGAAAATCAGAAAATCCCCAAAGCAATGAAAAGACTTTAGATCTAACCTTACTGCAAGACAGAGTCTCTTTAGGGAGTTACCAAGCAAGTCCTGATGGACTACAGAGGTATCAGAGCAGCACCGATCAGGGTGGTGGCTGGAGCTTGCTCTGCAACTACTCGGGTATTCAAGGCAGCAAGGAGAAGTGTCAGACAGTTAAACCAGCAGGTACTACAAAAGATGTTTCCCATTTCCAAGGAAGGCAGCGTGACAGAGAATACAAGTCAGTAATGTTCTATATGTAAGAAATCTGTCTACTTTATAGATTCAGCCCATGGCACCCACGGCTGTCAGCTGGACCACAATTTAGTGACTTCAGTGCTTACTTACTGTCCTGAACATCTAACAACATCATGAAAGCTTTAGTGATCTCTTTATTGTACTTCGAATACACAATTGCACCATTTCCTGGAATATTTTGCTCTTTGGATCAGACAATTTGTTATGTTGAAAGCACCAGTGTTACACCCTATCCAGTAAAAGCACTGCCCTTACACATTTTGAAAAATCTGCTGTAGGCACTGTACAATCCGTGGAGGATTTGGAATTTGATATGTGGATCATCTGTACGTATGCAAGTACCTGGGGTTAGTTTCCACTTGAGGTTCCAAGACTTTTAGGGACGTTTAGATTTGTAATAGGATTTTGTTTTCCCCATTACAGCTCTCTAAAAATGTGCCTGGCTTCTCACTATTTCCATTCTTCAAACGTTCAGACGCTATTTCCTCATTGGCAGCTCCCTATCTTCCTCTCCCATTCTCAGACAGTGAGACATAAAGGCACTGAATTTTAAATATATACTTAAACACACCCATCTGCAAGTAAATACAGAGAAAGAGAAATACAGAGCAAACTAGCACGGGGATGACTGCAGCTTTCAAAGTCGGCATAGTATGTGGTATAGATCAAAAGCACCAGGTAGCCAGGATGACAACTGGCTATTTGATCAAGACTCACCTTTTAAAATCCACAGTAGGCAGCAACAAATTTCTGCAAATCACTGATAGCTGATGAAGCAGATGTATAGACACACACAATGAATGACCTCAAGAACTCAATCAGCACACCCAGCTATAAACCGAGAACATGGACATATTAGGTGCGTATACTGATAACCTCTTTGCTCCTTTCCCCTGACAAAAAATTGCTGACTGACTCTGAGACCTGTTGTAATCTACATCGCTACAAAATCCTTCTCACTTATTTATCAGCTGCTGATAAATGCACATACCAGACAATCAATAAGTGAGAAGAGTTATTGGTAGGGTGACCTCATTCAGCACCTCATTCCTGTTTCAGAAAAACAAGCCTCCTGGTGTTTAGAGTGAAGCCCTAATGGTCAAAGCCTACTATTAACAGTCATAACCGTTTCTAAGAGCAGTCTCTTGAATTGAATGACAGAACAAAAGAGAAGACATAATGAAATGTGCTTAGAGCTGTGAGCAGGAGTTGTGTTGCAAGAAGTGCTCTCAGAGTGGGGCACAGTAATCTACGAGATTACAGCCGGTGACCACCAAAATGTGTCCTCCTAAGAAAACCACCAGGAAGCAGGCCTGGTAGGAGGAAAATACTATGGCTTTTTCTTCGCTGCTCCTAACGGCATTTTGTCAAGGACTTTGAAGGGTTTTAGAGTGAAGGAGCAGGAGACCTGTCCTCCAGACAGTGACAAAGAGGAGCCTTCACCTGTTAGCTGTAAACCCTAGATGGACAGCAGTGCCACCAGAGCTCCTTGCCCTACTCTTTTATTACCTGATTCCATCCCACCCACAGCAATACCTGACCTCTGTGCAGTGGTCTTTCAACAGTCCTAGGTGGACTTAGGAGAAATGTCCACATCCTCCAGCCTCTCTTGGGCCTGGCTCTCCCAACAGATGAGTTACACTGAAGGACATCACTTGGAAATAAGTTCCTTGTCATAATCTTGAAAATCATAACCTCAGCTATCTATTTTCTGCTTCCTAAAAGCTGTTACTCTTACCTACACCAAAAAGTGGCCATAAATAACACTAGTAGAGGAGATGTGTAGCCTTCTTCATAGCACACATAAGGATAAAAGCCAGAAACCTTCAGTATCCAAAGCACAGGGGCAGCTCTGCAGTTAAAAAACATAATGCCCCTCACTTATGTGGCAGAAGCTTGGGTGGGGTTGACTGTAAAGAGATGATCAGCACCAGGGATATCAACTCTTGAATTTTAGATGAGCTTCCTTTGACAATCTGCACAGGACATCTCTTTTGCTGGCAAGTGTGTGGTGTCTGCCTCTACGTCCAGCTCAGCGGGATGTGACATTATTCGCTTAGTGTCATCAGCAAAAGTCAGAATATTGAGACTCAAAGTTCAATGTCAAACATACTCATGCACACACCATTCACACAGGCACCAACTAATGCTTTTATAGTGCAGTAAAACAAGGACCATGCCTGAATAAAGCCATGTAGCAGGTTTTTCCTGCAGTACACTTAAAAAAAGCAAGCAAGCAAGCAGATGCTGAACAGATATGTAGTAAAGCAAATTGCTGACATGGCTTATTGCTACTCAACTTCTTTTGATCCCCCATCATGCTTCTAAGAAAGTGAAGTCGTCTCATTCTTTTGAGCTGTGTACTGTACTGATACCTATTCAGCTGCAGAGACAAGGCAGAAGGCTGCTACAACTGCACAGCAGCAGGAGATTGAGATGTCTTCCTGAGAGGCCTTTCCCAGTCATGTTTACTCTAACTTTCCTCGGGATGATCTCAGCTTCCATGATTTTTAGATTAAAAGTATTTCAGAAAGGAGGGGGAAGAAATAATGAAGACTGAGGGGTTTTTCCGAGATCTGATACAGCCTTATTTCTTTTCTCTTTTTCTTCTTTGTGTACCTATGGAATTTACAATTTAATACCAAGTTCCTCTGAGAGGACAGTGAACCACAGTCAGTGTGTCCTGTGAGATTCAGGCTAAGGCAAAAGCTCAAGGAGCTTTGGCAGTTGTGAACATGTTTACAGGACTTCTCTCTGCCCCATACATCCTTGTAAAGCTTGCCTTGCCAAGAAACCAGCTTCAGGAAAAATTGCTTCCTTGCCCCTTTTTTCCACAGCTGCTTTTACTTTTGAGGAGTAGAGGCTTCACACCTGTAAATCAGCTGTTTTCAAAAGAACGGGAAAACATCATAACCAATTAAGTACTATTATCAGGCTGTGGGGAGTATGTTTTTCACCGTTTTGGAGAACAGAGATGAGGATTACTGTATCTTGCATTATTGATGACTGCTCTGCATTCACTGCTTCAGCTGCAGCCAGCATGGGCTGGCCAGGCTGGCTACCATTCAGATGCAGCAGCAAAAACCTCAGTTAACCAAGACCCTGTGCATGCTAGCTCACTAAAGCCAACTTGGGTAGTCCACAAGAATGGTAGTGGGAGCAAGCCCTTAAACAGGCTATTTAACTGTACCTTGGGCCATGGTTTTATGAGAACTTGAGGCTGGCTTAAAGTGGCACTGCCGTGATAAATCAGTCCCACCTACTCCCATCTCATGTTGCAGTTTTCATACAGCTCCCTTGAAATCTTGTTAGTGTCTAAGTAGCTGTACAAGCAGACCAATCAAGGAAATGACCCAGGTAAAACAAACAAAAAAATATCTATTTTCTCCAAACATTAGTTTTAACCCAGAGGAATTTCTCAGTCTGAATATTTGCGCAGTGGAAAAAGAAAACTTGCCAGCAGCCAGCGTGCAGGTGGGATGAACAGACAGAGCAATGGGAGGACAGGGCTGGCATTTTTCAGCAGTGGCACTGCGTTACCCTGGTCTACAATACTGGGGGAAACTGCAGCCTCCGTTTGAATTGTTGTCACTAAAATGGACAACAGTAATAACACTAATACTGCCTTCCTCAGGGGGTCTGTACGGGTTTTTGGAAGATCCTCAGCAAAAATGGTATTTGGGGATTTTGGGATGAAAAGTATCATCATAATATACACTCACTTGCTTTTATTAGCAGCCAAACCAAGGACTACACTAGCAAACAATCTCCTGTGAATGGTAATTGTGTCAATGGTGTGGAGTATTACCAAGGCTTTAATATTGCCTCTATGCCAGGTATAGACAATTAACATGTTGTCAAGGTCTTCAACTCCTTAATCCTACAAAAATAATGTTAAACAAATTGCCTTCAGCATATCAAACAATTTATTCATAAAAGAGGCTTAATCTCTTAACGGTTATTTGTTGAA
Source organism: Brachypteracias leptosomus (assembly GCA_013401335.1). NCBI lineage: Eukaryota > Metazoa > Chordata > Aves > Coraciiformes > Brachypteraciidae > Brachypteracias > Brachypteracias leptosomus. The sequence goes on along the minus strand of VYZX01025210.1, from coordinate 119,348 downwards.
GAGCGTCTTGCTGTGTTGAAGAGAATTATGATAGTTGATGGTTGGATTCCTTGTACACATTTTGTTATTATTGTTTTACTGATGATTAAAGTCCTAACCATGAAGGAAATGCCGGGGGGGCGAAAGGGGGTGTGGAGTGACTGACAAAATGCTGAGTTTTCTAATTTTTTGATTTGTTCAGCTGACAAGTGGGTTTTTCTTGGCTTCCCTCCCCCTTCTGATGCTGCACCATTCAGTTAAGTTTTCTCTATCACTTTCCACGATACTTTTCTATCAGTAGGGATGTCAGTGCTGTGGGAAAGCATGAAACACCAGCTCTGAAGATCAACAAGGCCTCTACCATGTAGACTAGAGAAGAGCCAGTTGACAAGACTTTGCCTCAGCCATGGGCTAGCCTTGACACGGAGAGCCCATCTTGAGCTGTGAGAACCTGTTTCATTCTCTGATTCTCCTGGGCCTGGTAGACTAGCCCTGAGCTCATGGCTACACCTACAGTTTAATGATGTGGGATGGATGTGCATGAACAGTTCTTCACTAAGGACAGGGCAAAGACCATCCATTCATATAACAGAAGCCACTGAATCACCACCAAGTGTTTATTCACAATCATTGCTAGGACGATTTGGACTCAAACCAAATCTATTAGCATTCCTCTGAGCCAGCTTGTTCTTCCCTCCTACCATGTGTCCCCCCCGCCCCCGTATTTCTCCCCCCATACTGATCCATGATTGAAATAAAATTGACATTTGGTGGGTCTGCGATATACATTAATTTGGTCTTTAGACTGCATCTGCTAGGCCATTTTGTGAGTTTTGGAGAAGTGGAGTTGGTGTAGTGCTGAGTGAACAAAGTCTATACCAATAAGAAGGACAGAATAACAACGTCAAAAATACCAAAACCCCACAGGCAGGAGAACAAAGCCATAAGGAACCCCATCTTCAAAACACGTTTGAATTCCAATGTGTTTGGGGATATGGGGGGGAATGATGAGTCAGAAAAAGCTGCTGAAGAAGCAGTTTCAGGTCTTGCAACCAGAACTTATCCAGCTGAAGTTGTTCAGTGCCCCTGCCTATGGCTGCATGAGAGGCTTAAGAGTGAGAGAACATGGATCATCTCACTGGAACAATTCCTTCAGTGCAGCCTGAGAATTCCTCTTCTATCTTCTTTATTATCTCTGCAAAGGAGATTCCAGTTTCAGTACCTTGTTTCTATCACACGGAATATGATGAAGTAGCACCTGGTCAAGGACAAGCAGAGCCACAGGAGTAGTAGAAGACTCAGACTGAACTTCCTAATTTCCTGTTACCTTAAGAACACTAGAGAGCCTGGGAAAGAGCAGACTGGAAATACTGACTTGGAACCAGCCCGGGCACCATTGTTTTATTGTTTTTTAAAGCTCTTGAAGATACAGGGACTATGAAAAGCTTCTGTCCTTCGTTTACAGTGGCTTACTTAAGCTGGAAATTTCTGTGCATTACTGGACTGATTCAGTTGAGTATCACTTAAAACAACCAGAGCCCTCAACTAGCAACAACTTTATGTCTTTCCTAACTCTTCTAAAGTCTTTCTTAAGTCTTCTAAAGTTGAAGACACTTCTGTGGTACTGCCAAGGAACTTGGGTTTTCAAACAGAGCTATTTTCCTTTAATAAATATCTCTTTATACTTGTGTGTTTAGTAGTAATCTTTATATTTACTTGGAAAGTAAACAGTTGGAAGTCTATGATTGACAGAAACCACCCAGGTCAGTAAACTAAACTACCAATAAAGTGAGGTAACAAAAAGGAAGTAATAAAGTGTAATACATGTAAATGCCTTTAAAAGAAGCCAAAAGATAAATATTGGTACTGGTGCCACATACTCAAGCTTAATTCTCCTTTGCCTTTTACACAAGTTCTGCATTGCTGCAGATCTGTTCAGCTGCTGTCCTTCTGAAATGATATCAGCAAGACTGAAATCATCTCTACATCAAACACAGTCAAATTAGCACTTCTTAAAACAAATTAAGATCATGTTGTCTTTCATAATACAGAAACTCTGCGGAAAATACAAAATCTGCATTTGTCTGTACGTGCTTTAAGAGAAATTTGCAACAAAATCCCATGCAGGAAACAAAGTCAGAGGTATTCTTTCTGAAGTTCTCAGCGTGTGCGTTCACCACTAGAAGTAAAAAGACAAGCCATCTTGTCTTGCTTACAGTCACTGCACCAGAACATTTTCCAAAATGCAGCCATCTTCTCTGTCACTGCAAGCAGACTCTTGTGACCATTTTGGGGATGGACTGTGGAGCAGAATTAAGCTGTCAACAACAATGTAGTCCCACATTCACAGTCCTGATAACTACAAATGAGGAAAGATCTCCCCGGATCACATTTTGTTCGCTCTGTGGGCTCTCCCGAGTTAATTGCTGTATGCTGCAGACTTGTCATCCATTTAGGACAGACTTTGGAAACACAGATGTGGTGAGATAAGATATTATGGAGCTCCAGCTTCTCTCAGCATTGCTCAGTGCAAAGGCATGCTCCTGCATTCAGTTACCCTCCCTCAAAATGGTCGTGGCTCTTTTACACTAAAGGCAGGCCTGTTAGATAAATTTCTAATTGTCAATGCCTTTTGAGCCATATTCCCTATCCTTCCATCCTCTTCAGACAGAATTATTGCTAATATTCTGGAGATAGTGGAAAGAAGCACCTTTCATCAGTGGATTTCACAATATTTTCTAAGAATTAATGTGTTTATCCTTGCAAAGGGCCTTTTTCTAGGTAGGGAAAGTAAGTAGTGTCATGCAACAAAGTGCCACAGTCAGTAAAGGATTGCAGAGGGCTTGATAACCAGTAGATCATTAAATACAGCAAATGGGACAGTTTTTACCAATAATGCAAGCCTTGGGCAAACTCACGTAAGTGAAGAATGACACATAAACTCACTGTTTGACAGTCAAATAAAGAAACCACATCCGTCATTCTGCTGATGAGTCTCATCAGTTGATTATCACCCAATAAAATGTAAGAGTATATTGATTCATTCATATTCATTGACTAAGCCTTCAGAAAATCACTTCTTCTGCTGGAATAATGTGTTTTGCACACATTAGCAAGTCACATAATGCCAAATCTGTCACTCTTCTGTCCCAGTGCAGGTAGCTTATGCCTGGATCCCTATTTTTCTTTTTTCACAGAGCAAACTGGAGGTACCCTGCCTACCTCCCTACTCTGGGTTTCACAGAAAACACTTACTCTATAATTCTCTAACTCCACATGTAATCCTTTTGCTCATCTCACCTCTCTCTTATCTTCTCGGTCTCAACTCTAATCCCTTCCACAAATATACACACCTACAATCTGCATGGCACAAGGGTTTTGAGGCATGTGATAACCACAGGAAAGTCAATAAATCTCAGGTTTTGCACACATCTTAGGCACCCTTGTAAATCTTGACTTGGAAGACTTCAGAGAACTCCAGATTTGTGTGCGCAACACACATAAGAGCTTTAAGGTCACAAGGCATTTGTGCAGAGGGGACCTCTAAGTGGATCACCTTTCAGAAAGTATTCCCAAATTGAATCCTCTCTATAATAATCCTGTTTAAAATAGTACCAGCTCCATCAACTGCTTAGACTGCTTGAGCCATTAATCCTGCTGGATGACTCGTCTAAAATCTCACTCCTCAGACAGCTATACACCTCACATATTTCAGATCAACTTGTCCATAGCCATTACTACTTTTGGTTTTCATTCATGCAAAGTGTTGGTACTGAGCTTTTACTTACCTTAATCACTTAATTTCTGTAAGACTCACCCCTGCCACAGTTGAACACCATTGTAATAATGAGAGCTATAGTATTGAGAGACAAAAAGGTATTCTGCCCTTACAGGCATAAGATGCACGACAGGGCCTGATGGGAATTTACACAGTGGAAACATCAGTAAAACAATATAGTCTAATAGTTCATTTATAGGAGCATACCTAGGATATAGCCTGGTGGTGAGAGTATAAGGTTTGATTTAAGTCCAGTATGTTGCTGAAAGCTGAAATGCAGGGTTGATGCCTGTGCTGCATCCTTCACAGAAATCTTTGTGGTGGAGTCAGAAATTCTTATTATATCCTAGAGCTCGCTGTCATCACAGACCATACACTTCCTATGGAAATACAACAGCAAATCTGTAACGCACTAGGAAGCACTTTAGACTCTTTATTGCATAGCTTCAACACCTACAGCAGCACTGCTCCTATGTTGCTCCTAGTGCTCCTTCTTTGACTGATGGGTAAATCTCACGCATCA
>VYZX01025210.1:45134-114691 GCA_013401335.1 Brachypteracias leptosomus | reverse complement strand
AAATTGACTTTCAGTAAGGCTTGGAGGTCATTTTAAGTTGAACAATTTGCAGTCACAAGTCATGCTCTTCTGAGCATAAGCAACACAATTCCCAGAGTCTTAGACATAACAGCTGAAACAGTATTTAGAAGTTCTGTCTCATCCGCTCTCAGATTTCCTGGACACTGGTTTAACACACGCTAGAAAAACCTGAATTAGTAATGATCGAATAAAGAAGTTCAATTCCAATGCTCTTCTCTTTCCTTCCCAGAATCTCTAATAACAGGCACAAAACTCCATCTTAACCCCTAAGCATGAACTACAAAGCTCTTTGAGGGCTGCCACTCACCAGTTGCTAAAGCATCACCCTGATTTTCATGGGAAATCTGGCTGATCTGTTGTCATGTTTGCTGTGCCTCCTTTGTATTTCTCTTCTACCTTCCTGCACTTCACATTGTGGCATTAAGCTGCACAGCTGCATTACTGGCAACATGATGGCAAGCAGGCTTTGATTTTACTTATTTTGTTGTATTAGAATAGTTTAGTATTTTCCAATCAAGGTCATGAACCTGTAGCTGCTACTGATGTAAACAGGCCCATCACTGATGGTGGGTTAAAAAGGAAAGAATGAGGAAACGTCAAAGACTTGTACTTTTAAAATACTCTTCCCTTTTCAAATAGTTAACAGAAAAGAGCTACTTCTAACTGGTGAGTTTTCATTAGTCAATGGTACGTCATCAACAGCCTTTTACAGGAAATGTGTAATCAGGACACTCCCTCGACTCATACTGGATTTTAAAATAGCAATAATTATTTTATATGACTAACTTCCTTAGAAAGGAAATTTCCCTAAGAAAAATATCACTTTGTGTCTCTTACAGTTTCTTGCAGGTACAAGTCATTAGTGTCAGAGTGAAGAAAGATCACCTTTCTTCACCTGCTTCAGAAAGGCTAACCGTCCATCGCCCAAAACATTCAAACCAGACAGTTATGGTCACATTAGTCTAGCTAGGCAGAGTTGAATCTCTGACATGTGCAAAAGGGACAAAGGAAATTCAGGTGATTATGGTTTCAAATATTCATGTTTTTGGTTTGTATGTTTTGAGACTACTCTTTTCAGCGTGATCCTGCCACAGCTCCTGCTGTCCTGCTACAGTCCCAAGGCTGCTGAGAAGGCATTCTGTGAAAAGCACAAATATTTCCTTTCCAATTTCTAGTTTTGGGATTTCAGGGAGTCTTTTGAACTACTTCCAAGAAGTCTTTGAAAGATAACTGAAATAGTAAACCTACTGTTAATATGCCTTTCTTAGCTACACACCTGCTCCAGAAAAAAAATATAAAGAGCAGCACTGAAAAAAATCACAAATCACTAAAGACTACGAAGAGTTTGAGTTTGCCTATCTTATCTGTGCCTTATGCTGAATTTTAATTCAGATCCTTAGTACTAAAAAAAGTAGTGCACTGATTCACTATGTTATCCACACTGTAGTAAAGTGAAGCACATGGGGAGCTGCATCTGTTTTCACCTTTTCCCGTCAAGCAACATTTGTTAAAATACTGAGACAGATTTCCTGGAGAAAAACATTACATCCTTCAGCATTTAAGGAGTTAAGCACTTTCATATGCAATCAGGCATAGGGATTGAAAACCCCTAAATAGGGATTGTGAGAAAGAGGAAATTTGTGTCCATGGTTTTCACTTTAAACCTCAGGTTCTCCATGCCAATCCACTTTCTCATGGGAAGCAAATGCAGCTGGTGTAGAGCTGCCTGATGCCATGTTGAAATGCTGTCATAGTGACAGCCTGGGCAACATACCAACTAGCACTGCTGCACACGTAATTTTCCCTCCCTCCAGATCCCCAAGAGATGAACCTATTTCCCAGGGTTGACTGGAAAGCATTATTTTATTCTTAGTTGAGTAACTCCCTCAACACAAACATATAGATATTTAGAGGAAGTTAAAACAGTCAGAGTGTTTACATTTTTTTCCTGTTAACATTTCTTGCTGCAATAGGTTTGTGATTGTAAACTATGCTGAGGTGAAAAAAGGAAGCATTTCAAGTGATCAGAGCAAGATCCAGCTTGATAAACTACCAGTTACTCTCCTGACAGCCTGCGAGTCAGAGGAGTAGAAGAATCCAAAGAAAGGCCATCTTTAAATGATCTTTGGCCCGCATATTCCTTCCCCAACTTTTCCAATATCAAATCTGCTGAGCTTTCAAAAACATTGCGCATACTTCATGCAGCACTGTAGGAGAAGCAGAGAGTGTAGTATAGAAATGCCTGCAAATACTCAGTGTAATCATCCCACAAGCAGAGATTTAGAGTGGTCTGAGTTGGTGTAGTTCAGAAGATGTAAACTTAGCTTGATCAAATGAAGATGGAGGCTGAATGCCAGCCTCCTATGGGTGAGACTTAATTGTCTCACAAGGGAAGTCACAAGAATTCCACCAAAGCAGACAAGTATACAATGAAATGAACTGTTCCAGAGCGGGGGCATGTTGCATACTCTTCACCAACTCCAGCTTTCTTATTTCAAGTAGAAATACATGCTACACAGTGGGACAGAGCTCAAAGTAAGGTCCTATAAAGCCATCTGCATGGGTAGTAAGATGCATCCTACCTCAACTCTCCAGTCTTTCCTTTGCCCTCAAAGACCTCGCACTGCAGAAGTTATTCCTATTGTAGGAATAATGGCCTACAATTTATTTAAACTCCATCACTGCTAGTTTTCAGCTGATTAGAGAAACCCCTATTGACCTACTATTGCCAGAAGTGAAATATAAGATTTCCATCTTCTGCCAACCGAGCAAGAGTGTCTACTAGGAATCTCTGGGCTTTCCACATGGAAGTAGGAACAATATCCTTAGAGACCAGCTGTGCAGTTGTGATTTTCATGTCCTTTTTCTACCTCATTTCCTTCCAGCACTCTTTTGATACCATGCCAAGAACAAACTGTGTGTACGTTTAAAGCAATAAAAAAACAGAACAAATTAAGTGTCCTTCCACCCGCATTTTACTGGAACTCACTATCATTAGGCTGAATAGTGAGCTTGGAGTGGCATCTGATTAACAATGCAAACTTCTGTTACCAAAAAAAACCCTTGGTGAACTGTTCTGTCCTACGTGCAGCTCAACAATTGTGCTCCCACTCAGATTTCCTCCTGGTGTGGCTACAGCTGCCACCACTGCAGGATGTTACCTAGATTTCAGTTCTGAGGAGATTAGAAGTAATTCTGGTTAGTTCTTACTAAGAAAAAAACTCAAACCACATCAGAAATTAGTTCTTTAGGGTGAAAGATGAGGTATTGGGAGCTCACAGTTTGGGAAGGAGGGATGGCAAATCCCAGAAGTGGTTGAGACTGTGTCAAGCACACAAAGAAAGGTGCACATCACCCTAGCCTAAGAAAGAAGCAGAGAATGAAGAAAATGCAATGAAGTTTCTTTAGAAGGAGATTAGCTGAACAAAATACATGAGCAAGGGCAGAAAGAAGAGCAATTTGTGCAAACGGTATGTGGTATGTTGATTTGAATCATTAATTTAACGCTATCAAAAGGTGGTGACAGCATCAAAGTCCTGAGCCCAGCATTTATCCACCCTTTGTAGTCAGATTGCCTAGTATGCTTCTGGGTGCCTCACAGCTCAACAAAATGAAATGGGCTGAACAGTAAGCCTGTCAAATGTCCCACACAAGGCCCCATCCAAGATATGTCACTCACGTTAGGCAAATGCTAACAATTCAACCTCTAAGTGCTTCCAAGCTGAACAGGCACTGTATCTGGCATGGTTTCTGAGAGATCATCCTCAACTCCAAATCTACCTCTACAAGCTATAGCAGTGCAAGTAAAAATTACCAGGTGTCTTACAAACTACATTTAAAATAAAGCAGGCATTTCCATACTGTTCTCTGTTGATCTATACCTAGACTACAGAAACTGTCTTCTTACAACCAGTACTACTTACAACTATATTCAGCATTGCCATTTGAGCATTTCCACACAACTTTTCATTGGTTCAGGAAAGAGAGCACCTCAAAATGCAAGTCACAGTGAGAATCTTCCTGCTCTGACCTGTTTAGTTTTCAACCCAGTCTGGCCCAATGACACACCTGAATTAAGAAGAGAGTCTGGTAACACACAGCAGGAGTCTGTTTCTTCAAGGACCTCCTGCACGCTGTAGCTCTGAGGTTGCCATGTCCCTAAGTACAGACTTCACAGGATAGATCCTTCCTAACCTTCATTTAAGGAGCAGCACCATTACCTTGGACCACTGTAAGAAAGCCCTGGTCACAGTACAGTGTCAGATTTGCCTTCATGGTGCTGTCACATAATCATGGGCACGTGCTGTGGGATGGTATGCCAATCACAACAAAGAGAAGGTAAAAGCTGCCAAAGCTATTAAAAAAAAAAAATCATAATATACAATCACACACACACATTTTTCTTCAGGTCCATGACTTCTGAGCCCTGTGAATCACCTTTTCTAGCTTCTCTTTATACAGGCCAGAGATGTGCTTTAAAAAAGACAAATAAAAATTCAAATTCTTTCATTGTCATGTGACTCCAGCAGATGCACTTTTAAGAAAAACTTCCCAAAACTGCAACGCTCTCTATAAAATTTATGCGTTGTTCTGCCAGTGATTTGAGTGTTTCAAAACTCCCAAGAAACTTTCTAAGCAATGGAAAGGGGCAAGGCCTCCTTGGCAGAATAAGGCACATAATGCACACCAATTCAGGGGACTCTTGCAAAGAATTAAAGCAGCTTTAATTGCCAGCCAAATAGGAGGCAGGGAATAAAGGCCTTCTCTCATGGGAGAATAGAAAACGGTGATGGCACACTTGTAGCAGTACATGTCAGATCACTTTGTGGAACTAGGTATTGTGAGCAGAATCACCCATTGAGTTTACAGACATTGTAGTTGAGACAGAGAAAGGTGATATGAAACTCTTGCTTGTTTGTCCCCCTAGCCACATGCCACCTGAAATGGCATGTTCCATCTGCACACACCATGTGTTCAGCAACCCAAGCAGTCTAATCGAAGCTCTTCACCCAGTTCATCTGAGCTCACAGCTATAGGCATCCCTCAGGGCACAGAGACCCACAGCCGCTCGCCTTCACTTTTCAACAGACTGGACGGTGCAGAGCAGAGAAATAACATGAGCTGTTTGTGCCTGCTGAAAACTCGGCTGTAACAGCCTGAGCTCTCTGGGGATGCCCTCCCTCCATTGTGTCTTGGCTGGGACGGTGCAAAGGTCCCTTTTTCCTCTTATTTAACAGGAAATAGATATCTGCAACCCTTCCTCCCAGCTATTTTCATGACTACACCAAGACATTCCTTATTATAGGCGCTGACTTAACTCTGTTGATACCCTTAATTTCTCCTTGCCACAACTTCATCAGCAGCCATGACACCCAGTTTTTGGGGCTGTGACATGCCACTTCTGTACCTTAGATCCAGGGCCCTCACTGTGCCAGTTAGCACAGCAGGGCTTAAAACAGAGCCCTGCTGCCTGCTCCACAGGGGAAGGAGTATGTTTAGCAAACCATCTCCAACACCATGCTCCTTTGCCTGTTGGTTAGAGAGGGCTGCAAAAGAGATGACAGGGCAGCAAATAGCAGGGGAGGGGGAAAGAGGAGGGAGAGTAGGAAAGCGAGACGTACTGGGAGGAAGGCTGTGGGGAAGGATATGCTCCACAACAGAGAATCCTGTCAGGATGCAATTTATTTTCATTCTGTGCGGGAGTATAATGGTGCACTGCCTGAGATCTCTCAATAGCTGTTTTGAAGCGAACCAGGCTGGTATGTCTTTAATTTATCATTTCATTATGAAACGGTTTCCCTTCCAAGAAGCCTTCAAGTCAGGAAGCTCTGTCTGCCCACACAGGAAATTCCTTTGCAGCAACTTCCCCAAAAAGGAAATTTCCCTCAGAAGTGAGCCCAGCTCATGCCTTTGAGCAGAGCTGTTTGAAGAGACTCTGGCATGCAAGCCCCGCAAACACTCCTGCTTGCTTACTGCAGCCGGCCAGCCGGGATCAGCAGCTCTGCCCTCGCACAGATGTGTGGAGAGCCCGCTGCACCCAGCCTTTCTCCTGCTCCCCCCTCCCCAAAGACAGCCAGAAGCACTGGCTGACCTTTTTTACTAACAAAAAAATCTCTCTAATCAGGAGAGAGGCACAGGGCACACATAGAGAGATGAGAAAGAGCAGGGAAGAGGTGGGGGAGCTGTAGAAAATCTTCCTGAACTACTCTAATTCTTTACTTGGAAATCAGGGGGAAAATTTGCACCATATCTTAGATCTCTTTTGATGGCATGCCAGAGACTGCACTCTGTCCCTTACAGGTACTATGGGTTTTATTTAACAAACTTTTGCAGTGAAGACCTGCAAGCAAAGAAGGGAGAGGAAAACATAGAGAGGGAAGGGGGAGAACCACATTTATGAAAATGAATCTCACAGACATCTTGTGAATCATCAAGTGGGAGAGAGTCAAGAACATCCAGGCCAGAGTGAATAACAACACACGGTATTTTATGAAGCACCTTAGGAAAGGGGACAGAGATCAGAACAGCTGCCGGACTCCCAGTTAGTTTTTAATTTACCATTTCAAATTGCAAAGAATACTGAATAATAACTTTTTTTAATGACCACACCCAGAAACCCAAACTGTTGTTTGGGGCAGGAGAAGAAGCAGAACTGAAATTCGTGTTGCATAGATGAGAAGGGGCCATAGAAGGGGCACAAGCTGAGCTGTATCTTGGACTGGACAACAGCAGGAAAATGAAAGCAATCCTTTGAGAGCATGGGGGAGAAACAAATGCCGGGAATAACAGAATCACATACAAGGGTGACCACAATCCACTGGAGGCCTGTCCACTAGGGAGACTAGATGTCTCCCCTTCAATCTCAACTCCAAAATTTGTTTTTCCAATACTTGACAGGGGAGATGTGGTCCTTGAAGCTAAAGTTCCAGCAGGTGGCTGCCTGCCCTCCTCTCCCATTCCCTCCTCCATCAGATAGCTTTGCCCTGTTCTCTCGCCAGCTAATTTACATGACTTTTTTTTTTTCTTCTATTGCTGCCCTTGGCATTACATTCAGTGATTCAGTCAGCTGTTGTGTAAAGAGACTTTTGTCAGAATTGCTTAAAGGCAAATTCCCTCACTTAACTTTTATCTGTGGCCTCTAGCTGATGAGTAAGTTATCACCTAAAAGAGCCCTCTGGCATAGCATATGCATACTGAATATATATCTGCTTGGATGGCATCCACACTACTGTCAAATCACTGGAGATGGTTATGAGATGGGGTAAAACAGAAAAACTGCCATACGAGAAAAGATCGTCGACCCATCTAGCCAAATGTCTTCAGTAGTGGCTGCATAAGCAAAAAGTGTAAGGAATAAGAAAATATCAAGCAATCTCTTCTATAATATGTATTGCTTATCTCAGTCTCTTGTAATCTGTGGTTTAAGGATATCAAGAGCTGTGGTTGCATCCAGGCCGCTGTTTCCATACTGACCAAATGGTCTATCCCTCTCTCCACAAGTTTATCTGGTTCCTTTTAGAGATCCATTTACACTTTCAGCCCTTAAAACATCTTCCTGAAATGATTTCTCTCACGCTGTGATGCATCCTCATTCTTGTTTCTTTTAAACATGTTGCCCCAATGATTTATCTCAGATGCCTGGATTTGCTGATTTGTGAATAATCGTTTGCTGTTCACCTTCTCCACACCAGGTATGATTCTATAGACAATGATAACGTTCTCCCTGCCCATTCACTTACAAAACTACCCTTTCCTCAAACTGCAGAGTCCTATCCCTTCCTCTAGTCTCCTGGAAATGAGAAAACTGAGGAAGTACTTTGTTCTAGCTAGGTCTTCTATCATATTAAAAAATGACTGTGTGGGTGAGACCAATACACCCTGAGTGGGACTGAGTCTGAACAAACTAAAGGTGTTAAGAAACTTCTAGAGAAGTTTATGAGCTTCAACAAGACAGTGTTATAACTTCAATTTTCCAACAATTTTGGTGCAAAATCATGAAATCAATGCAGAGTTCCTAAAAGAATTTAAGACTGGTGATTGATTTTTGGCAAATATCTTTGATAAACTCTACACTCAAGGGACATTCACATGTTTTACTGTAAAACCACATGAAAAACTCATGAGCTAATCACATTAATAATTGTTTTCTGCTGAACAACCAGAACATCCTTCTGGATGAGATTTCCCTGTACTGTGGTGCCATATAAATGAGTTGCTGTCTCTCAAGAATTGAGACAATATTATTAAGATAATTTACTTTCATCCCAATTCTGAGTGATGCTGGGAGCAGTTAATTTAGTAGATTACCATAACTTGAAGTGGTAAAGACATGTTGGACTTTTTATTCACAAATTAAAGATGATGTCCCAGCTCTTCCAGTTGTTAGGTTCTATTAAAAGTGTGGCTGTCCTGAGGCTCAAGCTATACAAAGCATATGCGTAGTTTAGAGTTGGTTAAAAGACAGGTTTTGTACCACTAACTGTATTTTTACAGTCTCTACATTGCTGATGTTAGATGGGCGTAAAACTGTACTGTGAAAATGCTTCAGAGTGGGGGCCCAGTCATTTCAGCTTCCAAAGTGGTGCCAAGACTGTTTGTGGATTAGCCTTCACATCAGTAGTCTCTGGGAAGTGACCCATGGAGTGCACTCAGTAAGAAAGCATTAAACACAGCTGCTTGAGCCCCATCTACAATTTTAAGCCAACTTAGAGATTTCAAACCATACACAATACTCCTGACCGTACACTTGATTTGGTAGAAATAGATTGAAAGACCAGTTCAAACCTGGGCCTCTAGTCTCAAACACAGGCTGACCCTCTGGCGTCAGCTTGACACGGCAGAGACATGGGGAGGGCAGCGTTGCAAGCCTACTGGGCAGCAATTGTGGCATGAAAGGTACCTTCCCCCATCTTCTACATCCATTTTTTCTGATCATAGGCATTAATTTTACAACTTTGCAAAAAAAGACACGGTTGTAACACATTGCAAGTGTTAATTAGCTTCAAGAGAAAAAGGAAAAGTAACAATCTCTGTGCATAAAACCCAAGTACTTGAGCAAGCCTCCTTCCTGCAGGATCTAAATATGTACATGTACACAGAGATGTGTGTCAGATTTAAAAAAAAATAATCTGAAACTTCTTAGCTTTGAAATATATTTTGATTGTTAACTCTTTTCTGAGTTCAAGTGGGCTTTTTGTGCACACTTGCATCCATTCTCACTGCAAATGATGGAGCACCAGAAAGGACATGGATGAGAAGCTGTGCTCTCAGGGTTATTATTCTGGACTAGCTGGACTCTCCCAGAACTCTCCCAAGAAAATCATAATTATAGAGCACTCACCACAACACTGCATATCCAACCAATTTGAAAGACATCTGGATTTACTTCTGGGTGTTCTGTTGCACTTAATCAGCCGCCAAACTTTCTGAGATTCAGCCATCGCTATTGCACACCCTGGTAATGGTGTGGCAGGAGGCCAACAGCAAATACTGACTCCTTTAAGGGCCCAGCTGCTTCAGGTCTGCCCATCACAAACACAGCTCACCTCGCTGTCACTGTTAACTCTGTTGTCACTCCCAGTCTCTTCGCTTGTTTTTCATTCTGCACGATTTTAAAACTGAGAGAGGGTGTAAAAACTGGAGGACGACTGTTTATGTTGCAGCTCTTGCAGACATGGGAGTGCTATCCCTTGTTCCTACTTTGCTAAGCTTCAAATCCTGCACCAAACCTTGAACTACCTCTAGTGCATGTGACCCATTCACCACTACCCCACATCATGCATTGTGTCCCTGAGAACAATACAAAGTGGAAGTAGAGTATGAGTCCTGTGATTTGGTTACGCTCACTTTCAGCAAGTGAAAACCACCAAGCAAGCTGTAGAGCAGTGATGAAACAAGCCCTGTGAATTTAATAACAATATTTGTCACCACTGCCTATTACTATTTAAAGAGCAGTAAAAAAATACCTGTAGTAAAAAGATCAAGGTACCTTAAACAATTACACACCCAGCAACACAGTAATGACTACTCAGAGTAATGCAGCTAAAAGCCCAGAGGTAATAAGACTACTAAGGAAGTTTCCAAGGAAGCAAGATACAAAGAAGTATGACACAGGAAAAAAAAAAAAAAAGGGAACAAAGAAGTATCTGTGTACAGAGGGGTTTTTTTCTGACAAAATGCCTTCACTGAAGCACAGAGAGGAAGCGAAAACCAACAAGGAGGTTAAAAATTGAAGGAGACAGATTGCTTGGAAAAAATAAGAACGGAAGAGAGAATAGGAAGGAGGAACTTGTATACATAAAGAGAGATTTCCCCAACTAGGAAATACACGAGGTCCCACTCAAGCGGCAGAACTGAAATGAGTAACTGGTTTGTGGACTGGCCAGGACCAGGCCTACTTCCTTCTGCACTACCAAGAAGGAGGAAGTAGAAAGGGAGAAACTCTCAGTATTGCACAAAACCAAAGAGGCACAGTCGTTCCTCCATCTCTTCTCCCAAACACTAGCCAAATAAGTAGAAGCACAATGCAAATCTACACATTTACTCACACACACGCATATTCAGGATAAAACTGTGGGAGCTGCTGAAGTCAACGAGACAACTCCTATTCCTTTCAGCAGGTCCAGACGGTCACTCTTTTTTTACGCTGCAAGCATCCCTTGAGCTGGCTTGGCAAACCCTTTCTGGCTCAGCCCCAACATTTCCACCTAGGACTTGTGCAGTTTTACTCATGAAGGTCGACCCCTGGTTGTGCTTTCTGAACCCTCCTTTGCCACTGCTATTTTTGTCGTTAGTGCCAAGTGTGGCAGAATCGAGCTATGGAGTCTGTACAGAGGGAGGGTTTAAATATCACAGAATCTGCTGGCTTGAGTTGATGGAAACGTTCTTTAAAGCTCAGCATCAAAGCATTCATTTTATAGGCTGCAAGCCTTGGTTCTTGTGCCAGCAGCAACTTCTCTCCGTAATTAATTAATACCATATTAATTGTGCATGTTCCATGGGCCTGTTGAGGAGGTGTAGCAAGGCCTGCACACGCAGATCAACCTTCCCAGTGCAGCCAAGAGAGGAGCACAGGAGGGAGAAAGCTAAACCCCTTCAGGTGCCTACAAAGGAAAATGGAGTACAAGCGATGTGCTCAGGGGCTACATGTTTGAGGAGGCGCATGTGCCGAGCTCTGCCATGGGCTTTCAGTGAACAATGAATGGTAAGGGCAAGAAGGGATCTTCCACCAGCTGCATCCTTGTGCAATCTGCTCAGCTCTGGGCCAGCTGGGAGCACAACCAGTGGGCCAAGAGGAGGGGCACAGAGCAGCTGAGTGCTCTTGTGGGTAGGATTTGGCCACAAGTCATAAGATCCTGTGAAATCGCTGGAAGGAGAAAGGGGGAGGAGGAGGAGGAAAAGGGAGCTTATTCAGCCTCCTCTCTGCTGTGCTGGGCCTCAACTCTCTGCTGACTTCTGGCACTGAGGAGGTTGCACCCTTACTCTTCCAGAGGCTTTGGCCATGGTGCAGCTGGTGCCATGCATGGCAGGGAGCCCACCATGGGTACCTCACCCACCACTCCTGCCCCAGAAAACTAGAGAGAACACTCACAACAGGGACAAGGGAGGAAAGAGAATGCCCCAGCCACTAACATCCTCTCTGAAGAAGCCTGGACCCTGACATGCCTCGGTTGGAGACACCTGCCCATCAGCAGACATGCAGGACATGCCAGACTGCAAGAAAACCCACAGACCCTTCCCTGCTGTAGGACAGAAACCAAGGTCTAACTAAGGTCTAAGTGCTGATTGTGGTGATTTATGAAGCAGACTCACCTTCTATAAAACAATCAAGCTAGTGGACATGTATATATTTTCAATTACAATCTGAATGACAGGTACAGCTGGCCTGAAATCTAACATGCAAAGACATTTTCACACTTAACTGTTGCACCACATTTATTCATCTCTATAAATTTTTGTGTAGGTAAATGATCATTTGTCTTTCTGAAGGTACTGTGCGTTTGGCATTACCAAAAGAACAAAGAAAAGCGAGAGTCCAAAGTGAAAGGCATGAAATTAAAAATACAGGAAAGAGAACCATAAAAATGGGGAAGATAACTCTGAAAATTCAGAAGTTTTATAAACTAACTGCACAAAATTGTCCCACCAAGTTACTTTTAGAAAAAACAAAACTTTATGTCCAACTATGAATTTGCTATGGTAAATCCACAGTAAACATGAAAAAATGCAGTTGACAATCATGCAACTTACTCTGAGATGACAAAGCACTTTAACAAACTATATATAGAAAGAGAAGCTGTAAAATACAGGCACACACCAAAAGCATTATGAATTCTGCTTAAAGCAGGTAATACTTTTCCCTCATGAAGAAAGCAAAACACAATTTATGTTTACCATATAAAAAGGAGGTGTTTTTTCTTTTACCGTGTTGTGAGAAGGATGAGCAGAAATAAACAGACATCTAAACTTTACATAATTAAATGTACAGTCGCAGATTAAAATCTTAATTTGTTGATCGGGAGAGTCAACGGGTGCCAAATCTAAGACTTATCCGACACTGTCCCTTTCTTTCAACAGTTTGAAAGAAAGGTTAAACAAATCTCCCCACATTTTTAAAAAACAAAAAGGTAGCTATTTATAGCTGCATTTATTGGAGCTGTTTCCTTATCAGGAAGTATGTAGCTGGGAATTACTGTCTGCCTACATCGGAAATTCTTTCAGGGATACAAAAACCCAAAAAGGAAATTTCCCTTCAAAAATATTCTGTGGGTTTTTGCTGCTGGTGGGTTTAAAATAAAACGTCAGAGCTCTGACCAGGTCACAGCCCCTTCGGGAGGTTTGTTCTGCAAATAAGAAGCTTTAAGACACCTGAGGGAAACAATAAAAAATGCTTCTAGAGAACTGAGAGGAGAAATCTGAGAACATATTATTAAGTTTAAAAAATAAATCTTTTTCGTAGGATGTTGAGATAGTGCAATTTCATTACCAGCATTATCGTATTTTCCTCTGAAGTAAGTGTGTTCCTAAAGCTTTTCCCTATCAGAAAGTATTTGCAAAATTTATCCCTTCGGCAAAGAGCCAATTCTCACAAAGATAGCCACAACTGGTTTGTTCAGACCAGGTCTTCATTGTGGTCAGTACAGTTGTCAGACTCTCCCAAGTGAGCTCCTGTCTCCCAGTTAACTGCTTCCTCCTCCACCCTCAGGGCATGCCCAGTGGTACATAGTCCAAAATCCAATGAAACTAACACTCTTCCTTTGAGAAGGGAGTATGTAATGCCAAAAGCTTGTACGGGAGTACCCTCCCCTTCTCCATGTCACAGCACCAGGGCAGGGCAAAGGCCACAAAGGACATGGGCAGAATATTGCTAGTCCACAGGAACATGGGATCCGGTCCTACAAGTAACTCTGAAACTTGGATAGTGAATCTCCAGCTACAAAGACCCACTTCGTAAACTCCCAAATAGGAAGACTTGTAGTGTCTCCAAATGAACACCTATAACTGAGAATTTTGCCACAGAGTCCCTCGCCCTACCCCTCTACTGACTGCAACAACCCATACCATGCCTGTGGACTCAAAAGTCTGGAAGGATATGTTGGTTAATCATTAGAAATGTTAATTCCAGTTTAACTTGTCACGATGTAATTTAAGATTTTTATTTTCTGGTCTGTATAACTGCTATAGAGCTACTTGACTCTGCTGCCAGTGCAGAATGGACACTTTTTTTTAGTGACATCCAAAGGTATATGGAGATCAAAACCAGAGCAGTATATGCAGTAAATAAAGCAGGGTGCTTAGGGCTATTCCCAGGGTATGCGTAAAGACTCATAAGCAAAGATTCGAAGCAGAGCAGGTATCCTAATGCTTCACCTCTAGAAAGCCAATCAGTGGTGACTGTTTATTAACTTCCAACATCATCAACCATATACCTATTAAATATAAGCATAACTCATAACTACTTGAACAAGGATCACTGCTACAGCAGTGTGCTGGTCCTGCACAACACGGTTCACATGAGGAGTGAGCGCATTCAAACATACCCATTCCATAGAAGAGAGGCAGTGCATAAGCATCCACAACAGGGGAATGGCTGATGCATAAGTATCCCAAGTATTCCAAGATGCTCCCAAGTATCTTTGAAAAACAATCTTGAGGCTTTTGGCTGAGGTGTTGGACTGGGCTCCAAATCTGGAGGGAATCATTTTACCAAAGTTTTCTTGAAAGAACTTACAAATCATTTAGTTCTTCTGCTCCAGCAGTAAAATGGGGAGTTGTAAAACGAGCATTAAATCTGTTTAATGAAGATTTTGCCAGGCTGTATTTGTTAAGCATCAGAAGGAGTGCCAGCACAGGACAGAGAAGACGTACAAGTACAGCGGGAGGAAATCCAGCCTCTCATAAAGGGCATCAAATAATTATTTTCTCTGTGTGTGTGTATACACACGACCTATTACATTAATCCCTGGTACCCTGAGACAGCAGCAGGTTTCTCCTCACATACTATGTGCCCCTCTCAATGCTGGACAGTGATGCTCTCTTTCAACAGTCAGAAGCTCAGCTCTGTTTTTTATTAGGGAAGTGGACATTGCATGTATGCTATGTTGTTTCCACAGGGTTTTCTACCACGCTTGTGTTTTGCTGCAAGGCCCTTACCACACAATGGTTTGTTATTGTGGAGTTGTTAGTCATGGCTTACACACAGTTTCTCTTCTGTGTTTTCTTTAATTGTAGGGCTACTTATGAACACTGGGTTCTTTACGTTAATTTTATTTCTTAAAAAAAAAAAGAAGTATGGGAGCATTTATGATATAACACACAAAAAAAATTCAAGCAGACACATTTGGCATGGAAAGAGAAAAGCAAGCTAATTTTAGGTTCACTGATCTCGATAGCAGCCCTTTAAGACAAAGCTAAAAATGCTTCAAACCCAGCAATACCATAAATGTCCTGCTGCTTTTGCTTCTTATTCCTCTCCACACTTTACAGGGGAATTCCACCAGGGATCGGCTTGAATCCCAAATTAAAGCGACATGGCTCCCTTTCCCCACGGAATAGGGGAGAGTCTGTGTTTTGAAGATTTAAAACCCCAAAGTGAAGCTTTCCAGGAGGGTAAAAGTGGCTTAGCACCACTGAGACTCCCATACTGCCAGCTCTCCACATCCTGAAACACAGGTCTCTTGCCCTCCCACCTCAGGACTGCTCTGCAAGTTCCTACGGAGGGCAGGAACGATTCTCATCCCTCCGCACACTTCCACTGGGGACTGTCAATGCAGGAAACTGCTGTGTTAACTCTGTCTGGGTTAACAACTAAGTACGTTAAATAAAGAAACCAAGAAAGAAGCCACTTGAATCTAAAATACTCTCAAGAAGCAGAAACCAGCTCACAGCACTGGTTTATGACAAGTTTTTTCACACTTACCTGAATGCCTTTGCCACACTCACCAGGTAGCAATAAGGAGCTGACAGATTTAGGGTTCAACTCGCCACCTTTTTACATCAACTGTGACAACTGAAGTGTCTCTGAGTAACCCTGCTGCAAACCCAATGTGACAAGGGGCTCAGTTTCAAACAGGTGATGAACAAAGGCCATGCCAGAAAAATGGAAAGCAGGATTTTCCTGATCTAAGGGCCATAGCCTTCCCAGCTGGATAAGGTTTCACCCTTCCCAGTCCAACATATTCCAGATAAAGCTCTTTCAAGTAAAACAGTCACATCTATATTGTGCCCAGCCATGGTGCATAAGAGAATGTAAGACTGGGCTTCACGCCCATCCAAACTGCCTGTCCATAGGATTGTTTTAAAGCTGGCCTGAGATTCACTGTGAGAAACACCCAAGAGGCAGACTGAAGTAGATGAGTTAAATTTGGATGAGCACCTGAGGCTGCCTGGGGAGGAAGCCACCTTAGGTAAGAGGCAGGTATAATCGGTATCTCACTGACTCATGATCTTCATCTCATTTGCCTAATAACTGGATGTAACTCACAATCATGAAGGAGGCAGGCCCAGTCACTTCACTGGGGCTGACTGAAGTAATGGTCACTGCAGATGACAGGACGGCTGGCTAGGATTTTCACAGTCCAGTCAGTCTGTCAGTAGATTATTATGAGTTATGAAGTGAATAGCCAGGAGGCACTGCTGAACAGAGGAGGAAGATGGGCCTCAACCAGCATAACTCACAATATAAAAGTGCAAGAAAAGCCCATGGTGGAAGATACAACATCAAGAAGATTAAATACCGCAGTCAGGTGGTAGCAAGCAGGGGCACTGTGCTGGCTTAAGTTTTCGCTTTTGTTTTTTTTTTTTTTTTGGTAGTGAGTTCGGTTTGATTAGGAAACGACTAGCTACCCAGACAGAGAATGAAGTATAAGGTGAAAAGCAGCTTAAGAGGAAAGGCAAGTATATAAAGGACAGTAAGAAGGAGGAATGAAGTTTAAGTGGCCCTAATGTCAGAGAACAGCAAAGAGAGGGCTGGAAGAAGCCCATCATCTGAGAAAGATGCCAGTCAAGATCCCTCTAAAATCAGTGGGAATTTAAGCACTCATTTCAGTGGGACCAGGATTAGTCTCAGAGTCATTAGTTTGACATTCTGGCCATCTCTCACAGTCCCTTTGTCTTAAGCAGCTTTTATTTTATTTTCCCTGTATGTGCGTCAGTCAGTTCTGTTCCACAAAGATCCTTCCAAAGCAAATATTTTTATTGCTTGCTGCTCTAAATGTGGCTTATGGTGAAGGGCTTTTTTTCCCTGTCTCGCTACATACTTTGACTTCAATGCATTGAATATTGTAGTAACTAAATAACAATATGCTTAATGCTTCAAAGTGGCTTTCCAGTTGCTAGCCAAAATTGCAGAATAATTAACAGGTGCCAAAGGATTAATAAAAGGAGTAGCATAATTAATAGACACTATACAGAAAAAATGGATCCTTGGCAACCCTGATGGTGGTGGTGTTTCCTCCTCCTCATCCTCTTAATTGTTTCCTGCATTCCTTTAAAAAAAACAAAAAGAAAGAAAAGTGGTGCCCTTAAAACACAAATGATGCATATAAGCAACAATGTGTGATCAGGAGAAAGAAACTCGTAATAAAACATTTTCAGGTCTGATAAATGCCTTAGTTTAAAGAATCTGTGCAACTGAGAGCCCAACTGTCTGACCTGCCCTACTACTCATGGCCACACCTGGGGGTTATACAGAGGGCTTTTCTGCAGAATCTGGTACAGCTAGGGTCACAAAGATGTCAAATCAATACAGAGCCATCAGACTGGTCCCCACCAAATCACAGTATCAAATACCAATATAAATAGGCATGTAGAAAGATTCCTATGAAACACTTGCTAAAAACTTAAAGGCTTTAATATAATCATTGCAGAAAACTAAACAAATTTCCCATCTGTCCTCCTTCATGAGGGCAGTAAAACAGACAATAATTACAAGGGACATGGAGATACTGAAATAAAATACATGACCCCACTAGCTGCATGCAACCAGGTCTGGATACACTGAAGTTCATCAGAATCAGCTGTAGCCTGGAATATACCACGCACTGGAAAACCAAAGACCAGAACACCCAAGCCTACATTTGAAACAAAAAGTACTTAAATGATTTTACAAATAGGTGCTTAAGCTTTCCCCTCTCAGGACCCCCAAAAGTGAGTGCAATCAAGACAACAACACTGCAGTCCCAATGTAAAAGTTCTCCCCTATGAGGTGATGCATGTACACTGACATCTAGAAAGTGTCATTTTACTCTGAACATCAGCGCAGGCTGTTGGGGCTTCAGAAGAAAGCAACGGCAAGAAAAATTAGTTGCTGCCAAGAATAATTGCTTCATGTGTACAGAGAAGTATGCACAGTGTGCCTTGCTATGACAATGGGCTGCAGGTGTACAAAGGATGCCAACACTGAAGAAGAATAATTAGTTCAGAGGAAGAACTGAACTGTTCATGCTTGAATCAATAGAAAAACACTATGAAATCTTTGCCCATGAAGTCCATCTCCCGAAACAAATACACATGTATTCCCCCAAGGGAAGATGCCCTTCAGAGATAAAAATCAGACTGTACAAATCGACAGAAATATGCAAGGGGAGATGCTGCTGCATGGGATCAGAGCATGCAGCATGCATGCACTGGTATTTGTCTCTCTTGTTGAAGAAGTTTTATGTTGAAGGAGACAAAGAAAACCACAAAGCCTTTAGCACATATTTACAGTTGCTGTTGTAGAAGGCAAACCACCTTATTTTCATCTTGCATATTAGAGAAAAGGAAAAAAGCTATTTTGTACCTGATTCAGAGCATATTAATAGACAGAGGGAAGGGTTCTCATATCCATCCCTTAAATGCTGCAGCCCCTACCTAGTTCCAAGAACTTTTTATCACAAGGTACTTGCTGTAGCACAAAATGAGTAACTAATGTCATTGTACCAGATAAGACAAAAAGATTGGTTTTAATTAAAAAAAAAACAAAACACCACCCCCAACAACAACAAAAAACCTACTAACTTTCTCTCTGTGGTAATATGGAGTAAGTTTCCTCAGAGATAATGGGTGCATAGTTTTAGAAGACTTCCACCCATCTCAGCATTCTCCGTTATCACAATATCTGGACAGTCACTGTGCTAATTTTCAAAACTTTTAAGAGCCTTTGCACTCCTGTTTTTTTCATTTTACAATGGTGAAACTAAAACAAGATGTCCAAGGTCACAGAAGGAACCAAGGGCTCTTGTGTGAGAGATGAACTTGCTTCTCTTGAGCCCTTGGTGAATACCTTTATTTTCCAAATGTTCCTTCTATCTGACATCAGTGCAGTCTAGTGGGGATCACGTATGCTGCAAAGCTACCACTGCATACACACTAGGGACAAGGAGCTAACTGGAGATCTTTTTCTGACTATTTTCTCTACTTTCTGACTACATAACTAAAACAGAGGAAAGCATATTCTCCATCTCCCTGTTGATAGTTTATTTACAATATCCCCAATACTCAGTTACTAGGTAAGAAGTGTTTGTTAGGCAAACAAGTATGTTTAAAAGTATGGGTCAAGAGTCCTTTACAGAGAACAGCAGCACCAGAGAAAGGCATGTATTACCAGAAAATCATTCTCATTCTCCCAGAGATTTAAAGTTAAGACCAAATACACTGTACTTCTATAATATAGAAATAGGGCAGGATGGAAAGAAAGCAGCTAATTAGAACAAGAAAGACTGTGAGAAGAGGAAAGTGCCTTCACATCACCCCCAGGAAAAGGGGTTTGTTCTGTATTTCTGGCTGTGTTGACCAAAGAGAAAGAGCTTGTAGCAAAGAGGGATCTGCATTCCACCCTTCTAAATTTTGCACTTCTCCCTTTTCCAGTCTCTGGATCAAATCAGCTCAGCACAGCCGAGACCCATTTGCTCACCAAACAGTGAGAAATAATTTATTGCACCAAAGGAAATTGCTCTACTAATTGTCCTGATACTATTGGCTGTTAGCACCTTCAGAGTGCTCTTAAAAATTAGAAACAGTGACATTTCTAATAGGAAGACATAAAACACTATCTGAATCCACAAAGTGCACTCATGTTCCATCTGAAACATTTGTCTCTAGCCCTACCTTCGCTTGGGCCAGCTGCTGTTTTCAGCTGCATCTGTAGCGTACCTCTTGAACATGCAAGCCAGTAGAAATGAATATGTACAGGTTAGGACTGAACTCTGCCTTTATTTCGGTAAATGTCATCAGAAAGTCTTCCAAACAGAGAATGAGAGGAGTCCTGAGAAGCTATCAGCTCTATGTACAGCTGGAGAAACTTACCATCTCTCCCTGTTGTACTGGAATGACTGAGGGTTGAAAGAAGTTATTGAGCTTCACCTAATCAACCAAAACAACCAAATAAAATCTCAGACCTAGAAAACCCTTAGATTTTGCAAATATAAATCCAGTCTTCACGTACAGTACCACAGCCTGAACTAGAAATTAGCTATTTCACCTGACTTCTAAGGCTGTTTAGATTTGGGACCAAAGCCGTCTCTCAGACACATCTACAAAAATAAATAAATAAATAAAATGAGAAGAGTTCATGAAGGAATTGGAAATTTCTCATGTTAATACTTCGTAAACCTCATAACCCAAGATCCAAATGGCACTTAGTTATTTCTATACCTGATATTAGGAAGACTACTCCTGGAATATGATTCTGTTGTGCTCACTTTAAGATGGATGTCTGAAGTAGGAAACATTTCACAGAGATGATAAAAACATTTGAATTTGAAATCTGGAAGCTTTACAGGAAGATTGACGGCCTTGAGAACCTCTCTTCCTATCCAGTTTAGCCAAGAAAAGGTTAAGAAGTAACTTTATCTAAAAGCACCTATATCAGGAGTAGTTTTTGACAATATTTAGCAGGAAAGGAGATAATGAGATCTAATAGTTGGAAACTGAAGCTTCACCAATTCAAACTATAAATAGGGCACTTAAAAAAAAAAAGCAAATAAGGAGAATAATTAAGCATTGAAAGAACATCTAGAGACCTTATATCCTCCCCATCACTGAAGTCTTTACATGAAGAGCAGTAATCTTTCTGCAGAACATGCTGCAGCTCAAATGCGTACTGGACCTAAACACAGGAGTTACTGAGTGAAGTTCTGTAACTCAAGTTATACCAGAGATCATTTTAGGAATTCATAATGGTCCCTTTCTGGCCTAGCTATGAATCTATATACTTTAAACAAGGGTTCTAATCGTGTTTGGGTTGGCTGGCAACAGTGTTTGGACCAATACTGACTGCATACTGAGCTACAAAACACTATACCACCAAGGATTACAACTAGTAAGGCTATGTAAACGTGCT
The DNA here is from genome assembly GCA_013401335.1 of Brachypteracias leptosomus. Lineage (NCBI taxonomy): Eukaryota > Metazoa > Chordata > Aves > Coraciiformes > Brachypteraciidae > Brachypteracias > Brachypteracias leptosomus. Next base: position 93,849 of record VYZX01025210.1, on the reverse strand, counting down.
CCATGTTGTTTATGACCTGAGACACCAACTTTGTGCAATACTATTCCACAGATATTTAATGATTAATTGTCTATGTTTTTAAATTACAGCAAGTCAGACTGGTGTGGAAATTCTAATAGGAAAGAAGCCTCCTTTCAAGTTTAAAAATGTGCCAATCAAAAGAAAAGAAAAAACAAAACAAAAATCTAGGTAAAAGTCCAATCACAACTAAAATGTTTTCACCGAGAGGAAGCCTTACCAGCTTCACACCACCTAGCATGCTGGCCAGCTGACAGGAAGGAAGCAGGTAATAAACACAGTGTCCCATCCCTTTCAGTATCAAGGGTCTCTACCTTCTTGCCTTGTGCATCTGCCAGACGTAGTGAGGAAGGCAGTAATTGGAAAGCCAGCCACAGTCCTAGCTCTGGAGAGGACAGGCAGTGGCTCGCACAGCAGAAGTAAATAGTATCAACTAATGCAATGAGGAAAAAAACAACAATGACAAAAAAACCCTCCAAGATCTTGGGGATCAAAGCACCAGCCAGTGGGGAAAAGAGCTGCTGGAGAAGAACTGCCTTGTGTTGGTTTTTTTGCACCTAATTTTGGGGAAAAGCATAGAAATGCCCTGTAAGTATGGCAGCAAGTTGTTCCTGGGCTGGGGAAACAGGGCAGCAGCCACATGCATGGACAAGCAGAGTCTGAGAGCTTGCAGATACTCGGGCATTGACCAGACATGGTCAGAAATGCTGCAAGCACCAGCTCCCATTCCCATCAGAAAGCAGCAAAAAGGTACAACCTGGGCTATGCTGCAACACAGGCAGAAGAGAGTAAGAGGCGGTAACAGGCAACAGGACCGTGCTGAATGCAGCATGGGCAATGAGTGACCTTGGGGCAGAGCACCTTGGTGGCCAGCAACAGAGCGAGCATGGGGAGCGACTACAGAAGCAGTGGGAGTATAGTTTGCATCCAGAAAAGGAGTGTGCCTGGGAGACAACTGAGGACAGGAATGAGAATGTCTTCTGATAAACACGGACTTTCCCTTCCCCCCTCAAAATCCCAAACCCATTTGTCAGATGGCAACACACAAAGTTACGTTTGCTCCTGGCCCTGTTGCTCAGTTCAAGTACCCCAGGAATGTAACACCTGACAAAAGTTTACTTAAAACCTCTCAATTTACATCAGAACTACTTCCTCTCCAAAAAGGAAAATTCCACTCTTCCTTGTCCTCATCCTATCTCACTAATTCAACTCTCACTGGCCAACTGCCCTTGGCCTTTCCTATTCCTCAAATATTAAATCATCTCAGCAAAGAAGGGCCTGGCTCTTATTTTGCCCTCAGCTCCAGTTTTTGTTCCAATGTCAGTGATATGCTCTTCCTCCTCTGCGGCATCCTTTTGTGCACAGATAAGCTCATTCTTCCTTCTTTCCCACTGCCTCTGTCAGCACACACACTCTGTAGTAGAAAGCCTGGGCATCCATGAGTATTTAATACTGAGATTCGTAGCAACCTGAAAAATACCCACAGCACAAATGCACTCCACTTGCCACAGTTTGTGAAATTCTGTGTTGCAGCAACATCACTGAGCAATTCCTATACTGTGGAAGGAAACACAGCACTTCCCATCAAAAGAAAACCTCCACGTTTGTGCCTGCCATGAGAAATGAGCCATCCAAATCCTTGACAGTGGGTGCAGGGAATGGGGGACGGGGAGGGGAGCAGATAATATACTGTATTTAAGAGTAATTTCCTTTGGTTAAAAATACTTTTTAGAAAAATCAAACCAGCTAGAGCTTTAAAAAAACAGACAAACAAACAAAACAAATGTAGTCAAAAGTCAGGAGGCTTCCCCACTTTCTTCCATTAAAGCAGAAACACCTCCTCATCCTGCCCCACACCCTCCTCAACCCAAGAAGGTAAGAAGGCTCCATGCTGACACTCACGCAGGTGTGCTGGCAGTCTGATCGTGTCTTCTTCCATCCTGATCGCTCGAGGCACTGGGACATGTAGTGGTGACGAGGAAGTGTAATTTGGTACCGGGCTCGCTGGAGGTGTGTACGAAATTCTTTCCTGCTGTAAAAAAGAAAGTGGAGGGGAGGGGTGGGGAAGAGAGAAAGAGAGAGGACAACGTGAACTTTGGAACAGAGGTGTGAAACCAAGGCAAGGGACGGGGAAGTGGGTGGAAGGAAGGAAGTATGTGAGCGTGGTGGGGGCGAGCAGCAGCAGCAGCGATGCACCCGGCTGCCCAGGGAGCCATGGAGCAGGGTACGCTTGCGGGCAAGCACTGCACAGGCAGCCTCTGCCTGGTGCTGCAGCCAGGGGCCAAATCGCTTTTAAGGCAATGGGTTTAATTTTCAAAAGGCCCACCAAGTTTCCAAGGGTCTTCTCAGAAATTCACTGAAGGAGGTAAGGGAAGTGACACACAAGTGGGGAGACTCTGAGGGTTTTACATCAGTGAAAATCTGACAGCAACTCCATGATACATGCATGAGTACCACTACAGAAATTGCCAAAACCACTTAATCTTATGCTAACAGATCAGTCACAATCTGAGCACGTTTAAGTCTTTAACATTTTACTCTTTCGTAGCATTTTAAAGACATTAGTAACTAGTTTTGTCTTTGCTGAAAAAAAACATGCTCTATCACTAAAAACTATTTTATCTACCATTGACTAACGCAGTACTTTTTTTTCTTCACTAAACTAGTTACTAGTACTTCCTCTGAAGTAGTTTAACTTGCAACCAAATAAGTAAGTCAGCATACAGAAAGCAGCTATGTAAGGACAATCAAATAGAGTTAAAGGGCAATTTGTGAATGTTGCATTAGTTTCACAGTTGTCACTGTTAGGTTTTTATTTCTGAAAACGTCTGCCAAGAAATTTAAGACTGAAATCTCATCTGATCTGATGGGAAAATTCTTCCATATTCTATGCCTGGACTCCAATCACAGCACAAATTATACCCTTTGTAAATAAATATCGCCACAATTTTACAGAGGCATAAAAGAAATCATTATGTTCTGCTCCCTGGAAGGTAGTGTGTGTTATTCCCCAAAACAGTGCTGCTGACATTTCATGATGGCATCGATTTACATCCACATACATACAGAAGCAGAAGGAGCTACCTTCATTTTAGAGCATTTGCAGGAGAGTACATATGCAGCTCCCCACCCTGACCCTGACCCCTGGCAAATGGAAAAGACAAATTTTGTGCTGGAGCAAGAATAGGTAATTACTCCCATTACAAACCACAACATTATCACATCCACACGTCAGGGGCCGACAGAGGCACCTGCAGAATGTAATGTTCGCACCCTCACTGCCAAAGGGAAGGAGAGATTTGTACAACATGAGGAAACAACAACTAAACAGACCAAAGCAGAAAACTCTTCAGGCAGACTAGGGGACATGTCCAGAAAGAGATGGGATATGGAGCACCTAGCAAGTCTTGCACCTCTTAGCCACCACTCCAAAGCAAGCCCAGTTCATTCTGGTGCAAGATGCTGCTATTAGCTTGCTGCTCAGGAGCCCAGGCAGAACCAAAAGTTTCACATCAGCATCTGGAGTCCCACCACTACACTAGAGCCACCGTGGACAGTCATGGCAGAGAAGCCTGACAGCATGTGGAGAATAAACTACTTTAACCATTCTGCGTTTAGGCAGAGTGGGAATACAGGCCTGGTTCACTCCACCACCACTATGTTATTTCTGCAAGTACAGCGTCTGTGGTTTTCAGCTCAGTACCTTTTAACCAGAAATTGTTCAGTCTTGCGTTCCAGTCTCCTACAAAGCCCTTTAACATCTTCTGTGTTCACTCAGTTTCTTTCTATTCATCACTGTCCAGGCAAGAGCAACCCATTAGCTCATATGAATTTACTTTTTCTTAGTTAACAAATTGGGTTGTTCATTAAGACATGGTGAAAGACACACCTGTGGAGCTACAAAACATTATTTTGCTTTCAACTTATGCAAGTCCTTCCCTGACCCGAAACAGCTGAGTCTATGCTTCACGTTCCCGCAAGCTGCAGCTCTCCATGCCTATTCTGCAGTCTTGCTGCCCATTGCACCTTCTCTCCATTGGTGCACATACCAGTAATTCTCAACCAGACCAGCCACTTCCTAGCACTTCCTGCTGTGATCCACAGCTCAGATAATCAAACCACACTGCAGCTGCTCACTTTGTTTATTGAACAAGATATTTATAAAAAGAGGAACACTTCTGAAACATAGCCGCACAGATGCCTGTCTCTGCAAACAGGCACTGGAGGGTAGATGGGAGACCTGAAGACCTTTTCCTCCTTCCAGAAGAACATAGGATACAGTCCAACCTTAGATCCCATTTCACACTCACAGAAATCCTGAATTTCTGCTGCAAAAACAAGGGCTGAGGCCTCAAAGGGCCTTCTCACTGGCCAATAGCAGGAGCAAAGTGCAAGCAGACAAAACTAAATCCAGAATCCCATGAACTTCCCTCAACACCTGGGAGGTGCAGTATCAAACTTAAGACTTGACGCTTCTATTACCTGCTGACTTTCTCTCTGCACTCATCATCCTCCTAAAGGCATATAGTAACCTGATTTATACCAAGCCAGTTGCATTGAGACTTTCCCTTATAAATAAACACATTTGATTCATTGTTTCCTAGTATTCGTAAGAACAGGTCAGTAAAAACCACAAAGAAGTTGTGGAAACGCACAGTTATTTTTTCCCCACACACCTTGGATGTTCACAGTAACGTGAATTTGCAGAACACATTTTAACAGAGCACAAAGGGGAGTTAGCTATCCAACTCTTATTAGTGCCTTTGAAATGCCCTCTCTTGCTAATCCTGCATCCATTTTTTTCCCAGCACCTTTAACCCAAATATCAAAGCAATTTACAGACATTAGGTAAGTCTTTTTCTTTTTATGAGTTACACAGACAACCTGAGTTACAGAAAGAGCAAAGCTCAAATGAGCTAAGTAATTTCAGAGTTAAGCCGTCTTGAAAAAAGACAAGCATGTGCCTCTCAAGGGCAATATATTTAACAAGTGCATCCTGAAAGAGTAGCCCTTGTAACCGTCCTGGCCAGATTTCCAAAAGGTGTGGAATGGTAATGTCACAGGGAGGTCAAGGCACTGGGCTTGTGGAAAAACGAGCTTCATCCCTGCTTGCAGCATGAATCAATAACATGGCTGGATGCAGAATTGCAAACATCAGTTCAGTTCTGCAACCTACCATAGCTCTGTGCTTCAGCCACATGCAACTCCCAGCAGACACAGACACGTGAATGTACAAGGTCACCTTTGCTCCTCCAGGCTTTTTGAGGCTTTTTAGAGTCACACTTCCAGGAAGTACCTGTTGTGCCCACACCACCGAGAACAGATTTGCTTTAATCATCACAACTCCAGAACTGCCTGGTGCTTCTCTCTATGGGATCCATGAAACAAAAACATGGCTCATATCTCGTGCTTCTAAGGTTACTCAACCTTAGGATTTCTTCTGAAAGCGTTTCCTAACCAGTCAGTTTAATATTTCCCTTTGCATTAAGCTCAAGAATAGATGGTTCAATGGTAGAGTTGTTCAAGCAACAGCTCGGGAGATTGGGAAGAAGGACAGGTAGTGTTGGTAGCAAAACCAGCACCAATCTTGCGTGTACTTGAGCAAACAACCTTGCTGCAGCTTAGTCTACTGGTAAAAGAGACTACATGGATACACATTTGGTGTGGTCCTTTAAGACTATTGGTGCTGAGCTTGGCATTACCACATTCCAGATTCATCACCTGCCAGGGGACTCTATAAACATTTAAACCCACAAGTGACCAAATGCTCAGCCCCAAATAACTGCCATATATGAGCAACTTCAAAATAGCAGCTCCCTAGTATTTTGCAAGTAGACAATGAAGTGGATAAAACAGTTGGCACATCGCTGACTGTCATCATTTTTGAAAGGCTTCTTCATCTCACAGTGACTTAGGGAATTTTCACCATGAAATTTCACGTTGACTAAAATAATTGAAGAGATGCATTAAGTCAACTTTTACGGAGAACCCCCCTTGGGGTTTATTCAAGTGGCTGGTGCTCCAACAGTGCCACCTAGACAATGAGCCCGGACTGCTGAGAGCGGGTCATGCTTTCACCTGCCCTATCTAGCAGACAGATTGAAACACATGGTTAAGAATCAAGATGAGCTATGGGTTTTTTCTCTTTGTTGCAGAAAAGTATGAAATATTAAATATCCAGGTGCTGAGAAAGCATTAGATCAAACCATCCTGTCTAAAAAAGGAAGGTAACTCAAAAGCTGTATTGATCATGACTATCTAGTAGAAGTGTACACAACAGCTGACTAGACTCACAAGGCCCTTAAAGCACATACTAGTTTCAGTTTGAAGAACTGAGGTAGTTCCTTTACAGACAAAATCTATTTCAACAGTTAGAGAATTCTATCAGGAACACAAATAATTCATATTGCTAAAATAATAATATAAAATATTTCAAAATTGCAAAATTAAATTTGTAGTAACCTCTTTAAAAGAGTCTAACAGTTGAGGATGAGTGAGACTCTAAGTAAAAATAGCTTAATGCCTTTGCTAAAATTACACCCTTCTAAACTCCAAAGCAGCAGCCTTTGTTTTGAATGTTCTTCAGCTTGAAGTCTGATAGTCTTTTTGTCCCTTTACTAAGTTCACTTTGATGGCAGGCACAAAGGACACATGTGCAGAAATGAAAATAAAATATGTAAGGAAGCATGCTAAGCAAGCCCTCGTGTTGTCCCAATGACACAACTACTTCAGAGGCTGGATAGGTGGTATACTAAAACAACTTTTTTTTAAGAGCTAAAGCAAAGATCTGCGTTACCCATGCAGCAAATTTTCAGCAAACCAAAACAGCCAACCTGGTCTGCAAATACCCTGCAGTGGACAGAAAAGGCAGCTGACTCCCACCACCCAGTAAGAACTTACTCCTATACTGCATGTGATGATACTACACAAGACAAAATTACCCAAGAGTGAAAGCTGACACACATTTGTCCCCGAGGCTGCTGGTGTACCTGTGCCACTTCATGTCTGTCATGTTGCACTAGCTGTTTACCTGTGCTTCTCCAAGCAGGCCAGGCTCCCCCTGCTCCCCAGAGGAGCAGGCATTACCGCAAGGTGGAGGTACAGCGATTTGTGCTGCAGCAACTATTGGGAACCAACAGTTCAATGTAAAAGGGGAGAACGTTCTGTTGCATTCTCACAGGCCATCCTTGCTTATTCGCAGGACAGAGGGAGATGGACATTGCTCTAAGGGAAGCTTCCAGCTCCCTGGGTATCATCACATCACCCTGCTCCAAATCCTTGCCTGTGGGACACGTACTCAGAGAAGGCAGCAGAGGCAGGTGTGCAGATGTTCTGGTGCCTTCTTAGATTTCTGGGGGATCCCTAGGTTTAAAAACCCCCAAGTAACATGCCCTTGGCTTGTGTAAATCCAGGTTTGAAACAAGGTTGTAGCTGTCAGGACTATGAAAGCTAGTGTTCTGGACACAACATTGCATACCCCAAATAACAGAGGATGTTCAGCTCTGCAAGGAGACGGGACCAGGGCTGCTATCTCTTTCAGCAAGCACACTGAGGCAAGGAAAGTGGAAAGCCAAGCCAAGGGACTAGGAGCTTGCGGAAGCCCGGGAGGGTCTGGTTTTGCTACTGTGGATCCTCCCAGGAGTAGATGGCTTGGGTATGGTAGAGAGGGAAAAATGTCCTTATAGAAAAGGGTTGTTGGGGGGTAATCAGGTGCTTGCAGAAAAGATTCAGAAGAACCTGCATATCCAGGGACTCAGCAGGGCAATGCCAGCAAACCAGCTACAGAGTAACACAGAAGATAACAGCAGGAGAATCAAGTAAGTTAATCATTAGGGAAACAAGTGAGAGGAAGAGGAAAGGGAAGGAAGGCGCACACTGTGTTCACCAGTGTTTTGTATGCAACACCATAGCTGGATACAAAAGTCCAAGAGACCACTGTGAGACAAGTTACAAGGTCTAACATAGGGAGGAGGGGGAAAATCAGAGCCCCTAAGAGACTGTATGGCACCAGGGACACAATTAAAACATGCTGGAATTTTGGTCAATGTTATATTACAGCTTGCATACTCCCAACTTCTGCCAAGGACAAAGGATCAGGCTCCTGAAAAAGCAAAGTAGAGCTCTGCAGTACCAGGGTATGAATTAAACTCTCCACTTCCCTCCCTTCCCCTACTGCTGTCATCTTTTTAATTTCCATGGCAGACTTCTCCTCATTTTTGATCCCATTAATATAGCAATTCACGTCAAATCTATAGCAGCATAATCAGTGCATTATCAGTAATTAGAGAAATTAAAACAAACACAGCTCTCTGGAATGGACCTTATGCAAAGCAGCACTGGGAAAAGATTAACATCTCATTTCCTGTGCACAGAGAGCAGAGATTGTCTCGGTGACCTTAGTGATTTTGTGAAGTTCAGTTCCTCCCTGCCTCCTCCCTTCAGCCTGCCTCTGATGAACCTCCCAGCACAAGGGCAGGAGATGGCTACCCTCTCACGTCTCAATCCTTACTCAAGGAAAGAAAAAAACACAGAGGTGCAACAGTTCATCATGAAAGGGAAGGGGAAAGGAGACAGTGGGGAAGTTCATGCTTCTCCCAAAATTATTATAGCCACTGTTCTAATTAAATTAAAATAGTACAGACAGCAATACTGATGCACTCAACTGTTGTGAAAAGGCAGCCTGCGGAGGTCAATGTTGTTGTTGAAAATGCCATGATATGGTTGTATTATTGTTTACACGCTGCAAAATATCTCAAATTAGCAAATATAAATGAAGCAAAAAACTAGCTGAACCACATGCTCAAATATTATTTCTTCACTGAGGTCACTGCTAATATATGGGGGAATAAAGAACATGGGCTGTGGGAAGATAATATTAGGTAAAACTACAAGATAATACTAAGGCAAAAAGCTTCATAAGATTCATGAAAGGATTATTCATTTATATGAATAATAAAGAATATTATCCACAGATATCCCAGCTACGCAGCACAAAATACGTATGGGAGACAGATTCTGGTTTAGAATTTGGAAGTGAAATCATCATGCTCTGAAACAGGAGTACAGCCTTATCTATTTGAAGTGGGAGACCCTTCCACCCACCATTCTGCAGTGATGCCCCAAGAAGAGGCTGTAAAGCTGGGATTTGGCTCATCTGACTTACTACTTCAAGGCAGAAGTCAAGCACAGCCCGATGTTAAGAAACTGTCTGCCCCTGGTTTCTTTCCACATGCGGCTCCAAAATTTGCATTATGGGATTGCCCCTGCAACATTCCTCCAAAGAACTTGCTACTGACCTCTGTTTAAGCAGGGCATGGAGAAAGGTAGGCCACTGCTCTGATCCACAGGACAATTCCTTTTGCACCTACAGCATGATTTTTTTAGCACACTCACTTAGCACAAAGCACCACAAAAGGCTCGAGAGAGAGAGAGTTTATTGGACAGCTGGAAAAAAAATGTGAGGCTTTGAAGTACTGCGGTCAGTGAGTAAGCAACAGGGAAGCAGGGAGGGCAATAGAGAAAGACTTTCCAGGCTTAGATATCTGTGCGTCAGAGATATTTCACTGCAGCTTTTTTGCATTCTCTTTTCTAAAAACAGGGAGTGCTGGGGAGTCTCATCTCTGTGACATACGGTGGTTGTACAACCCTGCCTGTACATGTGGGAATTCACACCCTGAACACCCATGACTGGAGTTGTGCACTCATTTCAGTGCAAAATTTCTGGAGGCCATGAAACTGAGATGGGAAAGCTACGGGGAAACATGGTGTACAGGGAGCTGCCCTCTCTCCTGTTATGGGAAAGGAGAATCCTGGAGCTGCTCTGCAGCATCTCAAGGCTGGCACAGCAGCATAAGTGCTTTCACTCAGTTGCATTATGGAGCTGTCACTGTACTGGCAAGCTGCAAGGCTACTATGTGTTCATTCATTTCCGGGACAAGCGTCATTTCTGGTCTTTCTACAAGGGATAACTGCTGCTTTCTGAACATTTTTACTGAAGCTACAATTAGTGTGAACAGGATCCTTTGCAACAGGGGATATCAAATATTTCCATAGCATGAACCGCAGGTCAAAACTGTCACATGGACGAGGTCAACTCATTCTCTGCCATGGATTATCTACCTGCCCGTCAGTTAAGTAGTGGAAAAATCATGGGAGAGTTATTCACATTAAAGTCATAGTTTCTTTTAATCCTCAGTCACTGATGGAAAGAAAATTCCTGAGGAGATACAATGCTCTCAAATATGCATTTAAAAAATGCAATTTAAAAATGTAAGAAGTGATCCTTCTTGGTCCCATTGCACAGCTGGACTCTGCTCCCATCTATACCTGCAAAATTCTCCCATGATTTTTAAAAAACAATAATTCTGGTCCTGGTTTACATGAGTGAAAATAAAGTCCACACGTGGGTCTCAATATTTATCTTCTCCAGTTGAGTCACTGAAGTTTACCTTCTCTCTCCCTCTCCCTCCCTCTCTCTCTCCTTAGCTACCCGAAATATTTGAACCTGAGGGTGAACAGTGTGTATATATGCCTGTTTGGAAACAAATTGCACCATGATATGCTCTAATTATCTGCTACCATGTGAAAATATAGACACACCCAAACATCAGCTACTATAACAACCTGGAAAAAAAGTTGTTTATGTTTAATTACATAGGTGCCTGCTCCAGTAAGCATGAGAACGTCTCTCCTCTATGAAGAAAAGTTATCCGCTGCTGGAGGCACTGAGAAGACAATCCTGATCATAGGCTTGGGTTCTGGCACTGAAAGACCATTTCAGACCAAAGAACTGGTGTACCTACTTGCTATCCTGTGACACAACAGTTTAACTCTGCAAGGTTGACTTCTTTACAATTTTCCTCACCAGCAAAACAAAACACTATTGGCATACACATAACCATCACATTTTCATGACAGCATTTCATCACACTTTAGAGTTCTGGCAGACTTTCCATGAAAAAGGACATACCAAATACACAGAGAAACCTAGGGATGCCATGACAAAGTCTAACCATACACCTTACAGTTCTTGCTATCTAAAGGTTCAAGGGGTGCAAAAGTAACCTAGCATATATAGCATGGCAGGGAGTGTGCTGTACCCCCTTGTTCAACACCACCTTTAAGTAGGTAAAAGCAACTTTCCAGAGGGAATCTATGGCAGCCCAAGAAGAGAATAGCTATAATAAGGGCTGTTTGAGAAAGAAAACCAGACAGATCCACTTGGGTGCTCAGGAAGACTGAACAGAATCCACAAAGAGAGAAAGATGACCAAATAAAATATGCATTCTCAAAAACTTAGTAAACTAGTCAAGAAGCAAGCAGCAATGGATGTTTGCCGCTATAAAATATCAGAAGGATTCAGATTATTTGACTTCCAGCATATTAAATGCAGAGGGAGTTCCTAAAAAGGGCCATACTTGCACTGACCTTGTCTACTGTACAGAAACTGGATATGGAAGAAACATCAAATTACGATCTTCCTCTCCCACTGTCTTTCACTTACTCCAGCCACTTTAACATGAACAACATGAGATCAGTGTGACTAGAAAGGAAACTCTAGCTGTCAATGGATACTATATAAAAACCAGCTGGTAGAATTTAACTTAGAATATTGCATCCTACACATTTGCAGGCTCTTCATTCTGCATCATATCTATACACACAGAGCTATATATGCAAGACAAGTTTTATGAGAGTCAGAAGGTCTACCTTATAAGGAAGGAATAAAGGAACTACAGACACAGTGAGTGATATGACAGATATAGGTCAAGAGTCAAAGGAAATAAAAACAGAGGAAAAGGAAGATAATCTGGAAGACTTATTGCAGAAGGATGAACTCATGATAAGCTGTGATTAAAACATTAAGATGCAATGAAGACCACTGAAAGGAGTTGACTTACATCAAAAGAAATAAAATCTGCAAGCAGGTCAACCTGTACAAGAATCAGGGGGTTTTTACAATTTATTTAACAAGCTATTTAGCAGCTTTTGGAAGATCACTCCAGTTGGCAGTCTATGGGTATGAAAACGCAAACTAGAAGAAACGGAACCTTTTGCTGATCAATGCATCAAACACAGGATATTGCTCAAAAAGGAAACAAACCACTTGGGGGACAGCTTGATGCACAGCAAAATCTTTTATTTTCTCTAAAACATGGTTCTTCAAGAACAGAACCATTGGGATTGGCAGAACACTAAGGAAATTTTAAAAAAATATGTTTGTACAGAAACAGCTGGGGATGGTTCAGCATATCTGATTCAAAAGAAGAAAAGGTGAGCTTTCGCATGTGTTTGAAAAGAAGCTGAAGCTCCTGAGCAAGCCATCCTTTAAAGGTGTAGGTGACAGAAGGAGAGCAGAGCCTGAATTCGACAATATGGCCTGTATTCCAGAGACAATGACAGGGTCGAGTGATGGCTCTTTATAAAATGCTTTCTCCTCCATTAATGCTGCACACTCTAATGATTTGGCCATTACCATTAACAAATCTGCAATGTCCCTGCCTGGAGCTAATAAGTAATGAAGTAAGCGGGTTAATATTCTGTTGTGTAAGGAGAGTTATTAGCAATCCTTTCCCAACTGCTCTGAAAACAAGAGATGCCTTCCAGGTACAACCTGTCCATGTGACAGGGTACATCCCACACAGCCCTTATTCCTTCACTCTGGAAATTCCAGTGGCACTCCCAGCACTCAGAAGAACAAGAAGTGGATCACCCCCTGCATAGTGCTGCTGTATTGGGGCTGGGCAGCAGATGCCACACTGCAAAGCACAGGAAAAAACAAGCTCCACAGAAGAAATTTGAAGAGAAATGATAAGATGGATAGGAATCTGTTCCTAGACTTGCTACTGACTCTCCAAAACAAGTTGTGGCATTACCACAGCCCTCGTTGCCTTGGTTGTGCCAACAGGGAAAGGGGATAACGCTGAATCCATAGGTCTGTCAAGCTCCAGGATGGCTAAGCACAAAAATCTCAGTTCAGCTACTCTCCTTCTGCCATAGCTTTTCCTGTTCGTTAAGTTCCCCAATTGCTTTAATTGTTCCTTTCAACATTTGCATCACTTTTTGTTCCTCCTCAAATTATTGTTTTGTTTTAGCTCATAATTCCAAAGCATTGGTTATGATGTTGCTCCTGGCAAAAGAGAAATGCTGAAGTTTCATTCTGGTTATCTTTGGCTTGTTTTCACAGCTAAGCAATGATGGTTCACAACAGAATGGACACTCTAGTGAGAGCCACTCCACCCCTACCAGAAGACTGCTTATGAGCTGCAAATATTGCCTCACTACATGAGGGACAGGTTTGGAATCTGAGCCAGCTGAAATGGAGTAAACCACAGCCACCTTTAAGAAAAAGAGTAAAGTGCTTGTCCTGAGCCCGTTTTGACTCAATCTGAAGGCTTGTGCACAGTCCTTATTATTACACTATTTAAATATGTCCCATAACAACTTTATCACTTTCCTGCAATCAAGAGAAGCATTATTACACTCATCTTTACAAGTGAAAGGACCAAAACATATGCAGATCAGGTGGACAGGTGCTGAGCAAAAACCTACTTTGACACCTTAGAAAATACTCTCTCCTAAGAGCTCTGATGAGATCTGAACCCAACTGTTAGGACTTGACATTTATACAGTGATAGCACTCAGAGGCAAACTGAACCATGGGGTCATTGTCCAAGCACCACAGAAACACTGAGCAGAGGACAGCCTTGAAGAGCCTAAAGCCAAAATAGTCAAGATAGAGAAGCACCAGATGAAGGATCTTTTTTAATCCTATTTTACAGTTAGGAACACAGGTGCAGGAAGAAACAGCAAGTTGCCTAAATCCCATTTTGACTCTCTACCTGCACGGCTGTGTTCCAGAGGTTATGTTGCTGCTCTGGAGTCATAAGGATGAGCTACAAGAGAGTAGTAAAATGACATGGACATCATGCAAAAGCTCTGAGAGAGCATCATTTCACTTTGCATTTTAGCACTGATTTTAAATATCTTCCCCATGAGCACTTCTGATTTCTAATGCTCCTCCTTACCAAAACATTGAAACCTTTCGACTCACAAGTGGTACCAGAGATGGCCTGCATTAGAAGAGAGCTGTGAACCTGTTCCAGAAACACGTCCCTCCTCTGCCACAAGAATCAGGACAGAGACACTCCAATCCTTCCCACGGTTATGCAACAGCACAGATCCAGTTAGGAAGGAAGGTCTCCTTACCAGACCCAAATCAGAGCTAAATGGCCTTAAAAACCAGCATAGTTTCCTGCTGGCACAGGCAAGCAAAACAGGGGGGCATCAATCACCCCCATCTAATCAAGCAGGGTGTGTTTAACACTCAAGCTGAGCTGTGAGACTGTCAAAGATGAGGGAAGAAAAAAAAAACAACAAACAAAAAACCTGCTTACAAGAAGCATGATAAAACTCTTCTTCTGTTCCTACAGCCAAGAAGGTGAATGGGACAACTGCCCAAGAATAGGAACATTCCCAGCATTTCGAGGACACACATGTTCCTTTTAGCAAGCATCCCTCAGCCCCTTCCCCCACATGGCCTTCCCCACAGTCCTGTGTACACATACTAATGGCTGAAATTTTTGTTAGGGGAAAATTAGCTGGAATTTTTTTTTTTTTTTAGGGCTGGCAACAAAGACAAGAGACTTTTGCTGGCGTTTCTCCTGTTTATACAGGACCCGCCAAACCGGTTGTGTGATTTTTATGCTGCTTTCTTTTCCACAAAGTCCTTCGAAAGGCAAAATAACAGAAAGCAAATAAGGAAAAAGTTTGGTTATATAGGTCCAAAGATCAAGCCTTGGGAATACAGCTGAAAAATCAAAAATTAACCAGAATCTTAAATTTATTTTGAATATCCAAAAACCACAGTTATGTTTATTATTAAGACTTTGTTGAAATAGAGCATTTGTTTTGAGCAGTGAGAAGCAGCCTCATTTCAAATTGTTTAACACCTACATAGGTAAATTATGCAGCAGATAAAATAAGAAAGTGAGGCACAGAGCAGTCAAATGAACTGCTTGAGGTAGGCAGAGCCAGGGACAGAGAGCAGGTCTTCTGAGCATCCACCTGGTTTCCTGCACTGGTTTCATGCCACTTCCCCTGTGTACATGTGCCTAATTCCCCAAGCTAGGCTATCATGTGTGGATATGGATGCCTTACCACCAACGCCAAATGGTTCCTAATCCTAGAAAATTATGCTGCTTTATCCTTCTACAATGCACTAGACAAAAAATAATTCATCGGTTGCAACTGCCTGGCTATAAGTCAGCTGCCGGGGATCTCTAGATCAGAAATGGTAACAAATTCTATAGTAAACATTTCCCTCAATGCACGCAATTTTACTAAAAATCAAAACATTGCACCAAAAATAGTCCTTTCAATTACTACATAGGGGTTTTTTTAATGTTGAGGTTTGTTGGGTTGGTTTTTTTCAGAATAACTTATCTCAAGCTCAGCAGCATGATGCTGCTACACTTTCCAAGCGGAACATTTGGTCTTCAATTCAGAAGAAATTTCTGTTTCAATATTAATTTTGCTATCCACATTCAAAATCCTGAAGCAAAGTGGAATATAATGAGTAAGTTTAGCTTTCTGTTTGGAGTGCTCTTGTCTTGCTCTAACATCAGAATTTCCCCACAGAATGAAAATGCTATGAGCATGAGGAAAAAAAAAAACAAAGAAAAAAAATCAATCCAGTGTACCGAACCAGTCACCCTACCCACACAGTCCTGGGTGCCCACTGTTTACTCAGGTGTCCCTATCTTCTCCAATGGCACAGAAAGCACGACCTTCCTCTCCAACACTCGCATATCGCTCCGCTCTCTCACCTATGAGGCCACCTAGCACACACGGAGCCTGCCACTTGGACAGCCTCAGTGTAACTGACACGGTAAATATTCATTTTCACCGGGCTGTATAATAAAGGATGAGATAAAACCTTGCGCAAATAAATGGGCAAAGTTCGAGCTTACAGTTGCTCCTCATGGGCCACTTTAAGCTAACACACCCGCTTCTTTGGCAACTGGTTTTGCTCCCGAAGGCTTGTGCTTTGCAGGGCTGCCTCAGCAGGGCTGAGTGATGTGCTTATTCAGGATCTGCCTGTCAGCCAGAAGGATCCCAAAGTGATTTACAAAAAAATTATGAGGGATTTACAAGCTCGCTGCACAACAAGTGAATGGGCACCATTGCTTACACATCTGCAAGAAAAAAGAAACATTTACCAAGTTCCAGCTACATTAGAAAGGCAGCTGCTTGGGAGCCCTTACAATCAGCTCAAATGAGAACAGCCAGCCATCCTGATCGTGTGAGCCCCACAGAAACCCATCCCCTATGGCTGTAAGCTGTCTAGAGCTGGTCCAGCTCCCTCTGTAGCCACCATAGAGGGGTTCAATAGTAATATCTACATACGTAACCACACAGCAGTGTGAGAAAGAATCCCTCGTAACAGCCTGGATGCTTGAAACTTGCGTGGATCAGACTTCACGGGCATAATGCAGCCATCCTACACACTCCTCCACTACAGCACACAACCTCGAGATGCTTTTAGGCTCAGACGTACAGACATCACATTAATGGCAAGCATGGTTTCTTGAGTCGGGAGAATCCAATCCGAATTGGACAGAACAGTGCAGGTCGTATGCACGATGGGGCGATACCCACGCAACAAATCGCACTCATCGTGCAACCCGCAACCACTCCACCTGCCTCCTGCTTGCTTATACAGTGCTACAATTACATAACTTCGTGAGCTGCCACAGAAAACTGTGTTTATTTATTTATTTACCCCAAAAGCTTCTCCTCTTCCTATCCCCATCCAGACTGGAATCCTAGCAGTGGAAATGCAATGACCTAAGGGACCAGACTGGAAATGCCAAAGCTACTAACACATTTAAAAGTAGAGTGGCCTGATTCGTCCAGAAACATAAAACTTTTTGTTGGAGTAGTTGATGTAGCTGGACAAGCTCACAGGCAAAGCTCTGCATGTACACTTACGTTACATATGCATATTGTTACATATTGCCATTGCAACTTTAACCTTAATGTCAAAATTTATAGCAATAATAAAGAACCTGTGTAAAACTCATCTCAACTCGCAAGTGTGTAAAAATAAATGCAACATCTTCATCTTTGATGTTGCATGAACTAATCGTAAAAAAACCTGTGAGCAAGCACATGCGTTCCTACTGATACAGGGAACTGCAGGTTTTGCTGAACACTGAAAATTGCCAAAGTGGCAAATGGAGTTACTGGTATCTTTAGTGGGCAGAAGTACCTGCTCCTATTACTTGCAATAGTTGGCTAGTGACATACACTGCAGCATGACAATACCCCCTGCTATAGCTAAGCCTGTAATTGCAAAACAGCAGAAAAAAAATAAAAGCATCAACCCTGTTGGGAGATACATATAACACCCTTGGCACAACATAAATTATTATTAGATATACACAGAGCTCCTAGTTTGGGGAGAGAATGAGGAAGCCTGTCACTAAGAGACAGGTGAGAATTTTGGGGCACAAATTCTCTAGTGCATGGGAGTAAAGAAAAATGGGAAACACTGACAGCTCCAGATATAGCAGAGAACACGGAACAGAATCAGATCTCACTGATGAGATGGAGAGGAAACACAAGACACCCATGAGAGCATGTGGGAGGAAACACCACGAGCTCCCTGGTCTGTAGAAGCAGCAAAGATTCTTGCCTTCAAGGTTTAACTATAAAAACCTACAAATGCCAGAAAAAGCATAAACATCTTTTTTATTAAAGGGAGGGGGTTTGCCCTCTCTATGGAAGTACAAAGTTCTAAAGGCACTAGATGTACAGACTTCAGACAAAGCTGCAAATCCAAACACCTCAGCAAGTCCTAGAGAACAGGAACCAAAGTATGTGTGTGTTCACTATTCAGAATACCTACTGGTGCCTAGTAACACAATGAAGGAAGTAGTCTTTTTTTTTTTCTTTTAGGAAAACATTTTATTCTACCCTTGCATCCTAGCAAAATCAGTCCTTCTGATTAAACTAAAATTGGGAGATTTCTTTTGTTCATTGTGGATCCATTAACACCAGCTGCATCTGAAACATTACTTAGACAAAGCCACCCCCATTCTTTACAGAGACACAACTCAGTGCTAAGCTTGCAATAAAACTCATCACTATGCTAGGGGTCATCTAGAGGGTTTTATGTCCTGTATTAATTCAAACTAAATTACCTCAGTATGCATGAGAACAGACACTACACAAATCCTGCACCAAACATACAGCATGCCATCATGGTGTATCAGCCTACAAAAATCACCCAAAGCAGTTGTCCTGAAGCAAATGCTGGCTAGCAAATTTTACAACTGTGCTAGTTAATGGGAGTCAATTGTAATCTCTTCATTTCAATTTATGCTGGACCACAAACTTTTGTCCAGTCAAAGCTCAGGGTTTAGTAAACAATTGCAGGGATTTAATTGCTGTTCCTTACAACCCTGCCACCAGGGGTTACAAGCCGAAGCAGACTAGGCAGAAGAGAATGCATGAATGCTCTTTATCTGCTCCAGAGCAAGGTCCAGAGGCTTACTTGAAACCACTGGGGGCTCAAACCCAATAAAAAGTGACCCTCAGGTTAAGCAGAGGCATTTGATTAGCTACACACAGTGACTGCATCAGCAGCTGCAGAGTTAATGTAACTAGGATTGCTCACTCTCTACTACTTCCTTAACTTGAGCTTTTGTGACAAGGAGTTTCAATCACCTCAGCTCAAGGAGAAAGCAACACTAGTGGAAATAAGGACGTCCATATAAACAGGAGAAGGGTAGTGGGGAAACTGGAGTTACAAGGTATACTGCCAGAGCAGTGAGGACAAATCTTTAATGGTCAGTCTCTCAAGATGTTTTGTATTTTCTTTACCACTAAAAGATGAAATTTAAGGCATGCAATCTATACCACTATTCAAAACCAACAACAACCAAAAAACCCCCCACATCACACTCCCCAACTCCAAAAGAATCTAGCACAAGTGATACAATCTGTGTTTTCACATATTACATACACATTTAAAATACCTACCTCCCCTTTGCTCATATCCACAGATGATTCCTAAACTTCTGGCAGCCAACTTGTACAGTGATGAGGGTAATCCCAGGTGCAAGTGCTTTGTTCCCTGACAGGTTTACATGGGCAATTTGTATCATTAAAGAACATTAGCATCCACATGACTATTTGCCTATCTAACATTCTCTTTGTATCTTGTTCTACCTATCATTTTCAGACTGTTGTTTCAGAGAACCAGGGGGGGGAGGGAGGAAGCTTTGTTCATTTACACACGCTGACACCAAATCTAGGCCAAGAGAAGGTAAATCAGCAGCACCCAGAGAGCTGGGCCTAATTTTTAAACATATACATAAGGCTGTAGTTGTTCATGCTAGCTATTATCTGCCACACCTGTGTAGACAGCAAAAGTCTGAATAAGCTTTGATGGCTCAGGAGCAGGGCCTGACCAAGCTTTGAGAGCAGAAGGAGTAAGGCCACACACATCCTCTCTACTCTTGCACTACACTTCAGGTTATGATTCTCTGCTGCATCTGTGCAAACTTTGTCTAAAATGTCATCTCAGTCTTCAGAAAGTTCAGGACTAGATAAACAAATCCACACCTGATTATTCCATGCAATATATGACCATTTTAAGGATGACTGTACAAACTGTAGATGTCATACACTGTTTCTTTGCTGTCTTTCAGCCAAAATTTAGAAATACTAATCTTTATTCAAAGACTTCTGAAGCCAATGTGGGGTGGGGGAATCTTACAGGAAAACAAACACACACACACAAATTATTTCTTCAGTTAAATTTTATTTACACCAAGACAACAGATCTCCTTTACCGCTGTAAACCCTCAAAGTCTACCTGAACTTTGGCCTCATTTTCTTCACATTTCATGCAGAAAACAGGCTTCCAGACAACTTGGATATGGTTTTGTCCCTTTAAAAGTACTTGAACCATAGATTAAACAAACTTTGACTCTTCTTACCATGGGGATGGCTGTTCACACTTCTCTTCACAGCTTGCCACTGCTGAAGCGTGTCTAATGTCACCCATGGTAAGTTTTCAGGTGGGGAATTAGCAGCAGGGGCAGACAGATTCTGAAGACGCAAAAGATGCTGCTCTCATGATGATGCCATTTGTCATGAAAAGCCATGGGAGAAATCTCCCCCTCAACTATGTCAAAACAGAATTTTGTCAAGTAAAAATCTTGTCCAGTTTCTCATCAGTGGGGCTCTATGGAGGAAATGTTACAACATATTTCTTCTTAAACCCATGTCAGCTACTTCTGCCAAACATCATGGAGCCCTTAATAGTTCAGCACCAGACAATTTTAGGAGGCAACTAAACCATCGCACAAGAGAACTGATCCAACATTGAAGGAAGCGCCTGTTGTTATGTAATAGGCCACAGTTACCTCCCTTTGAGAAAGAGAACAAGCCTGTCTCTCACTACGGTCAATCCACTAATGCCCATGCTCATTGCTTAATCCTATCTCAAGTCCTGTGTTGTGTCCTTCCTAACAAAAATATGAAATCAGCAGGAAACGGAGATGGTTTATGGACTACATGCTGCTGCTGAGCGCAAGCCTTCTCATTCACAACAACAGTTAAATTTGGTACCAAAGAGAGAGACTGAAAGAAGGGATGCTTTGTAACCACCAGGCTCACAAGCCCATTTGCTTTAGCTCTTTTCTTCCCTTCCTTTCCCTGCCCTTTTGGAAAGCACAGTCATTTCCTCACTAGCTAGCAGGGGGATGAATATTGAGCTGAGCAGATGTTGCAAGGCTTGTGACAGAGGGTGATGAACATACAGAGTACATGCATAATAGCTGTAGAGGCAGAAGAGCCCAGATTTGAAGGAAAGACCTTGCAACCCTGAGCGGTAACTCTGCCCAATCAAGCCAGGAGGACAACCCAAGCAACACTGGGATCACAAAATACATCCTGCCAATGAACTATCTGCTGATTAAAGCTGGTAGGGGATAATTTCAATTGCCTGAACCTGAAAACCAGCCTATAGGCAAATGGGAACAGCACCTCAGCCGTACAGCTCCTAAACTGAGCCATGTGCCAGCAGTAAGTTCATAGCACAGTTTAGTCTATAAGGGAGAGGAGTCTCTTCATCCCCACCTACCCACAGAACAAGGGGACCCTGCCTCAAAAGGCAACGCCTGTACTGGAAATGCTGAGAGACTGCACCAGCAAGGCCTGGAGTGGGACGAGGCCAGGCACATGGAATTGGCCTTCATGCCCAGCCAATGGAAGGACAATCAGTAGCCGTGCTTGTTACACTGGCTTCAGCCTGTACACTTTCCCCTACAGCTGTGAGAAAGTATGGGCTCTCAGCTAACACCCCTTTTACACCACTTAGGTTTTGACAGCCCTGGGCAGACTTCAGGCACACACACAGAGCCAGTCAAAACGCATCACGTCAGCAGCATTGCTGCCTCCTTCATGCAGCACCTTTCAAAGGAGACTCACATCTTACATTCACCTCAGTAGCTCACAAACAAGCAAAGTACATTTCCAAGTTCACCACCAAGGACAGTGGCATAGCTCCCTCTCCCCATCACCCCTGCATGGCCATGCCACACGTAGGGTCACTGAAGCATGGTGAGTATGTTTGGAAAGATGGGGTGTGCACCCAGCAAGGGGCAGGGACGGTCACCATTCCAAGGGGCACAGCCCAAGGAGACACACAATGAAGGGGCCGCTGCTTCTGAAGGAAATACAAAGAGATGGAGGCTCCACAGAGAGCGAAGTCTGGGCTGGCTTTTTGCTTAGACAAGCCTGACCCAAGAAGGCAGGCTGCTGTGCAGCACACCTCATCCAGGCAGCCTCTCTGAACCGCTTCAAGCTTTGGCTGTAGCATGGGTCAAGGTACATCTGTGATGGATCTTCAGCATCAGAGTGTGTCAATCAAGTCCGTCCCACTCCCATGCAGTTTCTCCAGAACAAGCCCTTTTCCACCAACAAATAAAGGAACTCCCACTGCCAAAAATTCCTACTATCTGCTTTCAATATTTCTTTATTATGGAAAAATAGATTCTCCCCTATGTTTAAAATGTAATTAGTTTGCAGTCTTAGCTTCTTTGCTTTTTAATCAACATCTTTACTTCAATATGTAGATGCCACTAAGAAAACAGGCTTTAGATACAGGGAAAATCTGGCTCAGGAAACCATGACAGACCCCAGAACCAGTGGGAGGTAAATCCCTCTGAGATGAGAATCTCAACTTCCCAATTTCACCATTTAAAGAAAATGACAACTTTCCAACGAAAAAAAAAAAAAGTCTGATAGCTGGGATACATTAAGGAAAAACCCAACAAACTGCTGACTTTTATAGACCTGGATTAGGAAGCAACTACAGAGGCAAAGGTGAGCCAATAAGAGCCTTCTGTAGGAAGGTGGGGTGGAGGTGGAAGGAACAACTAACGTGTTAAGTACTTCAGGCAGCACCTCTTCAGTCCGGAGTAATTGCACACAGCAGAACATCACCTCTGACCAGGTCTTCAACTGAATTTCTCCAAGTCCAATCCAGTGACATGCTGATAAACTTCCATATCTATTTTAATTGACGAGAGCTGAGGGCATTCAACAGATTTTAGGACAGACATTCACAGCAGAGATTTAAGATGGGAAGCAATACCGAGAAGTGGCTGATTTTCTATTTGTGGTTAACAAAGTAAGTCATATGGAAAAAAATGTGTTTCTTCTGAAAATGGATATAACCCCTTTATTTTTAATTATAAAAGAAAAAGCTATTAAAAAACAATTTCTTTTGACATTTTTCATGGGAAATGCAACTCAATACCAGTTCTATTTCTATGCAATAAACGCACTACACATGTAAGAACACACAACACATCCAGTGTATTTGGTTAACTAAAAAAAAAAAGGACAGAGAAACACTAACTCATCTCCTCCTGCAAATTCCATATTTGTGCATGAATTTGTGTACTACAAGGAAAGGGACTGAATAAGTCTCAGTCTAACACTTTTCTGTTGTTGTTAGTTAAGCTCCTACTTGATTTCTACAGTGCATGCTTTAAAGTTAACACATCATCATGTGGACGAGTTTCTAAAAACTGCATGTGAAATGTCTGGAATTAATACTGTATATGTGCGTATGTGTACTGTATTAGCCAGTACCCACAGTGATAGAAAAGTTAATGTGTTAAAGGAACAGCTAAATAGACAAGAGTAATGTAACGGCTTTGAAAATGAGCCTAAAATGCTTAGACCTACAGGTCTTGTTAGATCCACGGGTTCATGCACAAAACATGGAAAACGTAAAATCTCAGCCTTGGAGTCTGTTTCAAGTCCATTCATAGGATCCATAACCACACTGCAAAAAGAGTTAACTTACCCAGTGTTTGGCTTCATCTGTACTAGTACAAAAAAGCAGTAACAGACAAAGCTCTTCCTCCAGATTGCTTATCAACATCTCCATAAATAGGGCTCCCATTAAAATGTGAGAGCGTGTAGGTTTGCTCAGGGATCTCAAAGATAGCACACTTCCAATGCTTTAAACCGCCTGGGTCATACCCCACATTCCCTGTGCACTCATCCCTAAGCAAAGGGCAACACTTGTGTTCTCTTACTAGTGTGGGGCCACAATCCTGCCACCAGATCTGTGTAGGTGGTTACCGACACACACAGGGTCCCACTGAAGTTACAGGCACAGAGGTCCACCCATGCAGATCTCATTGCAGGATCAGGAGTTTGGCTGGAGTCCATAGTAAGGGCTGCTCTACATGTGGGTTTTGGGGGTATGAATCTTCTGTTTTGTTTAATAAATTAGGGTAACTAAAATTCAGCAAAAATTTGCAGCAGATAGGCTGTGGTGATGTAAAATGGGATTCACATTACTGCCTTTCATCTCTGCTTAGAACACCTTGCCTGCAGAAAGCCACCAAGCAGCACAGCAATTGCAGATGAAGCCATTGCCTGATTTCTATTCCAGAGAAGCTCCCCATACGAAGACAATTCTGGAATCAATGTATATTTATCCTGGAGTAATAATGCTGCTAGTAACATGGGCAATCTCTTCCATAAGAACAAAATTACAGCACGATAACCGTTCTATAACCATCTATAACTAAGATGGTTATACACCCCCAAACACACACCCAGTAGACTAGGCCATAAGGAATACGGGATAGATCCAAATACCAACTAAAAAACAGTGGGAGTCTTCCCAATGACTTCAGTGGGCTTTGGCTGAGGCACCGTGTAAAGGAAATTGCTTAATTCTTGTGTATTTTTAAAAAGGATTCTAAAAAAAAAAAAAAAAATCATATAAAACTGAGCTACAAGCCTACAGGCATTCAGACACATGAGCAATCCCACCAAACCCAGTGGGACCCATGTGCATGTGTAGAACTGTGCTCTTGGTGTGTGAAGACTACATCTACACATCAAGAGCAGACAATACAAATTATTAACCCTTAACTTTCTCACTCAGAGACAGGCCAAGAGAAAGTTTCATGAACTATGATATACACCTTGCTTTAATCTATCGTCCTCTTTTTTAATCTGAGCAATATGAAATTAGTCATATGAATTAAGGGCATCAAGGCATAAGGACTGCAATCAATTCCTTCCAAAAAACTCACTCCATCCAGTGTTTTGCCTTTCCTGAGGGATTTATTTTGTGTCTGTTTAAGTTTAAGCATCAGTGATTTATTTTTTTTAAAGTATAAAACTCCTTCCATCTAAAAATTCTAACCAGATGTGGACTTCAGACTTCCAAATTTGGGAATGTTCAGATCAAGAGCTGTTGTTTTAGTCTTTTAGCCATAGTCATCACTGTAAACATAAAAGTTTTCAATTATTTCACCCTCAAACCATCAAGAGGCTCAACCTATATTTGGCCAGAACTATGTGCAGGTCCAGAAAATCTCAGTAGTTTACAGGACCCAGACCTAAATCACAAAAATGTTAGACCGCACAAGTTTGGCACAATTCTTCTAACTTGGTTATGAAAGTTTAGCAAAATTTTTGATGCAAATCTCATGTATGGCAATTCCCTGGGTGAGCTAAGAGCAAGTTTCAAAACTGGTATATGTGCCTCCCTACAATTTGCATCACAGATTGCAAGTTTCTAAGAGGGGTGAGTATGTTCCTTTCTTTCTCCAGGTGGATTCTGTTAGTTGCTAATCCTGACCTTCGGAGATGTTGCAGAGATGAGCAATCCCTTCCTGAACCATCAGTTCCCACCGAACTGTGCATCTCCCAAAACAAAAGAGAAAATTGAGAAAATATTCCCTGTATTACGGCTCTAGCTTTCTACTAATCATTTAATAAATTTAGTTTAATCTTTTAATAAATCATTTAACCATTTTATAAATGACTAGATGTTATTTAAATAATTCTTAACCCCTCTGGCTATGGAATTTGATATTAACCTGCTGCTTCCTAATTTGGTAACACCTTTAAGGCATTGATCAAGCTCTCTTTTCCTTCCATTTATCAGCTTTTCCTTTCACTCATCTTTAGACATAAATTCATCCCCTTCAGTGCTTCACAGAATTTGCTTCTCCTCCATGGAAACTAAGTTATCTACATTTTTCAAACATCGGTCCATGGGCACTACTAGCTTGTGCTTACTTTCTGTGGAACAAGATGTTTGAGGATTGCTGCACGCTGTACAGGCAACAGCACAGTTAAAGCCTCTCAGCACTACAGCTGTCTGTGGGATTGAACAGAAAATCCACTTCAGACTAACTCTTTGGAGCACACAGTAGTCTCCAATTTTAGAAAATAACCTTACTTAGTAAATATAACAGGCAACAGCATATACTGTAATAACATCATGAAATATATTAAATATATTACATTTAAAGTAGCATATAACGATAACATACACAACATTCATTTTGATCCCAAATTTATAGTCTGGAATTTATGTCAGTGGCAATTAGCAATGGAAACTCTCATTGGTTCTAATCAGAATGGATTAAGTCCTGATGCTAAGATTGCAACACTCACAAAAATCCTGGATCTATAGATGGAAAGAAACAAAAGTACATAAATTCCTGAAACTCATTCTCTCATAAACAATTGAGAAAATCGAACACGGGTGAAAGTTCTGAATCATATCCTTCTGAAATCAGTGGCAAAGACCCCAAAATGATCAAAATGCCTGGAGGGATATACTGAACTTGGGCTGGCCAACAGAGGGAAAAAAAATGAACAGTGTGTCTCACGTGATTTACGAGAACTTAAGCAGCAAATGGAATTTTAACACTTTTTCTAGGCACTGTAATCCCTGCACCACCCTGCAAACAGCCCCTAAATTGAGATCCTGGAAAAGGTAATTTTCTTAGCAACAATAAATTATTGCGCTTACAAAAGCTAGGTTAGCTGTCAAACCTTGCGATTCATTAAAGCAGCTTCCAATGCTGACCCAAGTCTGCCTCTTAGCAAAACCATGAAACATTTTATGTCAGGTCAAGTGTGAAGACTGAAGCCTTCTTTGAAGACAGGCAAGTGAATGTATTGGAAAAGTCATTGCTCGTTTGGTTTGGGGTTTGTTGTTGTTTTACATTGCTGTATTTTTCAACAGAGGTGGTATATCACTTAGATGTTCTAGACATGACTAACAGGGGTCATTACACAGCTGTATGAAAGTGTTTGCTTGGTGACACTGTGCTGCCTCTGTGTGACTGTTCTGAGTCCACCTGGAGATTCAGGAGGTTTTTTTCAAGTCAACTCCAAGAGCCAGCAGTCAGGACAAGTTTGTCTCCATCTCCTGCAACCCAACTTGTAACACTTCCTCACTATAAAGATGATTCTTTGCTCCATCTCCTGCATCCTTAATGATAAGACAGGTTCTATAGGCCAGATGTTCACATCCTGTACACCAGCAAATACAGCTTTCTGCTGCTGACAGCTTGGGTGATGCTAATGGGTTGGCATAAGTGGGAATGGCTCCGCAGTTTGGGTTCAATGAGCAGTACTGTTCATGATGCTCTGAAAAGAGGGAATGGTAAGGAAGCTACTGCCACACTTACCATTAAGCACGTGCTTAAATGTGTTGTTGAACAAGTGCCCAAACCACTGGGCTAGAGCAAAACAGGTTGATATTCCTATCTTAGGATGGCAGATGCTAAATAAGCTGTTGCCTTTTCACCACTGCTCCCCTCTGCCTCAGTTTCTCCATTAGAAAAACAGAGGCAATTACACTGATTCACCTTGTAAAGCCTTTGGAAACAGTGGCTTAAACTTGAAACTAAAGCTGGGTGTTGCTCCACCACTGACCCAAGGTCTGGTTACCACCCACTATAAGCTTTAAGGCAAGAAGTTTAATCCTTCTCAGGAGGGACCTTATCCTAGCTGGAGGAAGGATCCAAGCACCAATTGACCAGCACCTAGCATGAACCATACACATCAGAGGTCTGCAATAGGAGAATGCCCAGCTGTCTCGTCTCTCCTCCCAGGGGCAGTACATGTCACAAGACGTGATGCCTCCTCCAGAACTTTTAGAAGGGCTACATGTACACTACAGACACGTGTAGACCTACTGATGTCCATCAAGTCTGAGTAACATAGCTATGCCAGCAGAATTGCATAACTGTGGACCCAACCATACCAGTAAAACTGCACTCATGCTGGAAAAATTTGTTTTGCTAGTGGACAGTGGTGATTTTTACAGCGCTAAGGCTTTGCTACACAGACCATATATATCCTCAGACCACTCTGTCAATACACTCTGTCTGCTATCCTTGTCCATCTAAAGCACTGATACAGCTTCAAAAAGTTTTCTCTTCCTTTCTCTGGCCTGCATTCCCACATTTTCAGGAAGCTGTCTGAGCCTCTCAGTCTCTCATTTTCTAATCTGCTATTCCTATACACACATATATACAAAGTCCTCAACAACTCTACTTCAGACCACAGATCGCCAAAAATCCACAACCGCAGTATCATGGGAGTCAGGAGGGGTACACAAAAACATGCAGCACCACTGCTTGAGATGTAAGTGGTGAGTGAGCCCCAGTTCCAAGAAGTGCAGAGTGAGGTGCACTTGTAGCCACTCTGTGGTGAGTACAAGTGCAAACAAAGTTCCTCAGGGGTCTCCCAGGGAAAGAAAACTCTTCCAAGAACCTATTCTCCTGCCGTTTCTCAAGACATTTAAGAGCCTGCAGTTCTTCATGGGGATACCCTGTAGGCAGGGGAAGATGCTCAAAGGGAGCTCCCTCCCCAGCACTTCAACTACCTTTTTGTAAAGCTTCTATGTGAAGCTCAATTTGGTACCTAACTTCCAAAGGAAACCTCATCTCACCAGTAAAACATGCAGGAACAATCTTTGGGAGTAATGAGAGAGGAAAGAAAGAAGTGACCTGCAAAGAGTTGGAGATTATTATTTACAGGGCTGAAAACATCCTCCCACACACATACACACACCTTTCCTTGTCTGCTGGTCCCAAGTTAAAATTGCACAATAACACTGCTTGAGCTGAGCTGATCTAATTTTCAAGGATGAACCCAACAAAAATGACTCTCAGAAACTTCAGTAAGCCCAGCAGGGGCAGCTTCAAAATCCTCTGCCTATAACCTAAGAGGGATGTAGATTCTGCATGAACAGCTGCTGCAGCTTGGGACATGCCTGTTCTCAAACAAGGTGGCAAACATTGACCATTTCAGCTGAGAGGAAAAAAAAAAAAAAAAAAGGAAGGGTTAATCTCTGGGAGTCAATTACCAGTTCAGAGCCGCTGTCCCTTAACAGAGCTGAGAGTGCATCCTACAAGTGATGCAACAGCACTGGCAGGACCTGTTTCAGAGAAGCAAGGAGGGCAATGTACAGCCATTCAGCAGGACTAGTGTGGAAGCTACATTTCTAAATCAAGGATTTCCATTTTTATGCAATTTGTTTCCACCCAAAACCCAATTAAAAAAAAAAATCTCACTTTCAGATATTTAGGAGTTCTCTCTGGAAATTACTATGTTCCCAGAGCTAATGGCTATGTATTCACAAGGAAGTGTTCCAGCTAAAGTTTCTTTCCTTTTTTTAAATTAAACAGAACAAAAATATTCAGCATTACACCTCTTGACTGTCTGATATCAATTCTATCCAAGCTATAGGTCTACAGCACTACTAATCTACCTTGGCACACAGATACCTTTGTACGGTTCAAAGTGTTCAGCGAGGGGTGGCAGAAGAACGAATTAACATCTCTAAGATGGGACAAGAGACAAAACCAAGACAGACAAGCACTTTAAATAAATCTGAAAGGGATTTAACAACAAGTGTAGATTTTTATGAATCATAGTGCATACAAGGAACTGGTAATAAAATAATAGCCAGATGAATGGAAGACAGGTGGATAGCAGTCGACCAAACTAAAAAAGTAGCTCCTGCATTAATCTCATATTTGTCAGAGACATTCTGAACGTTTTACATTTTGCAGGGGGGAACACAAACCCTCAGTATGTGAGTCTGGTTAGTTTTCCAACTTGCAGGCAATGCAGAGGCTCAGGAAGAAAAGATGCCTCCATACGATCCACTGAGACAGGACAGTGGAAAGCAGTCTTGTATCACAGCCAGCGAGTAACCCTGCCTCCTTTCTCTCCCATCAATAGTGCACACACACCAAAGACAGATGACTCATCCAGTCAAGGTCAGCCCTAAAATCTGTTGAGCCTCAAGTTGCAAAGTCTTGAGCTGGTGCAGGGGAGGAGACAGGTAATAGGCAGCAAAGTCACCTCTTGCGGCTGCCAAGAAGCAGCAGCACCAGTGCTACCCACTGTTTGGGAGAGAGAATGGTCAGTGAGTCACCTCCCTCCTCAACCAGACTGCCCGTCAGAAACATCACGCAGGCTCAAGAGACATAGCATATGCACATCTTCAGGTGGTCACCAGTATTACTTGAGACTGGACATGGGGTACAGACGGGTAGTTCAGTGGGTCAAGAACAAAATATATTTGGAGGGTTTGTCATTTGCTCACCATGCAGGTGTCACAGGCAAGATGCAAAATATTGGTTAAAGAGATGCAACGGACTCTGCTCATGGCTTTTTATTAGTCCCTCTGGGCTTAAAGAAAAGAGGAAAGAAAAAAGTGCTACTCTGTACCATCATTTCCTATTTTTGTTGCTGTGGGTGCCATCATCTGCTAAACAGAAATTATCATTATTAGAAAACTTGTTGTCTATATTCTGAGGGAAAGGTTTTGTTTCAGTCAACTTCCCCAACCTAAGTCAGGAAACAACAAATGAAGAATGGAGTTCTGAAATGCTGAGTCATTCTGTTTTGTATGAAAATACCTCAAAATAAAAAAAAAAGTAATAGTAATTTAAAAAAAAAAATGAGATAAACTGACCTTGCTGTTAACAAATCCCTAGGAATCTGACCAGACTTCTAAGAGTTTGTTGGGTTTTTTTTAAACCAAAGACAATCTTTTTCCCACATGTTTGAACTTAAAAAAAATGAATTAAAAGTATTACCTGTGTGACAAAATATGTCTCTTCACTAACTTTCATTATGGCCCGTGTCACTGATTAATAATGAGTTTTCCTTTATTGGGTATCTCTTGCTTAGTTATCACTATAGACTTTAGCTAAATTCTCTTGAACTCAGTAGAGCATAGAGATCAGGTCCAATAAAACACAATTGTCTGGTAAATATTTGGGTCTTGAAGAGCAATTTCTTCCTTCAGTTGCAAAATTTTCTTTAGTTTTTCAAGTCACTTTAGAGGAGGGAGAAGAAATTCTCAAGTCTTCACCACAATTATCATCTAATTGCTATCAGCTGGAAGGCACCATTTCACTAAAATCTACCCAAATCACCAATGTTAGGGTGATACCAACCTGACAGCTTGGCAGCTCTACACTGTGCAGATTTTCATATTCATTTTTGCTAAATTTTAATTTCAGTATCTTAGCTATGGTTCAGGCCTCCTTTTATGCACCAACCAACACAGTGGTATCTTTAGGAGTTCTTCAGATAGAGTTCAAAACAGAAGTTTTTTAAAAAAGGAAAGCTAATTACTCGAAATTATATCCCAGTACTGTTAAACTCTGGGTTGTACTGCCAATAATCCTGAAATATTAATCATCACAGTAAGGGATGATTAATATGATCATTATTAATTATTTGTATTACAGAGGCACAAGCAGTTTCCACCCGTGATTTGACTCCATTTTGCTAGGCATTAACACTTTATGGAGGGGCAATGACATTAAATGCCTTCAAGGTCACAGAGAACACAGCGGCAGAGCAGGGACTGAACTGAAACCTCCTGTATCTTCATACAGTACCTTTAACCCAAGCCTATCATCCCCCTCGGGATAATGACTATATGCGCCAGGCTGGAATATTTTTATAACCACATTGTAAGGCCAGTATAGAAGATACAAGAAAAATAAAACGGGACCTATGAGCTAGCCTGGTTTTCTGTAGAAAGGATGTCACAAATACCTTCCACTCCAAACACGAGGCATACATACCCAAGTTCCCAGGAAAGCTGCAGTGAGCATGGCTCATAAAGAGCTAGCATTTATGGACTGAATGTATCATTTGCATGTTTCGAGGAGATAACTTTAATAGATAATTGAAACTCTGAAATGACCTCTAGATTAGGCACACAGGACAGACTTCCTCCCCTGACCCAGCAAGGCTTCACACTTTGCTGCACGGTTAAACAGGTCCAGACCGTCTGTCAACATCAGCCGTACTGAGCAGCATAAATTTGCAATGAAAGTGGGGGGGGTTGCATTCAGTTTTCTCAGTTTATCTCAGAAGACTCAACACATGCAAGTACCTCCTTCTATTAAAGCAGCATTCTCCTAAATTAAACCAAAATGGCACAGCCAAGGTCTGTTCAGAAGTGCAAAGCAAGCCATAGCACGGTTGGAAGTCCACAGATGACAGCAGCAGGGCCTCATACTGATACCAGAAGGCTCATTCATACCTCCAGGCAACGGTTTGCTCTTCTAGTGTGAAGAGTAGAGCTAATACTGCTTCAGACTCTTGATGTGTGTTGGCATAACAGAAGAAGAGATGGCTTCTTGGCACAAGAATCACCACGTCTTCCTGAACCAGTGACCACTTTTCCTACAGCTACTCTACCTAGCCTAAAGGGACAGTTCTTGTAAAGCAAGTAGGCGTGGATCTTTATGAGCTTTGGTTCTGATGTCAGGTAACACAGATCGGGCCAAAGGTTTATTCTGAGTTTCATCAATGCTTTAATCCCAGATCAACTGCCACTGCCACTGAAAAAACGTGCCGTGCCCTGCCCTCCTCATGTTCCCAGCTGCTCTTTCCCACCTCCACACTATGCCCTGTCTTGTGTTAGAACAAGCTGTCCATTTTAATCCAGATCTGCTGCTCTATCGAGTGCACATCTGCCCAAGTGTTTGTGCCAGCCCACAAGAGGAAGAAGAGGAAGGGTGGGACAAGATCTTTCAGGGTGCTACTACCATATCTTGAACTAAGACTCTCACCAAACTACTTCTTCAGCAAAATAACAATGAATGGTGCTTTTCTGCAGTGCTTTTAAAAACCTGTGGAGAAGTAACCAGCTTCACATCAACACAAAGCTGAATATGGGCAAATACTCCTTCACAGAGATACTGCCAGAGGCAGGGAAGGGTGGTATGACAGTATTGTACAGGTACACCATAGAAGAATTCAGGAATGAGCAGGCTCAACCTAGGATAAAGACCCAGGACCCTGCTCAAGTCATAATTTTCACTTGCCTCACCATAACTCGAGCAGGACTATCCATATCATGCTTAAAGAGCCTCATCTTTTATGACACCAAATCCCACTATACTTCAAAGGAAAACAGGTTATGGCATTGCCTAACAATATAGTCCAGGGCCTCCTACACGCACCTTACAGCAACAAATAGGGCAGAGTGATGGAGAATACTCTTACCCTGTGAAAAGGGAAATGACAGAGAGTACAATCAAGAGGCAAAACAGGAGGAGGCTAGACACTGGTAAGCCACGGGAACAACAAACATCTCGGCACAAATGACTCGTGCCTGGAAAAATGCTTGGCGTTCAAGGCTTCCTAATGAGCCCACAGCCAGAATAATTAACAAAGGACAGCAGCAAGACCTGAGATGGAGAAAGGGAGGGAAGGAAGTTAACGAGCTGGCCACACAAGCAGCCTGCAACTTTTGCACACTGGAATCCGTGAGCTGCCTTTTCATTTTAGGCAGGTGCTATGCAAGCCAGCAGCAATGGGAAATCATACAGGCTAAGATTATCCTTTCATCTGACACACTGTTAAAAAATCAAAGTTAAAGTACTTTCCATTAATGGTCTAGATCACTCTAAATTTACCACTGTACTGCCATACAGATTATCAAGCCCTCACCTAATTTTCCACTGGAAGGACAAGATCAGATAGAACACTGCTGCTTTCTAAAACCAGGCATATAATTTAGCTACTGTTTCAAGTGACTTGAAGAACAAATGGACTTTGCCATCTCCAAGGGCTGTGTTTTCCCAGTAACCTTGCCACCATCACTCTTAAGGACTTCAGCTTCAATCATGTGAAAGGCGAGGTAAAACTTGAGGTACAAACCTGAAGGAAAACACAGCATGGTGACTGTGCATGAATGAACAGGCTATCTATTTGGGAATATAAGAAAGGGGCAGGCTGAGCACCGGAAAAGGCAGGCATGAGAGAATTTAGCCCTGCTTCACCAGCCTAGAATGAGGGCTGAATTCAAGAGTGCATTGTTAATTGTTCATTTGTCCAAAAATGGCATTCCAGCACCCACTCCTGCAGCACCATGAACCATAGCAATACCCAAAGCCTGAGTGGGAAACTCAGGAGTTAAGGGGTTGAGAGTGAGCAGCTAGGATATCCATAAGTAAGAAATAAAAGATGATCTACAAAACCTGGGCAAGTAATACAGTCCTTGGTCACAGGATCGTGCTACTGCTGTGCTTGCACAATGGGTTAGGAAAGCGCATGTCCAGAGTCTAGGTGTTGTACATGGACGTATTTTGATTCACTTTTGTATGGAATGATAAAATGAAATTCCCTTTAACACTGGGAAAACAGAATTCCCCAGCTATCAGCATCTTTGGGGAATTTCTGCTTCCATTTTACTGTGTTGGTAGCAGGTATAACATCTTCAGACATTCAGGCTCTATAGTAGTTATCATTCTAACCATTGCACTTGGGAACAGCGAAGGAAGAGCCTGTCCCCAGAGGAACCATCCAAGCTAGTGTGGTGGGACAGGATCTCCCGAGACCATTAACAGTGAGCGGGTTATGCAGCACAGACATCACAACTGAGTTCAGCCTAAAGATAGGCAAGTACACACCACATGAGACCAAGCTGCTATGGTTACTTCCTGCTGTAGGACATCATTGTAGACTTGGGGTTTGCTAAATGACAGGCAAGCATTTGCAGGTGTTTTATTTGTTTGTTTGCTTGTTTCTTTTATCCAGCTCACCTTTCTAGTTCTAATTGCCCACTAATCTAGTTCTAATTGCCCACTAACTGCATTAGGGCAGGACAACCATGGTTTGAGAAATAGCTCAATTTGCTCTGAAGGAAAACATTTGGTGCACACAGGGTCCCATGAGAAGGTCCTGTCTCCTGCCTTACTCATTTCTTAATCGCTACATCTAGAAAAAATGAAGTCCGGGAACTCCAGGAACTTCCTCCTCAATTTTTCTCTGCTATTAGGAACTTGAAAAGAAGAGTCAGGGATTGAAAGGCAAAGAGGTTGAACTACTCGCTCCAAAGCAGGTTTCAGGCATGCTGATGGAATAAATTAATGGAAGTGCTGGAATTGTCCCTGTATTGTATAACACCTGTTCATCAGCCACACAGTCATGTGGTTACGTGTTTGTGCTATCCAAACAAATGCATCCTCGTCTTGCAAGGAACTGTGTTCACTTGTCTCTTATCAACCATCAGAAGAGGTGCGGCTGACACAGCACATAGCATTTGAATTATCTAAGAATCTAATTATTTTTTCCACCTTCTGTCAGCCAAATCTTGGGAAAAACCTAAAGAAATAAAATAGGTCAGGGCACTTTATGCCAATAAATGGCGTCACAGCACAAGGAGAGTCAAGGACAGGAAAATCCCCAAGAATTTTCCTGAACAAAATTCACTGAGAAGTCCTTCATAACTTGAAGAACATATACCTCATGAATTTCAGAAGGTCTGGTTACCTCTGCTGAGGAAACATCACAACAAGATCAAAGAACAGAGCAGAAAATCTGATTCATGGAAGTTTTTCTCAACTGTTACTTTTCCACTTGTCAGAGGCTTCTCCAGAGAGTCCAGCACCAAAGCATGAAAGCCCTAAATGAAAGTGGAAAAACACAGTAGTTCTGGTCAGCCCAAAGGTCTGTTTAAGCTAGTACCACATCTCCAGCAACACTGAGTAGGAAATGCTCAGCGTAAGAGCACACCCCCTCAGCAATCCACAGTTTAGGGGCTTTCTGAGCAAAGGACTGCAGCTGTATCTTTGCATACTAGATCTATCTAGTATGAACTACCTTTTGAAATCAACAGCCTGTTGGGCCCTGGCAGTAAATTCAGTAACCTCACTGTATGTTGTGTGAAAACATACTTCCCTCTGTTTAAAACTGCCAGATGTTTCCACCTGATCCTCCCCATTTCCATAAGATGAGAAATAACCCTTCCCAATTCAGCTTCTCCCTGCCTCTGCCTCTCATGACCTTCTAAAGCAAATTTTTATGATTTCCACAGGAGTCTGCAACAGACCCAGCTGCTTGCAGTTGCTGCCACAGCAAACTCCTCCCCTTCACTTCTTAATTCCTTCACTCCATCCTACCCTATTTCCCTAGCTCCTGTTTTCCTTCCTCTGCTAAACTACAGTCCCATAGCTTAGAGCAGGTGAGTAGAAATATAGATACCAGATCTCTGGTTCAAACATCTCTCTATCTACATAGGCATGGAGAGTCACCCTATGTCAAAGCTCACATCTTGCAGGAGTGCTGAATATCTTTAAATTTCTGTGTGCCTGGCTGTGAAGGTGGATGGGCTGAGAGCAGCACACTCTGGGAGCTCTAGTGGAAACCAAGAGAGAAGCTCCAACCCTGAAGCACAGGACTGCTCACCTGGATTTTTATCAGAAGGAACTGTCTAGAAAAGTGTGCAGGTGACCAGTTTGTTGAAGCTTTCAAAAGTATGATAAAAAGTTCTCTCAGAAAATCTAAAGGGACAAATTGTGAACAAAAAATGTCAAGTATATGTTTTATTCCCAGAAGCAGAGATACCAACAAAGCCATTCATTTTTGCAACCAAGTAATTTCAACAGTGGGCAGGAAAAATTTTGCTGACCAGTCAGAACTGTTCAGGCTGGCTGTTTCTCAGGTGTTACATGGAAAGCAACCCAAAAATGGAACTCCCCCCATCCTCAAAGGTTAGAATTATAACCACCTCTACTAATTAATTACCTTAATTCATTTTGGGGTTTGCTATCTTTTTCCTCTTTAGAAAATTAAAATTTAAATATGCATGTGCTCTCTATAATGCTTAAATTTAAACATGCTTTAAAGTCAAGCTGTACTCCAGGCCAGCTGCTCACTGTCCTCTGTACACAAATCATCAAAGGAGCTATCTCGACATCTTTGATCCATGGCTTTCACACTTTCTTCACTGCTGTGCCAACCACCTGCTGATAATCTGGGTCTACCTATGTTTATTTTTTAATTGAGGTTAAGAAAGTGACAGAACTTCAGTTGTTGGGAGGTGAGTTTTTTCCTCTTTTTTCAACAAAAAGGAGGCCAAGGCCCATAGAGCTGAATGAGTATTTTGCCTATGACAGTGTGCTCTGTGAACCACTGATGGAAAAGGACAAGGAACTGGGAAACACCAGTCTAGACTGAAGGAAACTAGTCCTCTCTTTCATCAGTATTTAAATTCACCTTGTACCTGGACCAGCTGAAGTGATGGCAACATAACTCTTTACCTCCCAGGCACACACAGTAGGACTGTGAGGCTCTCACCTCAGCAAGCAGGAAGGGCAAGCATGAATGATGGGATAGGTCAGATCAAGCACAGTATCATCTTGTCAAGGAAAGAGTGAGGGGGGAGTCCCAGGTAGGCAGCAGGCAAAAGGCCCAAGGAGACCACACTGGGAGAACACAGCATTATCTGCTGCAGCTACAGGTACCAAAAGACTACATGAAGCCACTCTGGTCCCCATCTGTGAGGCAGGGCAATCCTAGGTCCTTACCTCACAGGGAACTGCCTGTGACAACAAATATATTAAAACATTGAGCCAGTGGAGACTTTTGAGTATCTTTAGAAAGCATATGCACCCCTCTACTACAGGAGATTTTTTTTTCAGAGCCTTTGCCTTCCAGGAGCACACAATAAGGGTTTTGGTTTCATTTGAAACCAGAAGGCTTGTTCTGCCATCCACGATGGCTTTCCCTCTTGTTTGCAAACCCAAACCTTCCCACTAAACTGAAAAATACCCCTCAAGTCAGCTGATTTTCCATTGCTTGAGCCCTCTGCGGCTAAAGAAGATGGGTCTCACCACTAAAGCATTAAATGAAAACTCAGAATAGAGGATAACATGCAGAGGACAGAAAAAGGTTCTGACTAGAGCTGCATTCAAGATCCACCAAGGCATTATGTCTTAACATGTATAATTTTTCTAAGCTACCTCTTTCAAAATTTCCATTTTAATGTTGGTTTTTATTTCATTTAAAAAAACAAAGTCTCAAGAAACGTGAAACTGAAGTGTATTGAGATCTGGTCCTAACTACAATAGCAGAAAATAATTTTGTAGGTACATCTCAAGTACAAAACTTTGTGCTAACATATACAAGAAAATCCTACCATTTGAATAAGTGGGATCCATTATCATACACCTACAGCCTGAGCCTGCCAAAGACAGCTTTTGGCAACAGATACAGAGAGAATATTTTCTTCCTTCAGTTTAGTCAATTAGTTCATTACAATGCCTAGTTTACCCAAAGCTGGAAAATGCTCTGGAGTTGCAGAAACAGCTTGTTTTCTTCTTCCAGTTAACAAAAATGAGGGGTGAGGGGGCGAAATCTACTAATATTAGATCAGCACAAGAAACAGTGCAGTTTAAAAAACAAAACAAAACAAAACGGTATTTAATTTGCTTAATAAAAAAGCTTGTTATTTATTAAGTAGTAATATCTCAAAAAGTACCAGATACTTCCTTTTCATGTACAATTATCAAAACTTTTTTTCTTTTTAAGAACTACTTTTAATTCTCAGGGTTTTAATCGAAGAGATCACACTTGTAATTACATTTCACTGCAAAGCCAAGTTCAGTCTACCATAAACAGCATATAAAAATTAAAAAAATAAAAATCAATCATTCAGCAAATAAAGTCATTTGTTATTTTCCAAAATAAAAACTTAACTAAATCTGTATGAGGCAATCCAATTACTTAAATAGATACTTGTGGACACTGTATAGATTAGCAGAATGGAGAACTAAATTTAGGTTAAACGCCAGATTTAGCTACACATCAATATGTTTTAATGGCTATCCAACACTGTAAATCGTTCTCTCTTCAGGAAAAATAACTAAAAAGTACACATGCAAAACAATATTGGAATTGATTTTGTACATCCAATTCTTCTGTTTGCCATTAAAAAAAAAAAGTCATGATCAAAGTGTGATGCAAGTTCTGTACAACCAACAGCATTTCTCCACAAGCAAGACAGCTCAGTGACTGCTTGCAACATTTGGTCATGCAGTGAAAGCAGCAACTCTTATGCCCATGGCTGCAAGCTCTGGCTGGGATACCAATTGTCATGTATGTGAAAAAGAGTTAATGCTTCAGGAATACATTTCACATGGGTGATAATGGGAACTGGGAGACCTTTGGAAAAGCACAGGTCAACCCATATTTGGCTCCTAGAAGCAAACAATGTCTCTTCCCCATAACCAGAAAACCTTCTTTATTCATGTGCTGATGTGTAATTCCTTCCTCTTCCATGTGTTCCCTGAAGATTTTCCCCTCTTTCATTTGAATCTGGGTAATTAAAGCAACAAAGTAAATCTCTTGCTAGTCCAAGCAATCCAGACTTCACAAATCTGAGTCACAGACAAAAATTCTTCCTTAGTTCTCTTTCCACTTACAATTAACTAGTGCTCTTGAAATCAAGACCACTGGGGCTGTGGCTTAGGAAACAATCCAGAGACTAATATGAACTTGAGAGCAGCTTTCCAGGGTGCAAAATTTTACATTGAAGCATCTGAATGTCTATACATCCTCAGAGAAAGTCTATCTTGCCTGGGATCCTGTTCCCAAAAGACAAGTAGTCTCTTTTGAAGGAAAGGCTTAATAGACAGAAAAAAAGCAATCTTTCCCCTGTGTAATTATTGGGGGTCCCCCCCACATACAGATTGTTAGGCTTAATATCTTCCCCATATTTCTTTACCTTCTTTTTAAAATCCATTTGTACTTCTGCCTCCACAGCATCCTGCAGCAGAGAGTTCCATAATTTAACACACATGGAAGAAGTACTTGTTTTAATACTGCTGGCTGGTAATTTCATTGCCTGCTCTAGTTTTGTACTATCAGAAATAATTGCTCCCCGTCCTACACTATGGTGTGATTTTATAGATTTCTATTATACCTCCCTCAGCAGTCTCCTTTCCAAGCCAAAGAGTCCTAAGCAAAGTAGCTTCTCCTCCTATGGAAATTTCCCCAGGCAACTTTGCTGCTCGTTTCCATACCTTTTTCGGTGCCACTAAAAACTTTTCTAGTAGTTAGAAAACACACTGTAATCAGAATCGATACATGGCATGGATTCAAACTGCAATATACAGATAATTTCTATTTTACTCCCTGCTTCTTTCCCACTACAGTTTTATTTGCCTCTTTGACCCCAAATTGAAAACCAAGCTCACTTTTCTCTTTTATTCACCAACCAAATAATTTCCTAAAATACAATCTCAGATACCAGACCAATTCTGGCAGGTCTGTCAGCAAACAGGACTGAAGAGCTCAAGGAGACCTCATTGTTTCTGTTAAGCAGAGGAGTCATGAGAGCCTCACTCATAACTACCAAGAGGAAAAAAAACAACTGTATTTTCTGCCACTTCTCCAAACTTGCAAAACTCAGCCATTGCCCGTCAACATGGTTCAGTTGGCTGTGCTAATTGGCTGCACATATGCTATTAATTCACTCTCTTCTTACTCTGAGGTTTAAAAGAAGTTGTAATTTGTCCCAGTTGGGAGGTAATAAAAGCCAGCGCACGGTCAGTCACGGATGGCTCTGATGACTCAGCTGGTGTGAGGTAGCTTGCTAAGACACTATCTCCAATGTGTTTGAGCCCAGTGTTTACTGTGCAATGAGAGATACACATCTCAGGCCACATGCCATGAAATGTATTGCAGCCCATAACCTTCTTCCCCCGAAGCCGCTCCCAGAGCCTTCCACAACTCCTCCAGAGAACCCATTTGCTCAAGCCACTTGACAGTGACACAACCACTCAGACTGCCAGCTGACAAGTATCTTTTACATCCATCAGCACTCCTGTTCCTGCAACCTGGTGCCCTTCCTGGCACCCTGGGACTTAGCAGGAACGAATGGCATCCTCATTCCCCTGTGAAAACAGTTCAGCCCTTCATTTCCTCACCTCCAGGGAGATGGAGAGTCTTTCGCTCCATGGTGACAGAACACTTCCTGTCAGGCACCTGGCACCTAGATGTGCCTACCCCAGGCTGC
Organism: Brachypteracias leptosomus; assembly: GCA_013401335.1. Taxonomy (NCBI): domain Eukaryota; kingdom Metazoa; phylum Chordata; class Aves; order Coraciiformes; family Brachypteraciidae; genus Brachypteracias; species Brachypteracias leptosomus. The sequence goes on along the minus strand of VYZX01025210.1, from coordinate 53,129 downwards.
TCAAGCCAGCACTGCAGTACTCTAAACTGGAGGGAGTTGGTACTCTGGAACTGGGGTGAAACTGCTGGGACCAGAGCCGTCATAGTAGAAAGGCAGCAGCACAGCTGACAATGGCCCTTCAGCACTATCCCCATTGCTCTGCAGACTTCAGGCAGCAGTCAGTTTCACATAGGCAGCATCTAAAGAAAGTATCCAAGCAGCTTTTGGCAGATGTGGCAGGGAGAATCCATCTGCCAGGGAACGTTTTTTCAGTAGTCTCCAGTGGTGACTAGGACCAACACCCTTACCCCAGACCTTCCAGTTCCTCACACCCTACCACCTCTAACCTCAACTCCTGGACAGGGCTGAGAAGGCTTGGTTTTGCCCAAGTTTTAAAGCACAGGACTGGCAGGAAGATGAGAACTCACTGTTCGAGAGGGAACATGGTGAAACAACAATTTCAAGTCTTAATCCACCAGGAAAAAAAAAAGAACTACTATTGTCATGGGGAAGAAATCCCACCACAGATCTCTGATAAGTTCCTATGAAGTGGGAAGGAGCTCCCCAATACTACTGTAATGCTGGGTTTGCTCCATTTCACCTACAAGCACATCAGCAGAGCTTCACAGTGTTCCATTAATAACAAAAGCCACTTTTATGTGAAGACCTTTTTAGGAAATAAAGGAGAAAAAGAAAATGCATTGTCTCGATATTGAATGCCTTGTTGTGGCCCTACTAACTGGATAAATCTGTCTCTGAATTCTAGTACTACTATCTCTGGAACTTTTACAAAACATTTCATTTACCCGGTAGAACTCCAAGCTCTTAGATTTCCACAGAATCCCATACCATTTACAAAATGTTCCTAGTTTCTGTTAATAGATGTTTTGGAGGATCCCACTGAAGACATAATGGAAAAACCACTTCAGCCATACTCTGTTGAAATTCAAACTATATAAAGAATCTCACTTGCTGCTGCATTCCATCATTTTTAAGGATACTCCTTACTGGATGCCAGTTGGTTTCGTGCAGATTAACTCTTCTCAAGGTTTTTCAAAACAAATCATTTCCAAGCTTGATCAGACCCTACCTAAAAGCTAGTTAGAAAGCAAAGCAAGTAAAAACCAACAAAGGCTGACAAAAAAAAAACAACCCCACACCAAGAAATCACTCACTGTTCCTATTTATAACCACATTTAATTTTATTTTAAAATTAAACATCCAAACTCTGGATTTAATATTAGCCAGCTGTTAACAGTTCAACATGTAAACTCCGGTTGTCACATTCAAAGTATTTTTGTGGAGCTGTACTAACACTTAACTCTTGCAGTCACACCCAGTGATACTCTTGGCGTTACACACATCTTTAAAATGATTTACAATGCTATTTATTTCCGTGTGCAAACATCCTATAGAACACCAACACAAATACCGCTGTGAGAGTCTCTCTTTCTCACCCATTTTCTCTCCAGATTGTCTTAACCAGGACAGTATTTGTAAACTATATAAGAACAACACTGAAGCAAAGAAACTGCATGTGGCTTAACAAGGAATAACCTTTGGAAAATCATTTAGATGAAGAATCATTTATAGCTGTCCTCAATTGCTATACCCAGTTCGCTTCGGAGCTCAGCAGCATTATAGAAGAGAAGCAATACCATCTATCAGTGAAAAGCTTAACTCCTTTCAAAATCCTCTATTTACTGCTGCTCCAGACATTCCATGAACAAGGTCAACTTCAGCTGGGGTGTTCTGCATTTATTTTCTTGCCAGCAGTGGCATTTCCAGGAAAAAAAAACAACGAAAAAAACCCCAGTATAATCTAGCCTAGAGTTCCATATGTTACTAAAGAAGTAGATAAAGGGAGTAGCTGTCCTCCATGCTCCAACAAAACACTGCCTGAAGACAAATCAGCAACACCAGAACCAATATGGTCTAAATTTGGCTTGGGTTGTAGATCTAAAAAAATAACCCAGAAGATAAGGAATCAATTGCCACAACTCTGCTGTTAAAGGCACAGGCGTTTTGGTGGCCTGTCTGGTCTCTTTGCTCAGGTTGAACCTGAGCACATACCTGGGCTCGGTCTGGCTTCTTCATGATTGCCTAGAGGAACATCTCACTCATGGGTTGCCCTGGGTAGCCTCCTTCCCTCAACAGGCACAGGGACACATTGCAACCTAAAAAATTAACTGCTGTGACAATGCCAGCAGCTGACCACCAGCCACTGCCTTTGCCAGTGGGTCCTCCATTATCAGGCGATGAAGGTTTATCTGATCTAACAGAAAGGGATGCTCTCCTACTCCCAGCCAAAAATAATACCTAGGACAACTGTGCATGCAGCCAGCTCTGCATGAAGCTTCAGGGAGCCCTGGGAAGGGTGGTGGTCAGGAGAAGGTGGAGGGGATTGCTCTGGCAGCCACATCTGGCTGCCGTCCCTTCCAGGCATTCCTGCCCTGGGCCAGGAGGAGGACTGTGGCAGAACAGCCACACCTGCACCCAGCTCTCCCAAAGCCACATTCAATATGGACTGCGGGCACAGAAACACCACCCTGCCTGCCCGTGGGTGATCCAGCCATTGGGACGCAGTGAAGCTGCAATATCTTGCTCTCTCCAACTGCCCAGCAGAGGTAGGTAGCCCCTATCAAAAATAGCCAATAGCCAAACAACAACCACTCTCCTGCCCCCAAACACCATGGGAAATAAAAACCAGGAACGAATCAGGTAACTCTGTCACTGATTTCTGTAATACACACAACTTGTTTCCATGCTGCATTGCAAATATAAAGTCTCACTACTGCCCTGCAAAGGCAAGTTTATTATTATTTTATGCTTGTTTCACAGATAGGAAAAGCAAAGGCCAAAGTGAACATTTTCAGAAGCACTGACTTGAATTGCTGTCTCTCTGGGGATGCCCATCTGAAAGCACTGAACCACAAATACTCCAAACCAAACACATGCAAAAAAATCCCCACATTAGCTGATTTTTGGATTGTAGAACCACGCTACTGGCTAAAAACATAGGTTGCTTTAGCTTTCCTTTATCAGAGTAAGAAAGCTATTAGTAAAGCTTTTGTCAGAAAACTTAAGAAGGCAAGCACTCAAGGACCTAGACAACTTTTCTAAAAGGTAGAAACCTCACTTCTGTGCATAACTGTACAAGACTTCACCTCCTGCTTATTATCATTTCTATCAGCAGAGTGCTGCTTAGCTGCCTTCCTCCAAAAGGTACTTTGAGATGCAAGGTCAATATGCATGTAAATTATCATTAAAATATCCTCTGTTTAATTGGGGCATTTCGGATTGGGGCTGCTGTTTTAATTGGTTGCCTCCCAGGAAACTGACTTCGCTTGTAATGACACAGTGAATAGTAATGACCAGTGTTTAATTGGGGCAGTGTTAGTAAAATTTTACTTCAGAGGGATTAAATTTAGCCAGTGCCAAGGAGTTAAGGAATTAATCAGGTGTTAAACAGTATGTATTTCTAAACACTGGTCTTCCCGCATTCAATCCTACACCCACTGCACTTAATGAGAGTTTTGTCATTGACACTAACAGAAGAAGGATCCTCCTTGTATTAGCAAACACAAGTTTGCTAATAAACATTAAAGAACATACTCTATACTAACATAACTCAACCTTGGTTAAGGGTAGCACAATTCTGGATGCTGAACAGTCCCTCAGCATGGGAAGACTGTGGTGGGAGAGAGCTCTTTGGAAAAACGACGTCAATGACGTATTGGAAGACATAAAGCACTACTTAAAAATTAAGTAAATCTGGGGAAGTCAGTTAAGAAAGCTCAAACACTATGCTGATTCTTTGCTCCTTGGCTTACACAAACAAGTTTTTCCCTCTCTCTTCCTTTTTTTTTTTTTAACGTGATTACAAAGTATATCTCAAATCTGAAATGAGCACCAGTGAGATGAGTCCTCAAGCTACCAGGTTCTGCGATGACTCCTGTGGTGTCCATGCAATGTTAAGGGCCACTACATACAGCTCACCATAAGAGAAAGGGCTCACATCCACCAGCATACACAGCTGCAGAAAACCTCCACTGGTGCCAGTTGTGAAAACAGACTCACAGGAAGGCTCCATGCCTTGGGTGCTACCTGCAGAAAGCACTCTCAGCTCAAGCACCAGCCAGGCACATGCAAGAGAGCCTGGGCTCAGATAAGCCCTGGTCTGGCACACTTGAAGCAGAGAATAACCCTCCCCTAGCATATTCCCAGTTTTAGTTCCCCTGCAACTCCACACTTGTGCCAACACAATCATTTGTATGGTTGCATGGTAAATCAGACCAAGCAACTTGAAGTGCCAGATCTATAAGAATTTTTTTAAAAAAAACAACAACAACAAATGAACAACAACAATCTGTGCCCTTTGGGACTCTTCTATTTTGAGCCTCCATATGACACCAAAGTGACATTCTCAAAGTATTACCATTTCAGGAAAAAGATAGCAAGATCCATACAACCAGAAAGCTCCAGGTGAGGTTTTAAACACAATTTATCCCACAGGGACCTTAATTAATCACAAAAGTCATCACCTGCATCAATACTTCTATTCCTGTCTCCCTTTATGCTTTTGTTCTCATGTTAAGCCTTTGCCAAGATGTTTACGCTCTCCCTGTGCCTCAGTTCTCCCATCTGAGGGTGGAGAGGTGAGGCTGTAAGGATCACTTGCCAATACTGCGAGGAGGGAGTGCCAACATCATGGCACGATTTATGATGATGTATCAGCTAACTACTATGGTACAAGATCGGAGGAACAGGTTTACCACCAATATAATCATTGCAACAGTCGAGATGAAAAAAGTGTCCAAATAAGAAAACTACACCAGATGTCCCTTCCCAACCCATCTCAAAGTCAAAGCCTTCAGGCCACCTCAGGCTGCAATCTGCCACAAGCTTGAAGTCTACCAGTTCACGCGGAGAGTACACTGATGCCCTAAGTTGTAGCGAACGTCGAGGGTCCAACCTTTGTGCTCATTATCTAACTCCCAAGAACTTATTTTCTGAATCCCAGCAATGACTTCTCTCCACAGCTTTAAGCTCTTCATGCACACACTTCCTTGCCACTGCAGGTCTGTTTGCCATTAGCCATGCAAGCACACACCCAAGCGTTGGCAAGATCAGGATATTAGGCATTATATTTCTCCTCTCTTGGAGAAGGAGTTGATGTAAGTAAGTACGCATACTTGCCCCAAAGCAAACACACATCAATATATAATCACACGTACATACTGATAAGCACTTGACATGAACCAAGATATTACTGCAAGTTTATATTAATTACCAGTAGTTAAACATATATCAAAACCTCACCTCCTCAAAGTTTTTCTAAATCTTATTAGGGTACTATAGGGTGAGATAGGGAGCCCGTGCACTGAGCAGGTCAGGCATAAACAAAGCACTAGTCTTCACTCCCTGCACTGAAGCTTTCCATGGTTCATCACTCCACTTGCTGAGGCATTTACCGAACGCACCCTTGTCCTGTGTTGGAGGAAGGAAAAAAAAAAAACCAAACGAAAAAAACCCAAAATACATCCACCAGCACCACCGCTTCCAGTTCATAGGCTCCTAATGAAACTGTGCGACACTCTCACGGCACAACACTTGACTACTTTTCAGAACAACACAGCAGCTTAGTGTCGAAGCTGGAGTACAGTGCAGAGCTTGCTCCTCTGTCTCGTCTGTGCTGCAAGCCAGACTGGTATACTGAAGAAATAATCAATTGTACTGGTATAATCACACTACCATTTAAACAACTCTTAAACCCAGCTGCTGATCACAACCACTTTTAACTCTGTCTGGTTGAAGCAAGAATTCAAAAAACAATGGTAGTCAGAAAAAACTAAGAGAAAGTTACCCAGAATGGCTTGACTGGTGAAGACATGCTATCATTTAAAATTCACATTTTTTTCTGAAAAGATGTACTTTCTGTATTTGAAACTATTCAAATAATTACCAACTGAGAAGCCAGTAACAGTAGTTTCTGTCCTTAAAGGTAATTGCAAGCGTCAGCATGTAAACAAACTACACAATAAAAAATTAAAGAAGTTCAGATGTTTAGAACTAATTGCTTAAAAAAAAAAAAAAAAATCAGTTTCCCAATATCTGTCTAACAAAGAAAATTTAGCACTTAATCATTTCAACACTCAGATAGAACTTTACTTGTATCTCTCCTGCTATGTAGCTGATCCCTTACAGTATGATCCTATAACGTACCTTGGTGAGGTTAGGGTAGGACCAGTTTTACTGCTCCTGAAATCAACAGTAGTGCTGTTGCTGACTTCAGGAAGCACAAAAGCCTCACATTTTCAAAAAGACACATCGAAAACAAGGAAACACAACTCATATGACACTACTTTTTCATTACTTTCATGTTCTTCTGTCTAGAGAACATATCCTACCTTTCCACAGGGTTCGCCAGAAAAAACAGTAGCAGTATTTCATTTTATATATATATGGGGAATCTGCTTGGTTAATTGTACACATTTTGCCTGCATTAGCATTTTGCCATACTGTAACACACATACAATACCCCATTATCCAATCTGTCCGTCTGTGTTATGAAAAGTCAAACTAGACTCTCTAAGCCACGAGACTTCACGGGACACAGGCCTGAACGCATTTAACTCAGCAAGAGAAAATACACCCAGAAGTTTTCAAATTGTGGTCACATCATATAGAACACAAGACTCCCACTGCAAAAATACACACATATGGGACAAGCAAACAAAAAAGCGTCATGCTTTCAAGCCAAATAATTAAGTGCTCATTCCAGGCTCTTCCCCCTAGAGAAAGTCTGGAAGTCACCTTTTCCTTCTAGGCAGGGAGAGACAACAGCTAAAGCACTCTTGCTGGGACAGAGCTGCAAGCAAAAAGGAGATCCCTGGCTGGTAACAAGGCAAAGCGACTCCCGAAGAAAACCAAAGACTGAAACAAAACCGAGGGGTGGGAAGGAGAGAGGAAAGCACTATTTCTTTCTAGCGGTCTGCTAGATAGGAAGGGTCTGGACAAAAGAGGAAACTCAGTTTTATTTCCACTGTCTCAGCTTCATACCGCCTCCACTTAAAACGAACAACTTCACGGGGCAACCCCTTCTTCAGCAGGCCAAGCCACGGAGAAGCGCAGCCCCGGCTCCCCTACCTGTCGACGGGCGAGCAGTGCCAGTAAACGCAGGGAATAAACTGCAATAATACGGGTATTACAAAAACAAAGGGCAAAATATAAAGCGCAAGCCCCACAACCCACTGTCGGTGGAAGCAGCAGCGGCTGCATCTCCCCCGACGGCAACTTCGTAGGAAGTTTCCTGCCGTCGGGGGCCGGCGGGCAGTCAGTCCCCCGGGGAGCCGGGCTGGGCACCGAAGCTCCCTTGAAAGCGTCCGGCTCCTGCCGCCCAGAGCCACGCCACGAAGCCCCGTCCGCCGCGCGTGTCCCCCCGGGGCAGGCGCGCACGGCGCTGACAACCGGCGAGAGCCGCGTTCGCCTCCAGCGTCCTCGCCGCCCGCCGCCGGCGCCAGGAGCTCCGCGCTCCTACAGCGGCCGGGGAGCGGGGTGGGGGAGCTGCGCGCCCCGCAAACGTGGGGAGACCCCGACCCGGCCCTCCGCGACTGCCCTTCACGCGAGGGTTAAAAAAAAGAAGAGGAAAAAACAGTTATTTTCACCCAACGCAGCGCCCACCGCCCCGAAGCGCCAGCGGGCGCGTCCCGCACTGACAGGGGCCGGACGGGCCGAGGGCCGGGCGGCGGGACGGGGCTTTACCTTGATGCAACACTGAGCAGGAGCCTCAGACATCTCTCAGGAGGGAAGCGGCGAAGCCCGGCGGGGCGGGTGCGGGCGGACGGGAAGTTCTCGGGCTTTCCCCACTTTCCGCTCTTCGCCCGGCCCGGCGGCGCGGCCCGGCCCCGTCTCCCTCAAGGGGAAGTTGCTGCTTCTGCTGCCGCCACCATCGCCGGGGCGGCGGGCGCGGCGCGGCCCGCGGAGCTGCCCGGGGGGAGGCGCCCCGCCGCCGGA
>VYZX01025210.1:0-45071 GCA_013401335.1 Brachypteracias leptosomus | reverse complement strand
TCGGGGGCGGGCGGGTGGGTGCCGCGGGCCCTTTAAGCGCCGCGCGCTGGTACCGGCCGTCAACGCCGCGCCCGGACGGGCAGCGGGATGGGCGAGCATGGCCAGGGGCGGGCGGGGGACCGGGCCCGGNCGGCCCGTGGGCCGCACAATGGCCTTTGTTCCACCGCCGGGGCTGCCCCTTTAAGAGTCCCGACCAGGAAATGAGGCTCGGGTTACCGCGGGGCACGGGAAGTCCGGGGCGGGGGCACAACACCGGCCCGTGTCCCCTCCCCATCCCCACATCACCGGCCTGTGTCCTTCCTTCCCCACCCACTATCCCCGCACCACCGGCCTGTGTACCCCTCCATCCCTGCACCAGCCCCACCGGACGGTGACCGGGCTCCCCCCGCCCCTGCCACACCGGAGGACGGCGGCCCCCGGAGAAACCTCCTGGCAGCCGGCGGGGGAAGCCCCCCGGGCTCTGCCTGTGCTTAAGAGTCCGGAACGGGTTGCACGTAGCTCGACGCAGAGGTTCAGGGGGTGTTGTGTCACCCGCAATGTATGGGATGCATACTATATAGTGTGCGTTACTTCAGCTGCAATGGGATTATGCTGTTTTCTTTCACCCCCCGGCTCCTGGGGTCACGGGGCTGAGTACAGCCCTGGCCCTCATGTCGGGGGTGGAAAGAGTGAGGAAAGGCGAAAAATAACTCGACCGTCTCTTCCCCTAAATCTCTCTTTGTGATTTTAAAGACCGTTTTTGGTGTCCTGGCCGGTTTTGGGATGCACCTACTTTATTGCAAGCCCCAAACATGCCTGAGAGCACAGCCCTGCTTGTACCTGTGTCCCTGCAAGGAAGAACCACATCTGGAGTCTGCTGTCAGGCTGCTGCATGTTGGGGTAGAACAGGCTCCTATTCACTGGTTACTGAAAAATAGCAAACGAGAGGGAATCAAACCACGGTGTTTTAAAGTGTATGTTATGTGGCATCTGCTTAACTGTGGCATGCTCACATCAAATGCAGCCCTGCTTCTTCTGAGTGGCCAAGAAACAAGACTGCTGGCATGTCCCAGTAGGCATCCTATGATGGGCTACCACAGGCCATTTTGCAATCCAGGACCAACTCCCCGCAGCCTCTTACAGCTTGGTTTTGGCCAGTCCTTGAAACTAAATAAGGAAGAGGGAGGGAAGGTACTCTTCCCTCTCAGCCTAGCAACCAATGACCCTTTTTTAGTATAGGACCAACTCAATAATAAAAGATTCATATCCACCTGTCTTCACTTGGCATGGCAGAACCGCTGGAGTAGGGTCGTTGCACCTCTATTGCTCTTATGTCTCTCTCACTCCCATATTATTTTTTCTGCTTCATCACTATGACGTTTTCTCTTTCCACCTGCATGATTACCACTGGCTTTCCCTAAGTGCTGAGTCATTATTCTGTATGTCATGGCAGGTTAGGGCTTTTCATGATTCCTTTTATTAAATGTAGAAATTAGAGATGGAAAAGACCCATTATATGTCACCTGCCTCACTCCCCTGCTGGTAGAGGATTTACAGCACATGCTTGGTTTCTCTGTCCACTTTCATTTTGAATGCCTCAGGTAATGGGGCTTCCACTGCTCTTTTGGAGACTATTTCACAGTCCAGCAGTCCCATGGTCAGGAAGATATTTGGTCTATATTTTCATTTGTCCAGTTTCACCCATTTGCTCCTGGTTATAACCATGTATGCACTCTCCTAAACAATTTTTCTCCTCTCTGGCCATTTGTGCCTTGCACCCGGGTATCACTTCTTTTCCCAGCCATTGTCATTTGTTCTTTTTATCTCCTTTCATTAATCAGTTCCTGCAGCCACTTTATCATTGTCATTAGTCTTCTCTCATTCCCACCCATTTGGTCATCATCTCCTCAGCCCACAGATGCCTGCATTTAGGGACAAGTATCTGCCTGGCCCTTTGTGAATGTAGCCAAACCCCCATCATGGTTTAGTTTGTCTCCAAGTTGCTTCAGAAGCTTGTACAAAATTTGTCACCTGCCACCACTGTGAATCAGATCTGGTCCTGCTACTCCTCAGTGTTTCCTCTTGCACTACAACTGCAATCTGTTTTTCTCCATGAAGATTGTGGTGAAGCTGTGTTTCCCAAGTCTCATTTTTCTGCCTAGAGTTTCAATATCTGTTCTTTCTGGGGTCACTGATATCTGCTGTTCCTCCGACTTTGATTAATGGCTCTTACAAATACAGGCCTTGATCCATCTTGGCAGACCTCTCAACCAGTATGAATGATTGCAAGTATCTGTCCAACATCACAACCTGGTTTAGAGCTGTTCTCTTCCAGATCCTTTTGTTCTTTTTTTTTTTCACTATTCCAACAAATGTGAGTGCAATGAGTGGTAACTAGAAAAGGTAGGGAGAGAAATAGTGAATGTGTAGAGAAGGCCACAGGCTGAGTGCAGCACCTTTCCATCCAGAAGTCAATCTCATTGAAGCTGCTGTAAGAAAGCTGGGGAAGGAAACATGGCTGGACAAAACACATGCCACACCATCCTATGGTCTGCCTTTGCCAAAAGAAGCAGATGTGTCTTAACCATGCTCACCAGATGCTCTGGAAATGTGAGGAGAAAGCTGCTCCAGCTGTCAGATTCCCTTTAGGTCCGCACTGCGTGGAGATTGCACAGAGCAAAAAGGAGGTCCATTAGCTCATATTAAACCTTGAGCAGGCTCCCAGTTATTTTCCTTCCCTCTCACCTAAAGGCTACTGCTTAGCTTATCTCCAGGGAGGACCCTTTAGTTGAAAGCAGGATTTACAATCCCACAAAGCCACCTTTCATCAATACCCTAGCCAGAAATCCCCTAAGTTTTTGCTCGCATAGATGATGACAACACTGATTGAGACAAAAAGGTAACTGTACTTTGGCCTGTGAATTGAGGCCAAATTCTTGCCCTGCTGAGGGCTTTCCCAGGAAAGGGAGATGGGTGGCACGTTGGGGGATGGCAGCAGGATGAGAAAATGCATAGAAGTATGTTCTTTCTCCTCGTAGTGGCCTGAAAATCTTTCTTTGGATGTCTGTCTTTTCTGGTCCAGAGTTTGTCCCTGGAAACAGGCAAGCCCCAAAGAAAAGGAGGCAAACCAACCTTTCATTGGGATTTTTAATTTTCTCTCCACAGTGGTCAATCTGCACACCAGCTTCCACTGACCAGAGGTCACCTGGACCTCTTTTACAGCCATGAGACTCCCCATGTCTTTCTACCTGCGCTTTCTCATCAGCTAGACTAGTTATTTTCATATGTCCCATTTGGATGTTGGAGCTTTTTTTCCAACGATGCTTTGAAACTACATCCAGCTAAAAGCCAAGTTTTTCATTTCTTCTTTTGTTTACTGGTTTGCTGGTTCCTGCAGTGTTGAGCAGTACCTCAGACATTTGCAATAATCATTGACTTCACCTCACTTTTATTAAGGAGACTTTGTCCATGGTAGTATTTTTTCTTCCTTCTTTATATTTGCAAAGGCACTCTAGTTCCCAGTGCTCAGTTATGATTAACTCATTCTACTGTTTCTCCAGTGTTATCGTTTCCTTCCCTTTATCTTTCCCCAGCACAATTTAACTGACTCACTTATTTAGTGCTTGCTTCTTTGCCTCATTTGTATTACTAGTTTTATTTTTGTTTTTCAATGTTGAACAGACACAAATAAATAAAAGATCACTTGATGTGACTTGATGGGTCTGCTGATGTTACTGAGCCTCGATAGAGATGAGTCTTGCAGATTGAGGGACAGGATCGAGCTCTTAAGGAGCAAAATACAGTAGGAGACAGTAGTAAATTTCAAGAACATGCAAGGATATATTGATGTCAGTGTGCAACAGAGGTTTTTGGTCCTGAGGACACATCAGGAAATCCGTGAGCATTGGTGCACAGATGTGCTGTGGAAGTGATCCTCATTGCACATGTAGCACCATAATTCTTTTTCCCTTACCAAATCAGTTTCTGAAGCACAATTGCATTTTATGGCCCTAGTGTGCATCAGTCATGCTGCTTCTCATCATTAGCAGTAAGATTAGCTTTCACTTCATATTCTCAGGCAAATCCTTTTTCCAAGATTCAGCCAGGTTAATATTTCTTATAGTAGAAGCCCCAGATCCTTGGCTTTTTAGGAAAATGTATGAAATTCAGTCTGAGGTGTTAAAGTGAGAACTGCTATATCCATATTATTTGCATTCTTGTTTGTTCACCTAAAAGCCTAATCTTTGAGATTCAGTGGTCTTCTAAATGCTCAGTGCTGGTTCTCTGAATAGGATTTGCAGCAGCATAATGATTTTGGTAAAAGGTTTGTTTGGCTTTTTTTTTTTTTTTTTTTTAATCAGAATAGCAGCACTAGTGCATTCCCTAAAGCTGGCAGGCATCTTGATATAAAGATACTTACACAATTTACATAGGCACTCACATAGCTTTCCCATTTCAGAAACCCACAACAATCAAAATGGAAATGCAAAAATCCTGGTATGACACCTATTCATTCAGCAGCAAATGTATGTAAAAAAATAACTCTGAACATGCTTGATGCTCTAAGCTATGTCATCCTCACGTATCATCATAAACTGGATTATTTTGAATCATCTAGTATACAGCTTTTGTAAATAAAAGAAACATTTTTGCTACTGCTGTAAGTGTGACTATTCTGTTAGGAGAAAGGGGAAGAGAGATTGAGAGCTGTACTGATTTAACTCCCCTACATCGTTCACAGCCATGCAGCCTCTTCTAAGAGAAAAGTTTACAGTCACGTTTGGAAAGCAGACTTCATTGCACAAGTCATTGCTTAGACACGTATTGACAGTGTTGCTCCTGGTACATACTTTCATGTTGCAGCATGTAAAAATGAGGCAGTGAGTGGCCCTGACAGAGCTCCTGAGAGCACCAACTCCAGCGACACTAGCCTGGTAACAGCTAAACCTGGCTCTCAGGCTGGGCTGAACTGCATGGGACCACAGGCCACTCTCATACTCCTGTGCAGCAACACTGTGGCACCATGAGGCTCTTACAGCCGAGTCCTTCTCTGCCTCTTCTAGTGTTCTGGTTACAGTATGGTGCCACAAAGCAAAGTCTCCAGGGCTGGCACCCTGTAAAAGTGCCCCATCCCACACTGCTGTGCTGTGCAGGTCACAGCACACCCTCCCTTGGCCGTGCCAGCAGCTGCCTTTAGTACTGTGAAAAGACACGAGGAATGTGTCCTCTGTGTGTCTGTGTGTGTGCATTCCTGTGTTTAAATCCAGATCAGCTACCCTTGCTGTGGTGCAAGCAGATGGAGACTGACAGGGATACCTTAAACTGTAATCATAGAATCATAAAATCATCAGGGTTGGAAGGGACCTTAAAGATCATCTAGTTCCAACCCCCCTGCCATGGGCAGGGACTCCTCCCATTAGATCAGGTTACTCAGAGCCCCATCCAGCCTGGCCTTAAAAATTTCCAGGGATGGGGCTTCCACCACCTCTCTGGATGGTTCTTGCGGAATCTTGTAGTTCCTCAAAGTCACAGGTGCAGCTTCTCCCCTCAGCTCATGCTAGGAGCCCTCTTGCTCACTACCAAAGAGAGTAGTGGCTTAGCCAGGTGCCACTCCTTGCCCTGACCCTGCAAAATCTTGCAGGAGATCTCTTCCTGTGGCTGGAGATGAGCAAGGCCAGGCAGGCTGTATCAGGCTCTTCTGGGGGAGGCTCCTTGGCCTGGGAGGGCTGAGAGGAATGGAGGGAAGTGTGATGGGGGAAGATTATTAGCACAGAGCTGCAGGGGAGTAAGAGGCTGGGGTAAGAGGCTGGCCTGCACCCGGTGAAACCTCCCAGCTCAACCTACTTTAGCAGAGGTGGTTGTTTAAATGGAATTTAAATCTCTGCAGATATGTGAGGAACTTCCCGGCATCACCTGAAGACATGCAGTGACAGGGGCAGGGCTACACTGGTCAAGCACTTGCACAGCCAGAGCCAAGATCGAGGTCCTCAATGCCAGGGAGAGACTGCCATGGACATGAACTTGTTTCTTGAGCAGGCAGAGCTCTGCAGGCTGTGCAAAACCACCAATAAATGAAGGAAAGCAAAGAAGGTTACCAAAAATGGGATTTTTGGAAGACAATTCTGCTAAGCACTAGATCCCCAGCTACCAGTTTCAGACATAAGATACACCTTATGTTTTGTTCTTGTGCAGTCCAGAACAGTGAAGTGTATGTCAATATTGACAACCTCATGAATTCAGAACGAGTAAGTTGCCTTACTTTGGAAAATACTTTTAATTGTCTGTGTTTGCATTTTCTTATCTTGCCTCTGGATTTTGTCTTGTGAAGTACATGTTTTCGAACTTCTCCCCCAGATTTTGAATGCTAGAAAATTCCTTTCCTTTCCTTTCCTTTCCTTTCCTTTCCTTTCCTTTCCTTTCCTTTCCTTTCCTTTCCTTTCCTTTCCTTTCCTTTCCTTTCCTTTCCTTTCCTTTCCTTTCCTTTCCTTTCCTTTCCTTTCCTTTCCTTTCCTTTCCTTTCCTTTCCTTTCCTTTCCTTTCCTTTCCTTTCCTTTCCTCCCCTTTCCTCCCCTTTCCTCCCCTTTCCTTTCTCTCCCTTCTCACCTTCCTACCTGGCTTCTTATTTCATATGTAATTACATGATTCAGACCTGGAAATTTAAGGAATAATAACATGGATGATGAAACTCAAGGTGAAAGTAGAAAAACCATCAAGCTATATTCTGTTACAGCAAGGCATTTTAAACAATTATAAACAAAAATTAGAAGCTGAAGGGCCAGAGTTCAAATTCTCTGTCAGGTAATTCCAGATTTATTTATATTTTGCATGTACTGTGGCTGGATTTTACTTCTCCAGTTCACTCACCTCAGCTACAGAGGTGAAGCAAACTTTCCTCAAAACCCAGTCCTCTCTATTAGTAATATTTTCACAGGTTCACCACCTCCTTCCTCCTTTTTCAGCATCATTTTCTCCACAGGGTGACAGGATTACAGCTGTCGTGCCTGTTCGGAGTTGAGGTGCACACTCTGTCATCCATGTCATTGTAACTCTATATCTTGCTGGCAGTAAAAGAGTGACACAAATTGTTTTCCTGCCAGATAAACATTGTCTAGTAGATTTAATGCTCATAATCTAATGTGAGGAATAACATTATACGAGCAACAGCAGTCAATCTGCTTACAACAATTGCCCAGTATTGCTGGGAAAAAAATTGGGTACTGCTGTTCCAAGCCTGTGGAAGCTCAGCACCTTTCTGCCCAGTCCTGCACCCTCCAAGGCAGGGGCTTATAGCAGCATGACCACACAGCTGCAAAGATAGTGGGCTGAAATGGAAACTCAAGCTTGGAAAAGGAAAAGGAAAAGGAAAAAGGGAAAGGAAAAAAGGAAAAGGAAGCACAACTCAAGGCTGAGTGAGAGTAGTGCATGCTCAGCCAACAGCAGAATGAAACCCCAGCAAATGAAAAAAAGCAGTGTGCGTACAGCTCGTTGCACAGAATTGTGATTTATCTGCTTTTATTTTCAATAGTTCCAGTGGCATCATGATGTAGGATTTTATAGCCTATTATATCATGCCTGACATTTATGGATATAGTTTAAAGTGCATGCATTATGGATAGGCAGTAGCCTTTCAATGGCTGAGCAGCAGTTTCCACTCATAGGTCTTACTCCATCCTCACGCTCTTTTATAACTTCAGCTCAGAGACTGCCAAATACACCTAAAAGACAAAAATTTTGACAAAAAATACAAAAATTCAACAACTTTTTTCTCCCCATTGAGTTATAGGTTATTCAGATTGCCCTGGTCTAAAATGACCTTTATTTCTGTTGTTGTCTTCCATTTCCAAATGCAGGTCCACATACAGAAGGGTTAACTGCAACTTCTTCAGGTGCTGCATATTCTGCAGTCTCCCATCAGAGCAAACAGATTGCCCTCTCACAGGAAAAGGTGGTCATCAGCCCAAGTTGCTGATGATTTTTTTTGTGCATGTAGGGAGTGGCGTAATTAAGACTGTAAATTTGAGCTGACCCCAAGGTTAGCTTAGGAGATGACTGAGAAGAGGGGCAGAGGTGGGAGGACCTGGGTGCCAAGGCCCAACCTTATCAGACCCAATTCTGCACAGGTCTCTAGTGACTAGAGAGGGCCCCCAGCCCTATCCTCTTCATTTCAGCCTGAGCACTGTTCTTGGCAACATCAGCCCCAATGGGTTTTGTGTCCTTTTAGTGTGCAGCAAACAGGGACAGTATCTGAAGATGCTTTTGTTCCTACTTAATGTTGGGCATGGGTGGTGCTGGAGGACCAGACAGTGGAGCCTCCATGTGCATGCTCTGGACACCTTGTGCACTGCCTTGTGCTCTCCTCACAACCTATGGTTTGTCACATGGACAGTGCTGGGATGGCAGCATCACTACTGTTGCCTGCCTGTCACATGGTCCACTGCTCCTTCCCACCCTCTTGGGCAGATAGCATCTCCCTAGACAGACCCATCTTTGCAGCCACTGCAGAAGGAAAATAGAAGCTGAAGTCTTGGGTTGTACCTGTTGAAACAGAGTGAGAGGACAGTCAGGAAGGAGGAGGGAGGGTGGCTTGGACAAGACTTATCAGCCATAGCAGAGGGAAAGAGAAGAGCAAGGCAATGGGTGAAGATGGAAAAGGCAGTCAAGAGGAGAGGAGGGCCAGGATTTTGGTTAAGGGGAGGCCTCACCAGCAGTTTCAAGGGGAGAGAGAGGGAGAGAGCGATCAGAGGAGCAGCTGAATAGGTGACCTTGACTGGAGGGGAATTCAGCCTTCCTGCTTGTTATCCAGGGGGAGTGGCCTGCAGCCAGGGGGACTCTTCTGTGACAGAGGACTATGGCACAGACCTTTGTGACCAGAAGGAGGGAAGGCTTTTGCTGTCCAGAGGAGAGTTTTATATGCCAGGGCCTGAACTAAGCACAGATTGCAGTGGTCACAGCTACCACTGTAAGAGATAAAGACACATTTCACTCTTAGATAGCATCTTACAAGCAATAATTAAATTTTTACAACACCCATATGAGGTAAGTGCATAATTATCGCTGCTATTTTAAAGCCAGGAGAGGAGAGAGGCCAAGTGGCTTGACAAAGGCCAGGCAGTGAGTCAGTGGCGATGCTACCATCACCGACCAGGAGCTCCCAGTTCCCAGCCCAGCCCGAGAACTGAGGTGGTGGTGGCGATGTGGCAACCTTCCTGCTCAGAGATGAAAGCCAGCTGATTGCTCAAGAGCTTTGATGAGAGAAGGAAGGTTAGAAATAGCCTGTGGCTGTTTCTAGAGAAGGAGTCAGGGCTGAGGGAGAATTTCAGAGGAGGGGAGTAGGAAAGGGGGTGGTGGTGAAATAACTATTGATACCAGCAGCTTCGAAGGGAAGGGAACAGATAAACCAGAACCCAATGATAGGGGAGGAAAATGGGTCAATAGAGAAGGTAGATTTTCTTGAGGGAGGCCTAAGGGACAGAAGGGGAGGCAGCAAAAAAGGAAAGAACAATGAGAATAGGATGGGAAAGGAGAAAAAACATCCAGCAAGCATGTGCATGACAGTGTTTGAAAGCTGTTGTGTTATGAGGCAAGCAAAGAAATACTACTGAGCATGGGGTCTTACAGCGCCCAGGAAATTATAAGCACACTATTGTCTCTTGCACAGCAGCTGGAGATCTTGGAGCTCTCCACAGAGCAGGGTAGGCATCATTACCTTTGTTTCACCTATGGGAGAACAGAGGCTCGGAGCAGAAAAGCTACTTGCCTATAGTTACACAGCAAGGCCAACACATTATTCTGGTTTAAACTATTATGATAAATGCAATTTGAAATAAGAGTAGGACAGACAGGGACACACAGTTCTCAGTGGCAGAGGAGAGAAAAAGAGGTGACTGATGTCCGCAGTCCAAATCTATTTTTTATAGCTCTAGAATACATAATGCCAAGTAAAATGACAGGTGGAGGCTGTGAGCTTTGAATCCTCTGTGCTTTAAACTACATGCTAAGGAATACTAACAGGCAGAAAAAACACTCTATGCACATGTGCACAAATACATGTGCACACAGTAACCCTGACATCAACATTAGTGTGATCTGTGCCCTTGAGTAAGTTATGTACTCAGTTTTCTGCCCTTCAGCAAAATTAAGGTAACATTTTCTACCTACAACTAAAAAATGGAGACACATCTATACTCCAGAAGACTTTCACAACATCAAGTATTCTTAGGTTCCCAAAGTGCTTTGAGATGGAATGGAACGGGATGGAACGGGATGGGATGGAATGGAATAGAATAGAATAGAATAGAATAGAATAGAATAGAATAGAATAGAACAGAATAGAATAGAATGCAATTGGAAGGGACCTACAATTAACTGGAAGCTACACATGACTGTCATCCTGGTTGGGTCATTTGTTTGTGGTAGTTACGTACCACAGGGCAGAAATTATATGTCTGACAGCCTGTGGCTGCCACACAGGAGGAGCATCATCTGAAAAAGTACTGGTGGATTGCACTGTCTGAGGTAGCACAGTGGTTTTAGGGCCTAAGAAAGTGAGAAGTTTTTGTAAAAGTTCCTGTTCATTTCAAACACCTTCTTTCCTCATCTATTCTTCCTCCTGAAGCCACAGCTATTTTTACCTTAGTTTGAGGAGAGCAGAGACCTATCCTCCAGTATAAAGTGAGAGGAGAAAACCTATGTAACACATCTGCTGACGGAATCAGGAAAGAGCAGTATAAAAGATAAGGCCTACTTTAAGTAACACTCTTTTGATATCAAAGTTTTCACCATTTATTCCAACTTCATCACCTCTTCTTCTTCCTCAGCTACTCAGGAGCATCAGAGACTCCCTCATCCCACCTCTCCTTTCAGAGAGCAGAGGGCTGTGGCACTTCAGCTGTGCAGTGCTACCACCCTCTGGCCACCGTCAACACCACAGTCCTCCATCTTCAGGACTGCCCTGAACCTCATGCATCCCCATCTGTCTCGTACATCCTGTGTGTGAAATAGATGCTGCCTTTCAGAGTAGCCAGTAAAGAGAAACAGTGATTTGCACCTGCTGCTGCAGCTCTAAAGAACACCTGTTTTGGCTACTTGCTTTTGTAAAGAGACTTCATCTGAGTGAAGGATGCAAAGGTTGACACTTACAAATGTGTTGGTCTTCTGCTGATCCAGCGCATGTAGCCAGTGAGTTCATCTCCTCACAACTCCTTGTAAGGATGCACCAGCTGTATTAGAATGGTGGCTGATTCCTACTTTGAGGATGTCTCCTGTGGGACAAAACATTCCTGGGTCATTTTGAGATTAAAGTATTGAAATGGCACTTCCCATGGTACCCTGAGCAAGACACTTTATTTCAGCACCTCAGCTGCACAGCTGTAAAACTGAGATAGTATACCATAGCTCTTGCACATGGATGATGCTGCGATGAATTCATGAATGGTTTTGATTACATGGGCATGAGGATATAAAAATGCCAAGTTGTGTAGCAGTCCATCCATGTCATTCTGTACTGATACTACCAGCATTGAGACTCCTGCAGAGGTGTTTGTCATTGGGTCACCTTCTGCCCATCAGAAGTTGCACTGGGACCACTAGTTCATTTCCCAGGGAGCCGCAAGAAGTTATGGGGTGGGAAGAACTGAAAGACTAAAAAAGAATTTGTGACCAAAGCCCGAAGTACTTGGAATATGAGAACTGCTTTGCATACTTCTATATCAGACTGAACTTATTCTGCTGAAAAATTCCTAAGATTTCACATTTTATGCAAGGAAGTATGCAATGAAAACAGGCATAGAGAGGAAAAGAGTCTCATAGGCAAAAAGGTGGCTTCAAATTCAAAGGGCACATTCCAGCATGATGATTTTGTGGCAAGCAAACCATGGGGTTTTTCAACTGTTACAAGACAAGAAAGTGTGAGGCGCTTAATAGGTGAAGTGCTTTCCTGCAGCGCCATCCCAGCTTTATAGCTCTTTAGGAGTGATGGAGGAGCACTCTGGCCACGTCTGTTTGAAGGAGCAGTGAAAGTGTCCATTGTTCTTTATCGTTTCCTTGTTACAGCCTCTCCTTACAGGTGAGAGGTCAGCACACCCTTTCCTACAAGTGTTGTGGGTAAAGCTACAAGGAGGTCTTTGACAGTGTAGTGCTTGCTGAGATTTCACCCAAACTCCTCACTGGCTTTCCAAAACCTCTTTGAAGATGCCATCAGGTTTGTGAAAGCAGCATACAGGTGGGAACCAAGTGGAAGCATAGAGGGTCACGTCCTGGTGACCCTGTAACAAACCTGGTTCAGTAAGATGTCAGAAATGGCTGAGAATTTAGCTGCCCTGATAAAAGTCATTTAAGATTGCACATACATTTTTCCATTAGTAGAGCAATTCATGATAGAAGTGTTCTGGTTTTTGTTGGATTTTTTCCTCCCTTGATGCAATAATATTATCGTACAACCTTTTGATTGGACAGTGATGTTCCAGATTAAGTATATCTGTAGTGTATCATCTATTTTTTGCCTGATAACAGCTATATTTGCATTAGTATTTTTATACAGGTGCTTGCAAATCCATATTAGAAGGCTAAACTACTTTCCCAGTGGCAGGATGGTTAAAGTCTTACTACCCCTGAGTGCCAGCAATGCTATTTCATTTCTTTGGTTCAAATTGGGAGGAGTGTTTAGATTTCCATTGTACCTTATGAATAGCGTCTGATTTTGTAGCAGTTAAGATGCCCTTGGGAAAGGGAATGATTCTATGTACCCCACCCTGAATACATCACCAGAAATGGGTCTGATTCAAACAGCTAAGAAAAAAAAAATATATCAGATCTGGGGTTGCTAGCACCCCAGATCAGTTCTCACTGATCAAGTATCTCTTTGTTTAGAGAGTGCCCATGTAGTCCTGTGGGCCTGGCATTAGAAATCAATGGAAATGGAGACTGGCTTGTTCCATTCTTATTCTAGGCCTGGGAAAATCTCAGAAAGGAAAAGTTCCCAAGCAGCTGATTTCCATGTGATCACATTCAGACACCACGCTTGCAGGTGGTGTGGCAATCCAAGTCTTCCTCAAGAGGAATATAAAAACATAGGAAAGACTATACTGGCTCAGATCAAGAATCCATCTAATGCAGCATCTTATTTCCAACTGAGTCTATGAGCAGACACCTAGGGAAGAATAATAACAGATGAAGCACATGTGATGTTTCCCCTGCGTTGCTTCCCAGGCTTTGACTATTTTTAGCTCAGAGCATCTCCTGAACCTCATGTCATTTGTCAATAACCCTCAATAGATTTTTCTTCCAAGTAGTTGGCTAATTGCTTCTTGAGCTCGTGTAAGGCTTTTGCATGCACCACATGCTTTAGCAAGGAGTGCCACAGGTTTACCAACACCTGCATGACTGCTATTTGTTTGTTCCCAGCCTGGATCCTAAAAGCATCATCTGATGGCTCTTGTAATGGAAAAGGTAATGAAGACTAGCTCTATTCACTCAGTCAACAACACTGATGGTTAGTATAGACCTCATTATATCCCCCTGCCCTTTCTAGGGACACCAGAGATACTTCAGCATTCAAGTTTGCCAGGAGCAGGTCTCCTTACCAAAGCTTGCTGAGCTAAAGTGACATAAACACAAACACCAGATCATCATGTATTGTCACTTCCACACTGGGCAGCCACTTGCACTGTGGGAAGCAAACCTATCCAAATGCAATGATAGTTTTATGCAGAGTTGCTACTCACTGTACCAAGGCCACTGTAGCATATGTATGTTATCTCATATATAACAGTGTGTATCCAAGTAGATCCATAGTTTCCAATAGGTGGATGTGCATGTACTGGTGATCAGCACCAGCCTCACTGTTCACAGATTTGGATCACTCCACAAGGAGCACAGAGACTTTGGCCACCTGTAGCACATATAGACATATAAAAATCCATTTCTCATTTCTTCTTTTCAAGAGGAGGTCTCCTGTATAGATGTATAAATGTTGCATGCTAGGCTGACATTAAAAAAATGCTAGATATAAATGTATATAAATGAAACTCTATCCATATCTGAATGCTAAACACAATGCTCACAAATGTTTCCCCTTTGAAAAAAAAAGTCCAGTAGCATCTCTAACACTTTTCAAAAATAAACTCTTTTCCTCTCATCTACCCTCCTGTCCTTAACCAAGTGCTCGTTTATTTAAGAACAAAACCAACCAAACAAAAAGCACTTCTACTACGTCCACCGTTTTGCTACGGAAATATGCTTCATGAAATTAAAACCAAGCAACTTTCAAAGCAGCAGCTCTTGACACATCAGAACTCATCTTTCCCTATTTCAGCCCCACCAATGAGAGAGATCCTGGCTACCTGCCCAGTTGAAAAGGGAGCCATGACAAACTGAGGCATCTTGAATCATGCTTTTCAATGGCCAAAACTGGAATGTCACAGGCTGTGAAAAGGAATGAACTTCAAAGTTGAAAGAACTTTCTGCAAAGACTGTGCTTTACCTTCAGTTCCTCTCCGGGCACCAACAGCAAATGAGTGTCTTCAGGTGACAATGCTTGTGGCAAGCAAATAAATCTATTGGCTCTCTATGCCATGGTTTGACTTTGGGGGCACAGCTGCTTAAGCCATTTTCTAACAATGACATGATGCCTTAAATAATAAACAAACAAACAGATCTGTAACTTAATCATTCAGTAAAGAAGATCAAGTTCATCAGTAAAAGGCTTCCCATGCTGCAGCTTATTTTGTCAGATGAAACGTGATTCTTTTGGGAGACAGATGCTCTACTTCATTTGTTCTATTTGATGGAAATTACAACACCTACTTGTAACCAAGATAAGGGATTGGATTCTCTTGCTCTATGACTCTAAATCTCTCACTAGCTGAGTGGGTTACAAACATGCATAAGGCTGAATGACACATCCTCATGCTTCACAGGTAGATATGTCTGCCATCAAAACCTGCCCAGACAGCAAAGGTGAAGAGGGCATGTCCTAGATGTCCCTCCTTGATACACCTTCCCACAAATGGGTCTCCCAAGACACAGAAAGTCCTTTCTCAAACTTCCTTGCAAGTTGGGAAATTTCAGAATATCTATACAACAGAAATGTTTGTGGGTTTTTTTCCCCAGCAGCAGCAGCAGCTTGTGCAGTTTCTTCAATACCTTTGACTCCAAGGATCCCAAATCAACAGGTTGGCTCCTACATTGTTTATTGAACCTCAAATCCTTCTAGCTGCCCACCACCCAGCAAGTCTGACCAACACAGCATAGAGGTAAGGATGGGGAAAATCAATCAGCATTTAGCAATTACAGTTTAAAGAGACAAAATCTGTAATGAGGAAAATGAAGAAAATCACAAGTCCAGGCTTCTTCCTTGAAGACACTTGATACCAGCTAGCTCTACTTAAAATGCCTTTTTTGATGCCAAATGCCACATTGTTGTGCAAAAAAGAAGCTGACTGAAAGGTTGCTTCCTAGTTTGTGTGAGACAGAACTCAAATCATCTAAAAATCTAGAGGTCATTGCCATGACTGTTTGATGAATGACAAGACTTTCTACAGTTTGCTTAAGAAAATTTATTTTTAAGGATGTGTGTGTGCACTCAAATGAGAAAAAAAAAGTGTTATTCTAAATGAAAATAAAAATCAGAAGCTGGCTTTTATGATACTTCTCACCTCTTTTCCCAATTAGAAAAAAAAAAAAAGATGAAAGGGAAAAAAAGTGGGTGGGAAAAGCCAAAACTTAGAAGTATTTATTTAATTTAACTGAAAACATCAAGTAATCTAAATCAGTTGTGAAATAATTTCCAGTATTTTCAAAAAAGTAAGAATAGCAGAATAAAAATTAGCTGCCCTTTTACGAATTAACACTTCAACTTCTCCCAGAGGCTAAATGGCTAGCACCAAGACCAGTAGAGTCCTATTGGACTCCTGAAGAGAAATAACATTTAACTGTATGTACAGGCTTGCTGCAAGGAGTGGATCTGTATGGCAATATAGAACCAGCTTGTTTCATAACTTGGCAGTTTAAAATACGGATTGTCTATAAATTCTCAGTTTATAGATAGTTCAGTGGCAGGAAATGGAAAAGAAGTTACCTCAAACTGTTTGTAAAAAAGTCACATGGATCTGTGAAGACTCTCAAGCTGTACAAGAGGTAATTTCTCTGTGTGCTGAGACTATCATGAATTAAATTTGTCTTTGGGAACAAGAGATAGCTGATGAAGGAAAATGCTGTAATTTTATGTCATTTTCTAAAGAAGGAAAACTGAAAACAGCTAATCTTGTCAAGGTATTTTAATCTAGTTTGCATATAAGAGAGTGTAACAAAATGGACCTCCTTTAATAAATTTAATATTATTATTCAGTCATTTAAATAATGGCCCTTGTTTGTCTACACTCCACTCTCCCCCCTCCCACCTCCATGGATGTGATATTATCTTTCCCAATGAAAGACAAGGGGATAATTAGGAATAAATGTGCAGGCAAGAGCCACAGGCATAATGGCCCTGGAGGTGGTGTCCTTCAGTAAGTGCATTTTCTAATCTCTTGAGCCTAGTCACCAAAGTCTGTTCCTGGCCATGTGACAGGACAAAAGCTGATTCCCTCCACAGTGGGTCACTTTGGACCCAAGGGAGGTTTCTCATCATCCTGTCCCCCACACAGGCCTGCAACTGCCCTGCACAGCTTCAAAGCCCACAGGCCACACATGGTGGGTCAGCAGCTCTGTGGTCACCAGCAGATCATGAGGTGACCCCTGGGCAAAAAAGCAGAGAAGCCACAGCAAAGGCTACAGGAGGTTCACACTTGCCTTGTGAGACTTGACAGGTCTCTGTCCTTGAATTGATTGCTGTGGCTCTCCCAGCACTAACTTCAGTATTTCCCGAGGCCCTGGCTGGATTGCAACATGATGGCTGTACACATACCCTGATCCTATAGATAAGATAATTAGGAGATAGATCAGGCATGTGCATGTTTCATGTTCCAGCAGTGTTTGTGCTGAAACATGCCTATCTGTGGGAGGACCTCCTAGGCCTCTTTGCACCAGGTGGAAAGCATAGATCTTTGATCTGAGCTGCAGGAACTGAAGCAGTTGGAGATGCCTGTGCAGAGCATATGTTGATGCGATGTGATGAGGATAGATAGATCCACGTGTCTGAGAATTCTATTAAAAATACTGTTATTATCTGCTACATTGAGCCACAGTGGGTGAAGTGCCCAACTGGGCAGTTGTCCTCAAATGGTGATGGGCAGCTGATAAAAAAAGATGGGAACAGCTCCTTGGTCCTTTCAGATAGGCACATGATTTTAAATCAAAGCTGCCACTTTGCCCACTGCTGATCATAAATTTGTCCAATGTACCTGGAGGCACTGGTCAACCCCAGGGTGCTAGACTGTACAACCATGACGGCATCATCAGCAGTGTGGTACCACAATGCCATCCTCACCTCTAGGGTCCCAGAGAACACAAAAGCGTGGGGTTTAGTACCTTGCCGGGGCAATTTGCGTGTGTGAGTTCACCTCTCCATTACAGCTTTCTCACAAAACATAAATGAGAATGGTGGTAAAGCAGCTGAGCACATACAGAGGAAAAAGACAGCGCGGGAACTAGATATTATCACTGCGTAGGAGAAAAGGTTTATTTTGTCACTTAATTTACCACCCTCAGAGACACAAATTCAGAATGCACATAAGCTATAATACAATCAGGTCACGTGATTTGAAAGGTGAACGTGTTTATATGGATCTGACAGGTGTTAATGATGGCTTTCAGTTGAAAAAGGAATCTTGGAAGAGAAATTGCTCGTTAAACAAGTCTAGCAGCATTAATGTTTTCTAACAGCATTACTTTCTGGAGCAAGGTGTTGCAAAATATAAAGTATCTTGCCTCATTATTTAGGAGAAGATCCTTATGAATGTGTTAATCTTTTAAGGTCCAATTCTATCCTATAATGTGCTTCAACCCATGTTTCCTATGTATGGTTCATAATGAGATTAGTGGAGTGTAAATCTTCATGCAATTTAAATAAATAGTCTCTCTAGTGTCTGGCATTAGAAATATATTGTTCTGTATTTCCCTACGGGCACTGATGTTGCATCCTGTAATTGTAAAGTATTTATCTGTGTCGTACTACAAGGCATTTGATTTAATTTTAAATAGGAGAGTTTCCTCTTTTCTTTTTGACCTTCAAATATTACAACAAATTGTAATTAATCATGTAATTTTTTCCATTTGCCACAAAAAAGCCAGTCTTTCATTTAGTATTTCAGAAGTGACCTATATGGAGTGGCCATTGGCACAGTGCATGCAGCAGCCACTGATTCAGTACAGAGATCACTCCTGTAATGTCAAATTTACCTTATTAATCTTGTCTTTCCAGATTTCAATTTATATAATCTCCCATTCACACAATCTGAATGGTTAATTCCCATATTCATATTCTTATCTGTTTGTTCTGATACCTGAATATTTCCTAAGTTTCCTAACTATTGTCTCATTCAGTACTGGTCAGTTCTTAAAATGGCCAAGCAGAATTCAGAATAGAAAAAAAGCATACCAAATTCAGATGCCCTCAAATGGAGTTTAATTCTGCTGTCACCTTTAATGATGAACACCATGAAAAAAACATTGATTGCAATCAATAGAGCTCGGGGTCCAAATCAGTTGTTCCCCTCTCACCTTGTGGAATTGAAAAGAAAAGAACCTGTTTAGTGACTGAAAGTTTATCTTGACCTATTGCAGGCATCTGAAATGGGTAAGAGGAACAGGCAAATTATTTCTTTGTCTCCAATGACTATATTAGGAGAGGAGTTATGCAATTAGCTCATGTCATGCAAACATATATTCTAGGCTGTCCCATTTGTGATTGCAGTGTATTTGCCTTTGCTTCCTATTAACTGTGGCAGGTCCATCACAGCTCCAAGGCTAAAAATATATCCATCAGAGGAAGCTGTGTTGTCTGGTTCCCTCTGAGGTGCAAACAGTTGCAGGATCCTGGTATCTATTGTAATAAGGCCAGTGGCTTAGCCTAAGAAGATTTATATCAGCATAAAACTGGAGTAAACTCCAATAACTTCACCAACTTCTACTTTTGTTGTGATTATCTTGTCCACCCGAATGCATTTCACAGGATATAGAGATTTCCCTTGATAACCCCTGCACCAAGCCCCAACAGTTTGAGGCTGAATAAGACCAGCTTCTTCAAAAAATTAATATCTCTTCTTGATTCAAAGCACCCCCCATGAGAATTAATTCTTCCATATGCTAAGTAAGAGCTCCTAAATCTCATTGCCCCACTATTAGACACCATAATAGTATCATCTTGATTCCCAGTAATATTCTGCTGGTGAAAGAAACAGGCATAAAGCTTTTTCTAGAATTCATTGTTAATATTGAAGTTACCACAATTAAACAAGAACTGCAAAGGCATTGTCTCACATTACAGAATGTGTTTGTTGCTAAGGCACTGCCATGATGGGTTTAAGTGCTAGCAGTCCCTGTGGTTATCAATCATGGTAATGGTTGATCAATGATGAAGGGTTTGCTCCACATGTAGACACTTACTTAAAACCAGAAAGCTCCAAAACACCACCAGCAAAATTTACTTCATGATGTTGCTTTGCCAAATGAGGGATCTGTGATTAACCAGCCCTTCCCTACCTCCTGCTGCCTGCTCTAAGTGTTCGTAACTCTCTGGTTCAAAGCCAGCCTCTGCCTGCACTGGAACCAGGCGAGGTGACACAGCCAGGGGAGAGGAGGAGACCCTCCTCTTTGTATGCCTGGATGGTCTGGCAGAGAGGACAAACAGTATTTCTCTTCCTTTCATATGACTGGGTCTTGCATGGGCCCTTGTCGCGTGAATTGACACTGAGGTTGTTCCTCATCAGATGAGCTGGTGCTGGGACATGCCACCCAGAAAGTGTCCCAGTCAGCTGTCATCCTCCTCTTTTTCACATCCATGCATCTGCCCCTATTGTTTTCTTTAAAACTTTCTTGTTTTGCCTGTTAGAATGAGTATTTCCATGCCTTTATCCACAGCTGTTACTATAATTTCTTTCAAAACAAGAACCAAGTTTCTCAGGTAACGAGTGGACTGTAAGACCTGAGGCTTTAATAAAAATGAATAACCATGGCAACTGATTGACAACAGATCCATGGCTCTTTTACCACCATAAAAGAAATATAACTAAAGCCCTAGAGGACTTTTTTTTTGCTGTTGTTTTCTGACTCTTCTAAAACAATTGCAAATTCTCTGGAGCAATGCCACAAAGGTACTGACCTCTTGAAGCACAGCAAGTTCATTTCTCCTGTGAGAGAAAAGATACATACACACGGGAGGACCAGCTGGGGCTGGCACAAGTGGCAAAGCAGGAGGACAGTTTGAGCAGTCAACTTACAGGGATCTGTGCCCAAGTAAGATCAGATAGCCAGAGCTGAGGAGCTTGTCTGCATGTGACTCCTCCTTGGCTGGGAAAGGTAGATCCTAAGGAGACTTTGCTAATTTCCCCTGCCTGGAAACCTATAATGAGCTCAGAGCGGAACAGCAAAAGGGCACATCTGTTAGTTTCTCCTAAGCTAGAAAGGGCTGAAAGCCAAGAGAGATGTCTAGGGGCTAATTTGCTGGCCTGTCTACAGCCCAGGATTTCTCATGTCTGAGCTCTGGAGAAAGCCTGATGCACTCTGTCTGACAGCAAAGAAAGCTGATGAGTGTCAGTGGGAGCTTAAGGTTGATACAGCTTATGGGACAGGAGAAAGGCTTGTTTCCTTCATCCATGCAAATGTTCACAAAGAACTCCAGTCGATCACACCATATACATTCAGTGCTGCAAAAGCCTGTGTTCATCCATGGATGGGATGCTAAAAAATATGCTACCTTGGCACATGGTGTCAGCCATGAGGGAAACTGCTGCATGCAAATCTTTCCTGCCCACTAACAGGCAGAAATGATCTGCATCTGGACAGTGCTTGTCATGATGGGACATCTAGACATGCCCAGAGCACTGCAGGTAATAGAGGTGCAGCAACCTTGTTAGTCTAGTGATTTAACTGGAATAATATCTTCCCTTTCCCAGCAACGTTCATTAGGTAGTGCATCTATACTGTATCTGTTATTCTCAGGTTATTCTCAAGAGAGTTCCTGGGCCCTGCTGCCAACTGGCAGGAGACAGCCAACAACTTCACTGTTAAGATCATTCCTCCAAATTAGGGATTGCACCCAAAGCTCCTTTGAAGAACGGTCTTTGGCCCACAATAATTCCTGAACCATGCCCAGGCTTTGCTCAGGAGCATGCTGGTTGGTATAAACCAAAAGGTGCCACCAAGATGACTGTTCCCATAGGTGGGGACATTCCCTGACACTGTTTACATTGATAGTATAGGCTCAGCCATCGTGGCTGGTCTTTGTAGTGCTAATAGGCCGGCACTGAACTGGCTGAACCACTGAGCCTCTGATCCTGAACAGCTCTGCTGCTTAGGCACTATGCACGACAAACAACAAGCGAGGACAACTTTTCACTTAGCCACAGGATGCTCATAGCTGCGGGAAAGTGCTGTGTAAGATTTGCAAAAAAATCTAAAAGCTCTCAAAAACAACTCTAAGTGCGTCTTTAGATATTTAGATATATAAATATATGTGAAAACCTACCCAAGTGATGACCAAAGCTAAAGGGAAATTGCAGGAAAACTTAAAAACTTCAAATTGCTGATTCCAGCTTTTTTGCTGCAACCTTAATCCATCCTACACTACACTGGCTTGGTGATTTCCTACATGCTTGAAAAACATCGTTGCCTTTTAATCCAGAGTAAATGCTGCCATCATCTTGATGTTTTCCTCTTCTCTTTCAGCTTATTGTCCATTCTAACATATGTTCCCACATTAATTTGCCTTATTTATATTTCCTATCATTTCAGCCTTCAAACAAGAGAATGTTGGTGATATTTCTCAAGTAAAATGCTGATTACAGCTTCATCATCCTCAGATTCAGTTTCTGCATCTCAGAACAGTCATGAGGTTTCCAGGACTGGTTTGCAAACAGTTACACGCTCTTGCTCTCCATCAGTTAGCATGGCATAGTAAAACTTGTGGGCCACCTTTTACTTTTTATGATATCTGATTCAGACCAAAGTTTCCAGTTTTGCCTGTGTTAGTCAACCATACTTCATATTTTATGAGAGAAAGATTTGGAACTGCAAGGGTTTTTTAGTCTTGAATGGTCTAAGGTAGTTCTTTCTATTCATCTTCCTCTTCATTCAACCTTTAGGGATGTACAGAGCTCCTCTGTGATATTGTCACTCTGTGGTCTTACTGCATATCGACTGAGCAATGCTTTTGACTTGAAGCATCATTGTTCTACGTGCTAAGGTTGGACTTTCAAGATGTTGTTGGCCATGTAAGAAGAGGGTGGAAATTTGCCTCCAGATAAAGATA
Organism: Brachypteracias leptosomus; assembly: GCA_013401335.1. NCBI lineage: Eukaryota > Metazoa > Chordata > Aves > Coraciiformes > Brachypteraciidae > Brachypteracias > Brachypteracias leptosomus. The sequence continues at coordinate 22,687 of VYZX01025210.1, read as the reverse complement.
CCCACTGATAACGCATCTGTTAGTCTGGATGTGTGACCTAACTAGCCTGAGATAACAGGGTATTGGGACTGGTGGATATGGCACAAGGTCTGTGAAAGACTCAGTAACCTTCTGTAGCATTGGCTGGAAAGCCAGCAGATACAGCATGACATCCCAGATGGCCCTAGGTGCCTGGGATTGAGAAACTGAATTGCATGCCTAATCAGTATGGTCAAGGGAACCTAAAGAACAGTTGATGTCACTCTAAATAAGTCACTTCACAGCTGATCAGATGAGTCACCCTCTAAGATCCTTCAGTTGTATCACCTAGAACTATATTGACTATGGAGACCAGGGGACCACAGACATCACACACACCTCCTTGAATTCAGTCCCACCTACAGAGCCTTGTCGCTGGTCCTGCTCTAGTCAGATGCAGCTGCACAATGCATAAAAAGCCTGTGTCAACTAATGGTCTGAATTCTGGTTTATAACAACTGGTGGTTAAATAGAAAAAAGTTTGTGCATTTCTTTTGGCATTTCTTTTTTTTGTTGGAATCATCAAAACTCATGTCACTCCTCTTTCTGTTTCTGATCCCAGCACTCATCATCTTTGCACTTTGTCTCTGCAGGTGTTCAGAGCTGGAACTGAAAGCATCCTGGAGCTGGTAAAGATCACACTGTAGTATTATGTAATCCCAATGCAGTTTCCAATTTCTTCCTAAGTGCGAGAGTACATTACGCTTGGAGAGACACATGATCTTATATTTAATTTTTAAACTTCTTGTTGTTTATTAAACTACTATTTGGAAAACCAAAATCAGTTAGCTGCCCTTTCCTGGAGGCAGAACTATTCCAGAATAGATGGAAAAGGATTAAACTAAAGCCTTAATCACTTGGGAATGTTGCACATCAGTAACAGGCTTTCTTAATAAAGACTCGTGCCCTCCAATAAGCAGATGCCTGCATATCACAGAAGATAATCAAGCCCAAAGTCTAGGAAAACTGTCTCCAGCCAAGACCACAAGGATTTTATAATTAAGCACAAGCACAAGTGTGTCAGTAGTCTCAATCTGGAAGACAGTATTTCTGTGTGGTCAGTGTAAAACACAGTTTTATGAAAGTGAAGAAAGAGCTGAATGGGTATTTATTATTTGCTCTTTTAGGAGGATCATCAATGAGTTGTTAAAGTGTAAGCTACTGTTTTAAAGTGTTGTCACTTTATATTAGATTAGTAAAATTTATTATTACAAGCACAGTTTCTGATATGGCCAGACTGCTACAACAACCCTGCTACTCCCTTTTCACAAATCATTTGCTCTCTTCATTTCATTTCTGTCCTTATTTCCAAGAATACTACTGAAAGTCCCTAAGGCAAACCGCTTTTTTCCAAGAGCTGGAGGATGGAGTTGTTCAGTTGTTAGTGTTTGTGAAACAGAAGGAGAAAAGCACTGACCAAAGCCAGAAAATTCAGAATTCATCTGCAGAGCAAGCCTTCAAAAACAAACCAAACCTTTGTTCAACCTATTCTCAACCCAAGTGCCTCATTTGACCAATCTTCCTCTAGTCACTAGCATTGCAAAGCACAAGTTTTGCCTCTTGCTTTAATAACACTGCACAGACAGGAAGAAATGCTGAAAGTGAGAAATGGAACATCTTCAGCTTGCTCTGTGAATCAGGACAGACTTGCTGCTTCTATAGCATTCATCCTCTCTCTTTTTCTACACCTTTTTCTGTGTGACTGGTACTAACTCTACTCATTAATATCTTATCTGGAGTTTTACTTTCCTAGTTGAACCCCTCCAAAGGAAACTTCATTGGCTTCAAATTAGGTTCTGCAAACTGTTCCTGTTAAACCCACATGCTGAATTTGGAAGTCTAAAAACCTAAAAACTCTACAAAGTTTTAAGTTTCAGGTTTGGACTGTTCTGCTATCAATTAATGTATTTCATACAAGCCATCAGTTAATTAACAAATCTGATTAGGAACTAACTTCCCTACCACTTTCCCTGCATGCTTTTGGCAGTCAGCAAAATGGACATGTAGGAGGTCTGGCTTTTCTTTTTCAGGACAGTGTGCCAGAGGGACTGTTAGTCTCCTACTAAGAGAGCAGGCTTTCCTGCTCCATTTTCAATATTCTGGCGACTTTCACTGGTTTCTTGATGTGCCTTTTGTTTATACAAAAAAAAGAACCAAAAAACAAATCCAAAACATTTTAATCAACTTGTATATCTTCAGTTGGATACTTATAAACATTTCTCAGAATAATTACCAGTTACACCTGGATTTTTTTTTTTTTTAATTTGAAAAGTAAAGTAACTGTCGAGCCATATTTTGGAGCCATCTGCCTCCCATGTGTCTTGAGAAAACAAATACTTTCATATTTCTCTGTACTATATGGCTGATATTAACATAGTCACAATATCACCCCAATGCAGGTAAGGAAAAATAATCTTTAACGATTTTTGCAGGCTGATGATTCACCCGGAGCAATATATTCAATTAATACACAACTCAACTATCTGATAAAAAGTTAGACAGCAATATATCACACTGTGTTCAGTGAGAAAAGACAATACTTAATCACCAAGCATGGCTTAGAATATGAATTATTTTTAAAATTTGCTTGATAACAGTGAGAATTCTACATTCCTTCCACCTGATACTCCTTTAAAACTACTAATCATAATTTTCAGTCTCTTCTTTTTCAGATCTGAACCAGTCTTTCTCCAGGTTACTGTGTGCCCATCTAAAATCCCAGCTAGGTTCCTACAAACTGTGTGCAGTGATGTTTCAGCTGAGTCCTCGAGGACCACAATCCAAGACAAGCAAGCCATTTTTCCAGGAGCTGGCCAGTGGGAAAGCAAGCGCATGAAAAGGAAAGCCTTGTGATTAGGATTCTGAAGATCTGGTTCAACTCCAGGCTAGGCTTTGAATATGACATTAAGACACTTCACCTACCTTGGGCATATCCTCAGCTGGTATAAGCTGCTGTAAACTCACAGCATCAGTGGTACTCTGTCAGCTTTACACCAGCTGCTGAGCTATTCTTTTCCCCCTGAATTCCCTTATGTAAAGCGATGGCTTGTTTGCATTTACTAGGGCACTGCTTGCTTTCTCTGTCCCCAGGTACGTTTTTTCTATGATGACGGTAACATGCTCAAGAGAAAGAATTCCTCTTACTCTGTGTTTGTACAAGACACAATAAAACACAGACTGATATTGCCTGAGGCCTCTAGGCTTTGTAATACTGGTTATTCTTTAATAATAATGAAACACTCTAAGCTTTTCAGAAATGCATCATAACTCTCTTTTTATTTGTTTTATTTAGTGGGCTGTAAGAAAATAAGTCTGGAGCCTCCTCTTCCTGCTGCACAGAAACCTGGAGGACAGCTGTCCTGGTTTGAGTTAGAATCAAACCAATTCTGTTCAGTGATTTTACTTTTCATCTGAGTCTCTGCTAACTGCACTTTCTGAAGCTCACAGCATGTTTTCACAGACAGTTTCTGCTTCTAGCAGTGATAACACCTGATGTTTACAGTTACTACCAAGGATTGGTGTGCAGACCAAGGTCACTGCTAACTCTTGTGTACCACATCGGGGTGGGGGGGGGGGGCCGCAAGCTAAAGGGCGCCANAGGCCGCATCTTGCAGGGGGGAGCGGCCAGGACAGGAGGACAGGTGACCCTAAACTGGCCAATGAGATATTCCATCCCATATACGTCATATTCAGTATAAAGCTGAGGGGTCACGAGGGTCTCAACCCTTATGCTGTCCCTTCAGTATACCCTTATATCCAAATGCTCTTCCCTCCAGGATCCTTAGACCTTCCTTTTCCTTCAGTGGACCCTTTGGTCTTCTTCCTTCTTGGCCCTGCCCAGTTCATGTTTTCCTGAACCCGGTTCCTGTCAGCTGCTGAGCCCAGTCTGGGACTTTGCCAGTGGTGACAGTGATGTAATTGCCACCAGGAGGGAGGCTGGGTTTGATACTGGTTTTGTATATATCTGTATATATTCCATTTTATTATTATTATTATCTTCATTAAAACTGTTTTAGTTTTCTTTCCTAATCCAGAAGTCTCTCTCTCTCATTCCCTTCCTCTCCCATTTAGGAGGGGAGGGTGCCATAAGTCTCTCTCCCTTATCCTCTTTCTCTTGCTCTAATTGTGGGGGGAGCAGATTGCAGGATTTGTGGTAGAGCAGCAGTTTCTAGTGAACTGCATTTCTGTCTGCCACCGTGTATTGGCATGGTGTACCTCACCTAGCAGTATTAAATCATTTCAGGAATAATGTATTGGACACTCAGCACACTTTAGTGCAGAGAGTATTCAAAACTCACTTTAGTGATGGGAGAACCAAGCCACAATCAGGTTAAATGACTTACCCAAAACTATGTGCTGGTGATCTGTCTAATGTGAGATGTATACCAGCACATTTCATCAGGTTATCAGAGGTCTTTGTGCCATGGGGTAGGAATCAATAACATTTCCATGGTTTGGGCATAAACTATTCATAAAATATTCCCATATTTTGGGAGCACTTCCATACAGCCTTATGCTACTGAGCACAGGTGTTGACACACAGCTACCAGAATCACAGCCTTACTTAAAACGAGGATCAACTCTCTACAGCTGATCAGTGAATTAATGCAGTGTTTGGGTTCCATCTAGTGGTTACAAACCCATCAGCAGCCGTGTCTCTCAAATGGACCACTCTTATCCCACGCCTCTCTTTCCAGGACCCAAGAGTAGCCAGGTGGCCACAATATAACACTATGCTATAACCACAGATTTGGCCCCTAACTTATTTTCTGACCAGTCTTTGACTCCTTGACTTTCTGAGTCATTGACACCCTCAGATATTATGCCTACCAGCCACTGCTTTAGCTTTGTTCCTGCTTATGGGCCAGGAGGCACCCAGTGAGGAGAAAAGCTCCAGCATGGTACCACAGCTTTGAAAGATGTTGGTCCTGCAGCTGCAAAAGGAGATTAGGGAGACCCAAGTGACAAATTCTTGTGCTTTGCACTGACAGCATGAGATTTGGTGGGTCTGGTATTAAGCAGAGAACAATCCAGTCTGCAAATTGCCTTATTATTCCTGATGGTTTTTTCCTCATTCAGTTTCCATCCTTTATGACTAGAAATTTTGTGGATTTTTTTTTTTAACAATCTAAACATTTGGTTTGGATTGGAGGTTAGCTTCATTTTTCATTCTCTTTAAATTCTTATCATCTTCTGCTACTATTAGCTTACTCCACAGGTTCTAAATCACAGTAATCTTTCATCTAGCCCAAAGAGCTGCAAGCAACTCCTGCAGATTTTCAGCATCTCACTATCTCACAGCAAGGAGGATTACTGAGGAGAGACTGAGGAGCTCAAGAGACTTGCCATGCTGTCTTCACTGTACTGTTAGCTCTTGTGAATTCAGCTTATGCTAACAACTGGTAAATATTAGGTAACGCTTGTAAAGATTGCTAATAGAGCATCTGAGTGATTGGTTAAAATGACTGTAGCAAAACATGCTGAGCACTGTAGCTGATGGCTGGAAGGTTTTGGGCTGCACAGAACTAGAGTGCTAGGAGGAAACTGTAATCTTGGACGAGGCAGAAAAAAGGGACCTGGCTAATTGAGGCAGGTCATAGAAAGCTACCAGGAGGCCTGATGCAGTGCAGCACAGCGGGGCCCAGGTGTGATGTTGGAAGAGGCAGTGTAAGAAGGATTAGCCATTGTAACAAAATGGAGAACATGCTAGACCAGATGGGGCTGATAAGAACTTGTCCTTTCCACAGTCCTGCTCTCTACTTTTTCTGTGACTGCAGCATAACAGTCGTTAGAAGACTGAGGTTTCAAACTGAAATCTTTAATGGAGGGTGGAAGCTGTTATCACTCCTCCTTTCCTCCTGATGGAATCACAGAATGCTGCAGGTCGGTGGGGACCTCTGGAGGTCTGCTCATCCAGTCTCCTGTTCACAGCAGAGCCATCTTCAAGGTTAGATGGATTTTGCTCAGGACCTTGTTTAGTCAAGCTTTGAATAACTCCAAGGATGGAGATCCAACAGTCTCTTTGGGCACCCATCCCAGTGTTTTACCACCTTCACTGGAAAGATTATTTTCCTCATATCTAATTGGAATACCCCTTGTTCATGTCAGTTGCCTCTTGATATTTCCCTGTACATCTTGAAAGTCTGGATCCTTCTTCTGTGTAACCATCTCCCTCCATGCTTTGCATAGTAGAATACACAATAAAGTTTCACCTTCAGCTTTGCTCCAGGCTGGACAGATGAAGCTTTTTCAGCCTTTCCTCACATGTCACATGCCAGAGCCTCAACCAGCTTGGTGTTCTCCCACTACTCTTGTGTCAGTATGTCATTATCCTTTTTGTACTGGGGAGCTCAAAACTGGGCACAGAACTCCACATGTGGTCTCACATGTGTCAAGCAGGGGGGAAGGATCACTTCCCTGGGTATGTTAGCTACACTCTAACACAGCCCAGGATGCTGATGAGCTGCTTTGCCACAGAGTCACATTGCTGGCTCATAGCCAATGATTGTCCATGAGAACTCCCTCTGTTCTTTTCTGCAGATCTGCTTCCTAGACAGTCAGCTCAGCCTGTATGGTTGCATGAGATTACTCCCTTCCAGGCGCAGGTCTTGCATTTGCTCTTGTTAAACTTTGCAAGGTTCCTGTCAGCCTATTCCTAGTGTACCTAGATCCCTCTGAGTGGCAGGCCTACTTCTCAGTGTAGCAACTGGTCGTCCCACTTTCACATGGCCTGTGAGCTTGACAAGGGTCCGCTCATCATTTAACAAGACATTAAACATGATGTTAAATGAATTTTCAGGAGGGTTTATTCTATAATCTTCTAGGAGACTGCAGCTAGAACTGAGGCTATTTCCACATGCAGTCTTCCAACATTACTTCATTTAAAGCTTTGCATTATGAAGTTTTCCCTGGTATTTCTTTGCTCAGAAGGGTTGAGAAAAATGTGATCCAGAGCTGAAGATTTTTCCCCTCTTTTCCTACTACCACCAACCTTGAGAAAGCCACTTGTATTGGGAAAATTGTTTTTTTGGTTTAACCCTACTGGCACAAAGTCTCCTTTGGCAGACAAGCTTGCCTAGAGGATTTGCAGTTGTAACTATGACAACAAGATCCTTTTTGAGTGCTCATGTGCCAACTTTGGCAAATGACCTGAAGTTCACCTGTTAGAATAATATGAGTGCACACAGGGAGTGTATGGATCAAATATATAAATTACCTGGAAGGAAATAGTTAAATATGTGCCATTAATTAATAAATAAACCCCTTTGATCCTTTTTTTTATTTAAATTATTTGAACCAAGCACTTCTTCCCTGAGACAACTTTCACAGAAAGGATGAGCCCAGTTGCCTTGACCTTCTAACAATGACCTCTGCCTTCTGTGATAGAAGGTGTCCTGAGTAGCAATCAGGCCACAAATATCAGTATGTCATTAGTAAATGTGGCCATGTATGTTGCTGCTGGGCTTCTGTGGCTGTTTTTGGCTGAAAAAGGGAAGTGTAAACCCCAAACCAAAAACACTAGAATCCAAATACAGTGACACAGTGATGGCAGAGGCTGCAGAGATGAGGTTAGTCCAACAGCTCATCTCAAAGGAATGCTAATCAAACTATTTTATCTGCCTAACCACACATAACAAGGTGCTTCAGTCAGTTTTCCCAGGCTGCTTGTGTCCCGAGTGTCCCACTGAAGCACTAAGAAAGATGCTTTATCTTAGATGGTGTGAATGTCTCCTCAAATGTCTGCTTGTTTGGCATATTGATGGTTGACAGCTCAGCCCATAACTGGCTCACCTATAATGAAGATTGGAACAGCAAAGAGCTGACAAGAAGAAAAGGACTCATGTTTATAAGCTCTGGCATTGTCTGTTGACCCTGTCAGCCTATGGGCAGAACACCAATTGAAGCTGTAGAAAGTCTGTTGCCTGTATAATTCATACATCCCCTGGACAACATGAGTTCCTCCAGAAAAGCTTCTCCAATACAAGTACTCTCCATAGTGGGCAGCAATAGCAAAACAAGAAGTTTCCATCATTAGGATTGCAAAGGAATTCTGATTCTCTAAATGGCAATAAACAGAAAAAAAACAACTTCCTGAACTAGGAAAACTTGTAAAGAACTGCTTGTCCAGAGTGAACTGAACAGATTAATTAAGAGACCAGTTAGTATGCAATGCACAAAATAAAGGTCTCTAAAGACAGTTATTAAAATTCTCTTCCACCATGAAGCCAACACAAACAGTGACTGGAAATAGTTCAAAAGCAAACCAGAGATTTCTGAACAGACTTCCCCGTGAATCATAGGCTTAAATTTGCACAGTCTTTGCTGATGAAGCAGAATTTTAGCTAGAGTGACTCTTGATTCTGCTAAGGTTGTAGGAATCATCACTATGGCAAAGGGATAGGATTTTATAACTAACTCTAGGAAAGGGTAATCCCCCACGCACTAGGAAAGGCTGGAGTGATTTAGTGCCAGACTTGGCTGGTTTGTAAAAAAAGCTTTTAATCTGAGACTTTCTGCTAGTACAACCAGGGGGGTGGCTGAAAACTGTGTCAAAATTTGTTTTGGTCGTTGCTGATTCTGCTAACCTTTTCAAAAAGTGGATGCTTTGCATGGCAGTAGGCTTACTTCTGTAGAAAGTTGAGATGGATGAAAAGAAGAGCCCCTTCTATCAAAAAAAAATACTGAAAAACTAAAGAACAGGTATGACTACCACAGCATCTGATCAGCCTTGTACTTTGAGGCCATATGGTTAAATTTTCCTCTTTTTATGGATTTTCCATCAAGACTTTATTTTGCATGTGGTATAACTTTCTTTTTTTCTTGATAGGGATGCATTGAACAGCCATGGTGGACATGGTGAACAGCCATGGTGGACTTTAGGCTCTAGAAGCCTAGCCCAGGCACAATAATAGGGCTCTGTCAGACACNCAGTACTCCAGGTGGGGTCTCACGAGTGTGTCTAGGTGGAGTCTCATGAGGGTGCAGATGTCCCAAAACATGGCAGAGAGGGAGTAGGAAGTTTTTTCAAGACAAAAAAAGGAGCAGATTTGATGGAAGTACCCATGGACCAAATCCAGCCTGGGAGCTGTTGGCAGGATAGGTCTGGTCTTCACAACGGAAGAATCTCCCTGAATGGCTCAGTTGTGATCCACCAGTACTGATGCTGTTTATTTTCATTGCTGACTATTGGGACTGACCCACAAAAGCTGCAGTGACTAAGAATACCAGCTGCTAGCCACAGCATCCTGACATCATTCCCCAGGAAAGGAGGACATGAGGGCCTGCCCCTTCTTTCCCTTGGGAACTGTCTCTGCTGGTGCTGAGCTACAGCTAGGCAGCAGCTTCATCTGTGCTCAGTCTCAGATCTTTCCCGGTCTGGCCCTGACCCAGACCCAGACCCCTTCCCAGCTTGAATTTGGACCTGCCCTGACACCTGCCCTGAGCTGTGTCTGACCTTGACTGCTGCCTCCAGCCCTGATCCAGGCTTGTCACTCTGCATTAGGACTCCCTCTTGGTGGGGTTGCTCATGGCTGGCTCTCCTCACTGCTGTGCTGTGCTGCCAGATCCCCTTCTCACTGCTCCCTGATGCCTGCAGTGGAGCACAATGGCTGGAGAGCAAGAGAAGCCATAGCTCCGTGAGTGGCCACTACTGCACACCACTTGCCAGCAGCCAGGCACAGGCATGGCTGTGATGCAGCTGCAGCCCAGCACAGGTGGGGGTGAAGGATGAGACTCTCAGCTTAAACACAGTTCCCAGGAGAAGCAGGAACAGCCTCCATGGAAATCCCTGCCAGCTTTGTCTCAGGGCACTCTGTTCAAGGCCAGGCAGCTGCTTATCAGTGTTGGCCAAGAGTCAAGGCAGCCTGGCTTCCCGGGATGCGGAGTGAGTGTTTCCAGGGCCCTGATGGTCACTTTTAATCCTGCAGTCATGGCTGCATGAAGAGTACTGCGTCATGGAGGGCATGGTTAGATCCTAGTCTAGGGAACGTCAAAATACTCTTGCTTATACCACTTGCTAGTGGCTATGCAAAGAGAAACTGGTTTTGTCCAAGAGAGGTTGAGTTGAAGGATCTGCAGAGGCCAAAAGTTGGCAAGTTACCTTTGCTAGGCTGTACAGTTGAGTGTCAAACTGAGAGCAAAGGAAGTGTATAATGGTTTAAGGTAAGAAAGGTTGTATGGTCCCTTTTAATGGAGCAATAAGAGCAGTCAACCTTTTAGAGCTTGTACAATAGGTTCTGGAGGTGTTTTAATATCAAAGTGTTCTTCAGAGGCAATAGCATAATAGAGTGCATTTTCAAGGATATCTAAAGGTTCAGTCCTTGACAACACCATGCCTCATAGTGATAACTGAAGTGCAATGCTCCTGTGTTCCTGTATTCCCAGAGAAAAAGATTTACAAGTCTACTGTGAAGGAACAAGCCACTGGATTTAGTTTACAAATGCCCGTGCATAAAGTATGCTTAAAGGGAGAATCTCCTTTCCTTAGGAGAAAGCTCCATCATACATCCTACCACTTACATTTGTCAAGTCTGACAGAGTGGTTAGAAGATCTGCTAAGGGTTTGGTTTTTCACAAAAGCTTTCATGATGTTTAGAAACTTTGTTAAGCTTATGTCTCATTATTTTATTCTGCAAGTATAAATAAAGTGTTCCTTACAAAAATGACTATTGTGTGTGGATATTAGTTACTAAACCAAACAACTAACCAGCCTCTCTTTACCTTCATCTCCCACTGTATAAGTCTCACCTTTGTTGGGCTGAGACTATTAACTTTCAACAAAATATTCAACACAGAAATTCTAGTTAAGCTGATGGACTCTTAATTCAGAGCCTGATGCCTGCTGTGAGTATTAAACAAGAGAATGGGAGACATGACCATGAGAGTTGTACAACAGGCTGTGAGCAAAAGCAAATTCCTCCCAAGACACGTAAGCAAACAAATATCTAGGATGTCAAACAAACTAACCTGGGAGCAGAAACTCATCTCCCTCCACTTTCCTGACCAGTCTCCAAGCCTCACAGTCAATGCAATGTATTGTAATGCCTCTAGGAAAGAAGATGCTCTACTTTAAAAAATCATAGCATCACAGAATACTTTAGGGACCTCCAGAGGTATCTAGTCCAACCTCCTGCTCAGAGTAGGTCAGGCTGCCCAGGGCTATGTCCAGCTGAGCCTTGAACACCTCCAAGGATGGAGATCTCATAACCTTTCTAGGCCAGTTTGACTGACTGTCTGACCACACTCTGGTAAAGAAAAAAACCCAACCATCAACAAAAAAACAACCAACCAACCTAATATCTATATGGAATTTCTCACATTCCAACTTGTGCCTTTTGCCATTCATCCTTTCCCTGTGCACCTTGGAGAAAAGTCTGTCTGGCTCTGTGTTCTCTGCATCCTGCAATTAGACAGTTGCAAAAAGCAATAAGGTCTCCCCTTTTCCTTTCTCAGACTGGGAAGACACAGCTTTCTCAGCTTCCCTTTGTACATCATATGCCAGAGCCCCAGCCAGCTTGGTGGTCTCATGTTACTCTTGTGCCAGGACACTGACAGGTTTCTTTGCCACAGGAACACATTATTAGCTCATGGTCAACTGGTTGTCCACCGGGATCCCCAGGTCTTTTTCTGCAGAGCTTCTTCCTAGACACCCTGCCACAACCTGTATGGCTGCATGGGGTTATTCCATTTTAGGGGAGGACTTTGTTTTTGCTTTTGTTGAACTTCATAAGGTTCCTGTCAGCCCACTTCTCCAGCTTGTCTAGGTCCCTCTGAATAGCAGCCATACCCTGCAGCATACTGGCCACTACTTCCAATATGGTGCCACCTGCAGCCTTGCTGAGAGTGAACTCTGTCCTGTCATCAAGGTTCTAAATGAAGAGTTTAAACACTATGATCCCAGTACCGATCCCTGTCAGAGTCCAATTCTCTCTGATCAGGTTCTTTTAGATATTCCATGTGTGGAGGCTGTAATGTTTAATATCAGATTTACTTATCTGAGGATAATTGATGTTAAACAGGATTTCTGGTTTAGCAGGTAGATACAAAATATGCTGAAAACACAAAACAAATAATAGTTACATTTAGCATAATATAGCAATTGTGATACACAGTTTGATCACAACACGAATGTGATTCTCATTACCAGTCTCTACAATATGTTCACCATTATTATGCTGCACATCCCCAGTACCCAGGAAGGAATATGTGGGTTGAAGCCAGCTCAAGCCCATTTCTCACTTCAAAATTCTTTTATTACTTGTTTAGTTTTTATACGCCTGTGTTGGGCTGAGCTCATATTCACTCCCTTCATGCTGGTCTGGCTAACTCAGGGAGACACTCGCACTTTTAATGAACTCAAAAAGAAACACAACACCAGCTGATCAACTTGACTGACATAGCCAGTTATCTACAACAAAGGCCACCCCCTGGACCCTTTTGTGTTGAAACAAAGTCAGCTTCTTTGCAACAGTTGTGGTCAGTCACATCCTGTGTTACTCTCTGAGCTTCATGGGCACATCAGGCTTGGCCATCTTCACTAACACTTTTTCCACTGTAGGGGTTTATTGGTCAGTCACAGTCCTTGAGGGACCTCATTAATATGCTGGCTGCCAGCTGGACCACTGATCACACCTCTGTATCAGTAGGTCAGACAAGTTTCCACCCAACTTATCATCCACTTATTCAGCCCATATTTGTTCATACGGAAACTATGGGACACTGTTTCAAAAGCCTTGCTAAAGCCAAGGTATACGTAATCCATTGACTTCCCCTTGTCCACAGGGTCAGTCACCTTGTCAGTGAAAGCAGTGAGATTGGTCATTGTCCTTTGCCCTTTGTAAATCTATGCTGACTGCTCCCAGTCACTTTCTTGCCCTTCTTGTGCCTGGAAATGGCTTCTGTGAGGATTTGCTCCACAACCTTCCCAGGGACCAAGGTGAAACTAATTGACCTGGACCATCCTCCTTGCTACCTTCTTGCAGAGGAGTGTTGTATGTGCCTTTTTGCACTGATCAGGAATCTCCCCTGACTGCCATGACCTTTTCAAAAGGAGAGACAGCACAACACTGGGCTGTTCCTTCAGTACCCTTGGACCCATCTGCCCCAATCTATGGAGTCCTGTATGTACAAGTGGGTTAAGTGATCTGTAACTTCATCTTCCTCTGCTGTGGGTACTGCTTCACGCCCATGGACTCTGATAAGAGGCTCAGGGACTTGGGAAACCTGAGAGTAAACCCTACCAGCGCAAACTGAGGCAGAAGAAAAAAAGACATTGTGAACTTCAGCCTTTTGCCTATTACTTTTCACTAGGTCTCCTTCCCCATGGACTACTGTGTGCACACAGTTCTTAGTCTTCTTTTTGTTACCAATGTCTTTACCAAAACCCTTCCTGCTGCCCCTCAACTCCCTTGCTAGTCCCAGCTCCAGATGAGTTTTGGCACTCATAACCACATTTCTACATGCTTATATTACTCCCAAATAATCTGTCCCTGCTTCCACCTTCTGTGTGCTTCCTTTTTATGTTTTGGCTCAGTGTGGAGTTCCACACTCACTCATACTGGCCTTCTCCCATGCCTGTTCAACTGTCTGCACACTGTAATGGCTCTGAGGAAGTTGTCCTTGATGATCAACCTGGGATCCTTTGACCTTCAGGGCAGTTTCACACGGGATTCTGTCAAGCAGGTTCCTGAATAGGCCAACTTCTGCTCTTGGGAAGTCCAGGGTTGTAATCCTGCTGTTTGTATTGCTCACTCCTCTCAGGATCTTAAACTCTACAGTCTCATGTTTAGTGCAGAAAAGGCTGCTCTCAACCTTCAGATCCTCAACCAGTTCTTCCATATTGATGCACAGCAGGTATATAACCTCCTCTTTGGCTTCCCACTCTGTCTTTTCCAAAAAGCTTCTTTTCCAATTGCAGTGCTCTTGTCAGGAGAATTAATCCACCACGTCTCTGTAATCTCAATGAGGCCAACTCTGCAATTACCATAGACTTACAATTCCTGTTTGATCCCCATGCTGTGCACACTTGCATACAGGTGTCAGAGCCCCAAACTGTGCTGCTTCTACAGGGGAAACGTCCTGTCCCTCAACCACATTCATTCTGACCCTTGTGCCCTCACTGCTCTTCAGGTTGCAGTAGCCTTGAGGTACAGTTGCTGCCATGCAGTGATGCTTCTGCAGAAGAAGGAAAATGTCACATGACAGAATACATTTAGCTAGCTGAGCAGCAGGAAGACAATACATTTCCCTGACACCTGCAGGTGACTGCATGTAGCTCACAAGTGACACATCCATTTATAGAGAGTTACTAAGTCTTTGTATTTATTTATTGATATCCTTACAGATATGTAACTGCAGGAAAACCAGCAATTGCCTGGGGAGTCACAACCACCTTTACCACTTTAAGGATATTCAGAAAAGAGCTTCCATGTCATCCAGGATAAGTGGGATTAGCCTTCCATTTTCTTTCCAGCTATTGTCCTAGATTATGTCCTAATCTGCCTCTGTAGCCATTGATCCCTTTGCCATGGTTAAGAGAAGACAGCTGGAGAGCTACTGGACTGAAGGGGAAAGAGGGTTTGGGCTTCAGGAAAGACCCTTTTGCTAACAAAGAAAATAAAGAGCAGAGGCTTGCTATAGGAACCCATACTCTACGGAGTTAAACTGGACAGGATTATCTGTCCCAGAACAGTCATGGGAGTTGTGTCCTGGGAACACTGGTCTTCATCGGGCAATACAGGCCCCTCTGCTCTTTCTTCTGGTGCTTTCACATACACATATTTCCATTCATGCTGCATTCATATAAATCTGTATTTCTGTTTAAAATCCCCATGCATATTCTATTTAAAATCCCTACTCTGGTACAGCCTTAACACAGAATCATAGTCAGCCTTTTGCAAAGAGTTTATTTTTCTTCTGTAGAGGAGTAATTTCTCAGATAAAAAATAAATCTGCTAGAAATACATTCACATTATGAAGTAAAATGTCAGAGTGCCATTCTGGTTTTAAGGAAAGCCATTTCCCCAGCACAGATTTAAAACCCACATAAACAAAAGCCTCAACAGTAATCTCTGGAAGCTAAAACCAGTGGAATTGTTTCTGGTAGAGGAAAACATCTCACGCTGGAGGCAACAGCCTGAGAGAGCTGAGGCTGCTGCAGCTCTTTGTCCTCAGGTCCAACTAGTCATGAGGCTGAAAATGTATTCCCAGCAGGCACACACACACAGGGGACACGCATGTAATACATACATGTACATATATGTATGTGGCTGGCCATACAAACCACAGACACTGAGAGTGCTCACATGAACATAGCACTAACAGCTTCACCCTGCTCCCCTCTCTGGCTGAGTAGGATGGATGTCCACTAGTAGGAATGTATATGTATATGTATATGTATATGTATATGTATATGTATATGTATATGTATATGTATATGTGTATGTATATGTAGCACAAGGTGGATCCCTCCAGCAAAGCGGCTCAGACAACCTGCCCAGTAGCTGCCCCTGGATCCCAATGTCCCCAGTTGCTGGCACCTGGACATACATGCCCCCAAGGCACAGCCCTACTCCAGTTGCCAGTAGAGATTGTCATACACACACATATAGAGAGCTGACCAGGACTTTCCAGGTCCCATAGCTGATCCCTCTGCACTCTCTCCCCTAGAGACAACCAGGTCCCCTCACACCCAGAGCTGGTCCTTTGAGATCCATCTGCCCACAGCTCCCAGGCCACTTCATCTGTGCACTGGCTGGTCCATCTTGCATTTGCTCACATGTATGTACTCACTGCAGTCACAGGCTACCCCTTTATTTTCCTACACTTGTTCCTCCCCTAAACTCATAATAACCTCATAATCTCTTGTGCAATCCCAAACTGCTTTTTCCCTGCGATCCCACCCCTTTTCCATTCTGCTCTTTTCCCTCCCCTCTGGAGAGGTGCCCAGGATGGGTGTCTCTGCCCAGGCAGCTACACACCCTGTGGCAGGTGCACCCGCCCTGACAAAAATTGGGGATTTCTGGCTGTTGAAACACAGAGGCTGCTCATTCTTTTGGTGCCCTTATTTTTGCACCTTTACAGTGGCTGAGGCCCTCAGCCAGTAAGAGCCAACATCACCATATATGACTACAGATCAGATTGGACTAGGGTATAAATGGAACCCCACCTGACAGCCCATTTGAGCTGGTCCTCCTCAGAGCAGCAAGTCTGCAGCCAGAGACTCTCCCCTTGGATCGGGATGCTACCCAAAGAAACTTCCTGGGATTGAGTGAGTCCTCACCTCCCCTTTGGTGAGTGAATAATGCTTCTGGATATATCCTTGAGTGAGACCTTGCCCCACTTTAGGTGAGTGATCCCCTTTTCTAGGTAACCTTGAGTGAGAGGTTTTTTGTGCATGAGTGTGTGCCATTTTGGGTCATCTTTCTAAAAAGGAATATTTGCAAAACCTAAGAATTCTTAGGTAAAGCTGTGTAGCGTTATATTCCCACCTGACACATGAACTTGTGATTTACTTTGGTCCGTCGGAGTGCTGGATAATTTTTGGTTGGAATAAATCCCTGAAGAGAGGCTCTGAGGAGACCTTATAGCAGACTTTCAGTACCTGAAGGAGGCCTAAAAGAAAGCCAGGGAGGGACTGTTTACAAGGGCTTGTAGTGATAGGAGGAGGGGCAATGGTTTTAAACTAGACAAGGATGGATTTAGATCAGACATTACGAAAAACTTTTTTTACTATGAGGGTTGTGGAACACTGGAATAGGTTGCCCAGAGAGGTGGTGGAGGCCCCATCCATGGAGACGTTCAAGGCCAGGCTTGATGGGGCTCTGAGCAACATGATCTAGTTAGAGATGTCCCTGCTGACTGCAGAGGGGTTGGACTAGACGACCTTTGGAGGGCCCTTCCAACCCAAACCATTCTATGGTTCTATGACATTCCCACCCAACATCTGCTCTGTTTGTTTTGTGGGTGTTTCCACAACACAGCCCCACCCACTTCAGCAAAGGAGCTGGGGAGAGTCACAATTTAGAGTGAAGGCAGTGTCAGCCCAGCCTGGCCCCTGTCCTAAGGATGAGACCAGTCTGAATGGATTGTAGTTATTGCATGTGTGTGGGGCAGGCACATCAGGTGAGAAGAGAGCACCTCCCACCAGATTAGCTTTTATCATATAACCTAATAGTTTCCACAGAACAAAAAAAAACCACAAAATGATTTTGAAATCCTCAGGCAAATGTATAACCAGCTGTTAGCTAATTAAGCAGACAGTACAGAACTGGGGGAGAGTGGTGTGAGAAACAGGGGAAGGACAAGGAAGCAAAGGTCCCAGCATGTTCTGCAAAATCCTGTTTGAAACAGTCTGGGGAAAACAGAACAGGAGGCATGGGAGAGGATATCTACAAGGTGAGCCAAAGCTGAGACCTGAAAGAGGGGTCTCAAGAAGTGGAATGGCGCTGACGAGGACAGAAAGGCAACTAGCCACATGCCAGAAAAGAATGGAAGTCAGTTTGGCAGCAACACTCCCAGGGTGTTCCCGCACACTTCAGTCATCCCCAGAAGGACAGAACTGCTCATTTGGTCAGAGCTACAGGCAAGCTGGGCTGTACAGGCTGTTCAGAGCAGAAATAGCCTCTCCTTCACATCCAGCAGAGGGGTTCCACAGGACTGAGCGTAACAACATACTGCACATTGGGACCGCAGATACAGCAGGCAAGGCAAATTTTTTCTCAAAATCCAGCTGCATCCAGTTAAACTGCAGAAGTTGTGTTTAGGTATGTACTCATCTCATGCAGATCCCCCACTGTCATTTACATTCATTCAGTTGATCCAACTTCATTCATGCTGCCACAC
The DNA here is from genome assembly GCA_013401335.1 of Brachypteracias leptosomus. Classification (NCBI taxonomy): domain Eukaryota; kingdom Metazoa; phylum Chordata; class Aves; order Coraciiformes; family Brachypteraciidae; genus Brachypteracias; species Brachypteracias leptosomus. Next base: position 4,828 of record VYZX01025210.1, on the reverse strand, counting down.
CCCACTCTCACAAGCACCGAGGTGCGTCATGCTTGTGTGCAGCACAAGGGAAAATGGGCACCAGCTACCATATCAGCAATGGCATCTCTTGGGTGATTTTTAAACCAGCAGTGGCAAACTGCCTTGGACAGGTCTTTCATGCCCTATAGTGGGTATGAAAGCCGGTGGGACCTAGCAGTTACTATAGTGGCATCCTTGTGTTTCACAGTCTGGCTGCTTCTACCCCCACACAGTTCAGCCAAGTCGTTTGCCCATTTTCTGTGTCTTTTCATTTTGAGTTTCTGAGGTCTGCTTCCAGTTGGAGTAAAAGGAAACGAAATGCTATTTGTGATGTGCTGTATCTTCCTGCCATGTCCAGCTGTCAGACAGTAGGGTCTTCTGCAGACAAGTTGTCTATGTTACACAGCTCAGGTCTTCCTGGTTTGAGAAAAATAATGTATTTCTCATTTTACTGCCTTAAACTGTGTCCTGGCTTATCAACACAGGCTATTCTTTTAACCTCTGTTCTACTGTTTCTTCTGGTGCTTACGCACACCCATTTCCAACCATACTTCCCTCATACCAATTGATATTTCAGTTTCAAGTCTCTGAAAGCTGATTCAGCCTCCTAAGGAATCAGGCAAATACCAGAGCCAAGGCAAAGATATGTTACAGCTGGAAGTAGAAGACAGCAGAAAGAAAGATGTATAGGGATTACACTTTTAGCAGCACCAAGAGGCTACATCAACCCAGCCACTCTTTCAGTGGTTTCAAACTTGAAGCAAATAGCTCAATATTTAAGGCCAGAATCATTCACTGCCCTCTGAAAGTAATTCTGATTTGGGACTTCTGGATATAGTGATCCTTTCCACTTCATTCAGTTGTATTTTTTTGCATAAACTGGTTCTGTTCAAAATTGGTGAGGAAGTCAAGTACTTGGGGCATTTGTATTTACAAAACATTATAACAGCAAACCAAAAATCCAGCAGCCTTTTTTTTGCTTGCTTTCACTCAGGACTGATCCAAATCCCTTCAAAGTGTATTTAAGTGTAGAATAGACAACGCTTGCCAAGATTGTATTTGCAGCTTCTTCCTGCTTGCAGTGCTTCAATTCACTTTCCTGCTCCATGCTGTTAATACTGTTCAAAGTGTCCAGTAAAGCCCCTCTGCCCATATAGTTCAGATTTCTGAGTGGATTAATGCACAAATGCCTGTTTTCACTGAAACTGGCTGAAAACCAGAAGACAAATAATTATAAACAAACGAATGAGAGGTTTGACTGATTCATGATTATTACCTAATCTTGGGAGTCGGCAATACATTGCTGACTCACTGTTTGAATCATTCTCTGCCTTATCAGTCAGTCTTGAAACTACATGGATCTGAGTTTTATCATCAACAACCTGTTGACAACCTGAGAATGCATGTATGCATGCTTAGAATGTAAACCAGCCCAGAACTATCAATTTACTTTCCTAAAGCTAGAACTGATTCAGCAATCTCTTCTTTCTACCTCTCCTTTCTGATTGCTTTTTAAAAATTACTTCATTTGTTCAAGTATCACAGCAAGAGGGTAAATATGGGGAAATATACGCAATGAGAAGATCCTTCCATAACCTTCCCTTTAACAAACAAAGAGTAAAACCACAGATGGCACCACCTTGGTCCCATTCCTTGAGGGGGTTCTCTTTCTACGACTTGAACTGTAATTGTGACTCTGTGTAGTTTCACAGAATCACAGAATGGTAGGGGTTGGAAGGGACCTCTGGAGATCATCTAGTACAACCCCCCTGCCAAAGCAGCCTCACCTAGAGCAGGTTACACAGGAATGTGTCCAGGAGGGTTTTGAAAGTCCCCAGAGGAGACTCCACAACCTCTCTGGGCAGCCTATGCAGTGCTCTGTCACCCTCACAGCAAAGAATTTTTTCTTTAAGTTTAGGTGGAACTTCCTGTGTTCCAGTTTGTGCCCATTGCCCCTCATACTACCACTGGGCATGACTGAAAAGAGACTGGCCTCATCTTCTTGACGCCCACCCTTCAGATATTTACAAACATTGTTAAGATCCCCTCGAAGCCTTCTCTTCTCCAGACTAAACTGTCTCATGCTGTTTCATGCCTTCCAAATCAGGCGTTATCACCAGGCAACACAGGCTGGAATTCACTTTATTTTTGAGGCCACCTTCCTGATCCAGGGGGAGGAGTTGATACTTCTGTTCCTTAAGCTTGTATTCCTGAAGGGTTTAAGTATGAAAGCTCATCTTCAATGGATTTAGTACCCAGCTCTCTCTCCATCTTGATTCAGTATTTGCTGTGCTTCTCCCCAGTCCCACAGACCCTCCCAAGCCCTGCTTCAGCATTAACAGAAATTGGTCACTTCTGTGCCTCACATTCCCTGCCAGGACACCCACTGCTGCAACCAGCCTTGATCAGCAGCTGTCTGCCAATCTGGAAGAAAGTCAAGTAATGGCATTGTGACATAAATACTAGAATTACTTGGCCATGCTAATTTTTTCTCCTATATTACAGGCTTAATGCTCGGTACTACATTTGTGTCAGTGTTATGTACAGGTCGACAGAGGAGTTGGCTGGGAGGTGAGGGAACCCTCCAGCAGGTACCAGTGCTCTGCTCTGTGTACACTCTCTGGGAAGGACTAGCTGGGATCCATACTTGGTATTTAGGGACCCCTAACAATACCAGATACAGAATTTCAGCTAGGTGGCACCTCGGCGCCAAATCCAAACATCAGAAACAGCAAAGAATCCTGCATTTAAGAAAAGAAGAAGAAAACCTCACAACCCTTTCAGCCACTTGGAATCACATTTTTTGCCTTCTGGGTAGCCTTCACCCGACAACACTAGCGGCTGGGGCCTGGCGGAGTCCCCCCTCCGCCTTTCCGCCTTCCACCTCAGAGGCTGCCTCCGCCGCAGGTCCCGCCCCCCCCGGCTCCTTTGGTTTCGATTCCTCCTCCGGAACTCGGCCGGGCAGGGAAGTTCCCGCCTTCCTCTCGGTCTTTCCCCGTCCCGTCCCGTCGAGGCGAAGGGGGAACGATGAGCGACCCGGCAGTGTGCAGCTTCCTCACCAAGACCCTGTGCGCCCACGGCGGGCAGCTGGGGCTGGCGGAGCTCGGGCAGCACATCGATCTCTCGGCTCAGCAGCTGGAGCAGACGCTGGCGGCGGCGGGGCCGCAGCGGTTCCTGGTGCAGCGGAGAGACGGCGGGGGCGACCCGAGGGTCCTGGCCGTGTCGGCCGTGCGGCTCTGCGTGCGCAAAGAGTGCGGGGGGGACTGCGACCGCCTGCACCTCTGCAAGCTCCACCTCATGGGCAGGTGCAACCTGGGGCCCAGGTGAGTGCCAGCCGTCCANTATATAAAGTGGAGGAGCTGGCTGGGGTTGAGCATCGCCTTCTATGGGGTGACCATTGGCCTTGTGCATCACTTGCTTCGTGTATCCTTCTATCAGTATTACTGTTGTTACTATTACTTCTCTCCTTGTGTTGTCCTCTTAAACTGTCCTTTACCTCAACCCGTGATTTTTTAAGCTTTTCTTCCCATTCTCCCCATCCCACCCCAGGGATGGGGGAAGAGGAGTGAGCAAACGGTTGCTGGTGCTAAGTTGCTGTCTGGGATTAAACCAGGACACTTTGTCAGTATTATGATTTTGTTTTGTTTTGTTTTTGTTAAAGGCATTGCCTGACACACCTGTCCCTCAGCCCCCTGGCACCTGGATGAAATAGTTTACAAATATTTCTCTAGTAAGAAAAACCCAAAGTGATAGCATGCCATCTGGTTTAAACATTTAATTTTGCTTGCAGTCACTGCTCCGCTTACAGCTGTTTCTGCAAGGAGTAGTGTTTAACTTCCTGTGTACATCAGTCCTGTTTTCTGGTCATATGGGGAACTTGCAGGAAGGAAAGGCCTGGCAGCCTCTCCTGACACAGGCTGGCCAAAGGTCGTGCCTAGTTTAAAAAAATAATGGTAAAGGAAACAAAAACCAAATGCAGAAGTGAAAGCAGAAGCTTTTCAGTGACAATTAACGGCAGCAGAGAGCTCCAATGGAAGAATTTGCAGTTTAAGCCCCCAAGCCCCAGGTCTTGCTCTGTTGCAGTGTTAGTAATGTGCTGATACCCCACCAGATTCTTCTTCTTCTGCCCCAGCAAAATAGCTCACTGTGCGCTTGGGTCCGAAGAGAATGGGGAGGAAAGGCCATGTCTATCTCAGAATGGTACTAGCAAAGTATTAGGATGCTAAGATTTTCTCACTGTTTCTCACTTTACTGTGACAGTACAATAAGCTTCCATATGATTCACTGTCGGACACAGCATGAGGTAAAAAAGCTTTCATGGCATTAAATAGAAGCTAAAAGGATAAAGGGAACAGACTTGAGTCTGATAGATTAGCAGATACAGGTGGGGCAGACAGACTTGGCTTCAGATCTGTGCTGCTAACTTTCTTAAAAGTGGTCTGGCCACATGGGTGTTTAAAATGGGAATATTAAGGCTGCTGTATTTCACAGAGTTATTATGATGTTTGCTCCATTCTCTAGCTAATTATAGAGACCATCTAAATGTTCACAGAGACTTGGCAAAGTATCTTTCTCTCCACGGCTTTTCCCAAGTTGCACATTGTGTGAGCCAGCACAGGCAGGACACAGGAACAACCACAAAACCACGATGAAATGCAAAGAGTAAATTTATTTTTGTTACCTTGTGAACCAGAAGCAGCACCTGGGCAGAGGCACACAAGTTGGGGCACAGGCACCACAGAGCTCAGTCCTTGCTAGAGGGGTCACCAAACCTGCTGTTGGCACCTGTATTTCAGGGATTCTTGCAGGCATAGTTTACCACTGTGCT
>VYZX01025209.1:0-13518 GCA_013401335.1 Brachypteracias leptosomus | reverse complement strand
AATTGTCAGAAAGACCTTATGGTGGGAAAAATAAAATCAGCATTGCTATGTTAGCACTAGGCCAGCTGGGTAGCATTCTGAGAGAAGCAATGCAGGGGATCTCAGTGGCACTGCTATCTTTTCTAGTAAAAGAGAGAGAAATTATGATAACATAAAGAACTAATCTACTGGGACAGTTTGTGGGTTCCAGCTTATGGAGCTAAGTTGGTATTTCACAAGGAAAGTTTTAAACAAATAGATGTAGAGAGAAGCTTGAAAGACACTCATGTAATCTCCAAGACTTGTTTTATTTCACAGCAACAGTGAAATTAGGTAGCGGGTAGCAAAATGCAGTTAAAAGGTAGAAAGTTATTGTAAAACAAAAGAACACCCAAAGGAACAAAGAGAGAGTATTAATAATGAGTAGGGAATTGAATTAAGTCAGAAAGAAACAACTGAAATAGATAAAATTGAAAGAAGTAAGGTAAAGAACCTCAAAAAGAAAGTGGAGAGATCTGAACAACTGATGAATTACATTAATTTATGTATCATAGAGAAAAAAGAGGCATAATAGAGGAGCCAGATGAACTGAGAAATAAGTGTTGAAGGGTATGCTATATTCAGAGAAGAAAGTCAGGTAAATGCATCAGGCAGGCATTGTACATGTTTAGATGCAGAATGTAGTAGATATTCAGTCTAGAGAAGAAATGAAGAAGGTTTTTTTTGTGAACAGATCTTGAAGATCAGTTTTACATGTTGAGAGTCTCACTCTGTGCTTGTGAGAGAATTCAAAATAAATTCTGGAGACTGGAAGGAAATGTCATGGTAGATACACCATGTGTTCAAATCAAAACTAGGAATGAGAAGAAATATTTTAGCCACCAGAAGTGCAAGATTGTGGAACAGTTCTCCACTAAGGGAATTAACTGTTTTCCAGTGCTGTAATGTAGGAATGTGAAACTCTTCATCAGATTCTATGACTGGAAACAGGCATCTCTCCTGTCAAGTGACACAATTTATTGTCTATGTCTTGCACATGGTTAAAACTAAGAGTTACATCCTTTAATATGTTTGCTGATGCCAGGGATGCTTCCCCTGCAGTATGGTTCAGTGTTGGGCAGTATGTCTCCTGAATTGCGTTTTTGTTTTTAAATCTGGTCACAACATATTGTACAAGGACTTAGTTGATTAAGTTTTCAATTTTTTAAATGGACTAAATATTAGATCCTTTGGTAATATAAAAAAGTGTAGCTTTTGGAATGGCTTATGACAACTGAGAATCTGCCTCTGTCTCTCCTAATAATGTCTAACCTTAGTTCACTCTGATATTCAAAATACTTCAAATGGATTATCTTGGAAGTTATTACAAGGTGAATAGACTTCAACATATAGTTATGCAAGATAAATGCCATACTTACAGAATTTTTCTGACTGTGCTTGATAGTTCTGAAAAACATATTTAATTGAAGTGTTGATAAGGCCTTTAAACATGGAATTGTAATAGCAATGTTAGACTAAATATATTAACATGCATAAGAGAAGATTGAATAAAATTGTAGTTTTCTCCAGATGAAAGTCAAATCCCTTAAAGAGAAAGTTAAGGTCTTTGTGCTGAAGTGTGGCATCCAGGGCAACTTTTTCAGATGTATGGAATGCTTTACCTAGAACCAGCTTGGCTAAATCCTTCTATTTGATTATGTGAGAAGTGAATTTAAAATAACAAAAGCAACCAGCAGAAGTTTTCCTGCTGTGAGGGAAGAATCCTCTGCCTTTAGAAAGATCATGGGGATATGGAAGTATCTTTTGTATTGATCATGTTTTCACCATTGAAATAGATTAAAGTCATTTGCCATACTTGGACCGTGGAGAGGGCTGGCACTGAGGTATTTTTGCTGAGGCTCTTCATTTGGTGGAAAAATAAAGAACCCTACTTTTAAATACAGTTCTCCTGGATTAAGGAATTATAATTAGCTTTTTTTTTTGCAGCCCTTTTCTCCATCATCTTCAAATACAGACCTGCTAGAGTGGAAAATCTAACTCTTAGTGCAAATGTATTCAGTACATAAAATTGGTGTGTGCCTATATATTGGTAGGTTAACCACTTTGCATGCTGTACTGGGACTTTTAGGCATATGTACTTGGACAGCTATTTATGTGCTGGGATTTTTCACCTAATTTAGGGGTATGCAAGCTCATACTGCTAGTTAAAAAAATTAAATCCATTTATATAAGCATGTGCAGCCAATACGGAATTCTATATATGTGACAGCACTAAAATCATGAATGAACCAGCTGAGATGAACAAAGTTAAGTATGATAGTGTATAAACTCAGCAAGATTCTAGACAAAACCTACCAATGTCTTTAAAATAAAACAGGAAATATTTATGTTGGATGATCTTGAAAGTATATAACTATACCAGTAGTGTTGGTTTTTTCATTCTATAGTCACCAAGGACATCCCAAATTCCCTTTGAGAATCCACCCATGCTCCATTTTAAAACAAACTGACTCTTCCATAAGTATTCTTTTTAATTATTAATATGTGTTCTTGAACAAACACACACACACACACTTGCATTTATATGTAGACAGATGTCTATGATCTATGCTTTCCTTTGTGCTGATGATTTAAACCAGAAATATTTAAATTTGACTGTCTCCTTTGTTAATATAGTATGCTACTTGAATATCTGAATACTGTAGATTTTCAGAAACTGTATTAAACTAAAACATCATGTAGCCATACTTGATGTCTGATGGACAAATTATTGTCTACAAAGAATTGTTGTCAATTATATCACTGGTATATATATATATGTGTGTGTGTGTGTGTGTATTATTTATATAATATTCCACATAGACAGTGATTTGGATTACCATTACTTTGTAGCATGTAAATACTGAAAATGTAATTTGCACAAAAATTATTTTTTTTCTTGTAAGATAATGTAAGAAACATATCAAATATGGAGGAAGGAGTAGGTTGTCTGGTGAGCTCCTACTCCCTTGCATCTGGAAATTTCTTAATTTTCATATATTGAAAGCCTTTGTGGCATGGTTTTTACAAATTGTAAGCGGTAGAAGAGTCTGAATGAAGAAGTAAGACAGGGCACAGAGGAGCCTAAGGAGAAAGCTAAGGTCCAGAAAATCTAGTATGAAATCCATTTGCTTATTGAAATAACTGCTATTTGCAGCTGAGAATGCTCATCAAGTTCCAAATATTTGGCCACAGTTCTCTTTCCATAAACATTGGAGTCACATCACACATGTCTACAGGGCTCAGCCACACCTCTTCTGCTTTTGCCTCAGAATCCCTGCCTCTAGTGGTGCAGCCAACACAACAGTCCAGAACACTCTCCTTATCATTCCTCATTCCTGCTTTTAAAGTTTGTTTTGGGGGTGCAACAGGCTAAGTCTTTCCCCTATCTTTCTCCAATTCAGGGTTGCTGACCTCTTTGGACATTGACAGACCAAGTTTTTCTTATACTTGAAAGCCTGAACTTAACCTATGTGTTAATAGAAATAGCTGGTGATGTTTTAACTTTCAAGGAGAGTTTGAAGTTTTAGGGGCTATCTCCACCATGTTGACCTATTTAGCCTAAACAGATTGCCAAAGCTTCAGAGGTGCCAAAGGTTGTGCTAGCTAGTTCCATTTGGGTCTCCCACCCAAACAAAAGGGTGGAGAATTCCAGATGTAGTGTGATTCAGGAAGGCCCAAACCCTTCTAGTCTGCATGAAAAATATGTATTTTTCATTTTTTAAACCAATTCACAAGAAACAGCACATCCTTTTTGTCTTTAACTCAGACGAGAGAGAAATTTGAACCACCACTTACGGTGTAAATTCTGTGTACCTGATCTTATTGTGTTTTAAGCAGAAGTGTTTTTAGTGGAGTGTTTTGGTTAAAACAGAGGCCAGTCTGGGCCACTTGGGGTGTTCTGGTTGTTTGCTTTTAAATGTGCATGGTAAAATGTAGTGACAGCTCTTTGCCTTTGTGTTGAACAAAGTATATGCAGTTGGTGTTACTTGTAGTTACTGTGTGAAAAGCAAATCCTGGTAGGNGATGTCATTGGCCTTCTTGGCCAATTTTCTGACTTTTCTCTATTTTAGGTGTAACATGCATATAAAACTCAGCTTGTCACTGGTGCTAACTGACAGGCTTTGCCAAAATGGCTTTCTGTCATGCTTTCCCCAATACCTGTTGGAAGAATCCTCAGAAGCATTTCATTATGCTGTAGATATCCTGATCAGGAGTGTAGCAAAAACCATCCTCCAGAGCACATTGGAGGCAGTAGTTACAGATTACCTACCGGAGATTTTCCTTGTTCATATTTGTACTGGTTTTGGCTGGAATAGAGTTAATTTTCTTCATAGTAGCTGGTATGGGGCTATGTTGTGGATTTGTGATGAAAACAGTGTGGATAACACAGGGATGTGTTGGTTCCTGCTGAGCAGCGCTGACACAGTGCCAAGGCCTTTTCTGCTTCTCAGACTGCCCTGCCAGGGAGCAGACTGGAGATGAACAAGGAGTTGGGAGGGGACACAGCTCGAACAGCTGACCCCAACTGACCAAAGGGATGTCCCAGACCATATGGTGTCGTGTTCAGCAATAAAAGCTGAAGGGGTGGAGGTTAGCGGGGGCTGCTATTGATTGGGAACTGTCTGGACATCAGTCAGCAGGTGTTGAGCAATTGTTTTCTTTTGTGTGACTCGTTTTTCTTGGTTTTCAATTTTTCTTCTCCATTTTTTTAAATAATTAAAATGTCTTTGTCTCAACCCATTCATTTTCTCACTTTTATCCTTCTGATTCTCCCACCCATCCCACTGTGGGGACATGACTGAGCAGGTGCTCAGATTTGAACTGCACATAAGCCCATTTTCCTCTCTTCATGAGCTCATATTCATCTTTTCTGAGTTCCTGGAAATCATTGTTCAGAATGTAGTTTTGGTACTTGTCATGAATGTGTATCTACAGTGCTTAATTGGCCTTGTTTCTGCTCTGCTGCAATCCAAACCAGTTTTATTCCAATAGTAGTGGAGACAAAACCCAGATAAAGTGGATTAAATTCATCTGGCTAAATATAAACATATACAATGAAAATAATCATTTTTGGTTCCCTTTGTAGTCAATGGAGAGAAAGGAACATTTGTAGACTATGATTCATCTCATTTTGAGGTAGGTGTCTAAACTAGTTTGGATGAATCATGGCTTAAAAATGCCTGATTCTCTACATAATGAGAGCTGCTGGTGACAACTTCAGGTGTAGATTTCTTCACTTTAGAAACCCTTATCCAAAGGGAGATGAACTGAATCTCACCTGAGGAGATCCTAAGAACAGATAAACTACCACATAAGGCCAGAGCATCTAGGTTAGTACCACCAACAACTGATGCCTGAGACAACATACTTAAAGGATAATTCAAGACGAAGGCAAGTATTATCTTTCCTCGTTATACTCTCCCAGCTTCTGGTAGTCAGCAGATTACAGTCTCCATGTGCCAGAGATTTTCCCCCTTATCATTGCTTATTGTAGCTACGAGTGACGTCTCCTCTGCCTTTGTCTAGACCAGTGAATTAATGTACACCACTAACCCTCCCCATCAACCCTCCTCTGAGTCTTTGGGATTCTTGTCCGGGATTAAGAGCGTCCTACCATTCCCAGTCAGTGCATGTATGGAAACTGCTTGAGTCTGATCACTCTGATACTTTTCTATATATTTTCTCTATTTCTATTATATCCTCTGGAAACCAAAACTGCATGTTGTATTCAACATATATGTACTTGATGAATCTTAGTGATGTATTTTGCTCTCAATTACCTTCCTAATATTTCCTAATGTTCTAGCTGTCTTTTTGATCACTATGCAGCATTACACTATTTTTGTAGGTAGTTATTCACCATCACTCCTTAACAGTGAGAATTAATAAATTAAGGAACCGTGAGGTACTTTTTCCTGGGTGCATTGCTTGACACTTGTCAATAGCAAACTTTAATTCCACTTTCTCTCTTAGTCCTAGAATATTCTGAAATTCTTCTGCAATTCTTTGCATTTATTTTGATTACAGCGACTCTAGTTTATTTTATATGATCTGCAAGTATTGTTGCCTTCTTGTTCATCCAATTCCTGTGTAAATGTGTTGAACAGGAGATTCTGAAATAGGTTAACATAGGACAACAGAGATATACTCCTATAAAAAGTGACTTCTTGGCCTCAATCTTTGCTTTATATATTTTAAGCTGTTGTTTATCCTATAATAGCTTAGTTTTTTAAAAGTTTTTTTGATAGAGAATCACACCAAAATCTGTTAAATTTTATGGTGAGTCTTTGCCAGTTAGAGATTAAAGGGGGTTTTTACCGCAGAGAAGGGAAGTCAGTTGTGAAATACATATTGTATTAGCAGAGAACTGGGGTATTAGGTAGTGAAGGAAAAGCATGGAAGATCATTTTATAATAAATAGCAAAGGAATTATGTGGCAAAGGGAAAGAATAGGGGAAAAAAAGATAATTGCTTTCATCAGACAATAAATTAGCTTAAATAGGTTGCGATTCCCATACTTTGAGAGAAAAAGATTCGAAGGAGGAATCTTCCCTCTCCCTCTGTTTCAAGCCTGCTGCTTTAGAGTCTGCCTGTTTCTAATGTGAAGCTGTAGTGCACCATGCAAAGTATAAATATGGGTTCCTTCAGAGGTTAGATGACATTTTGTTGGAAGACACAAATATGTTTCTTGTAGATTTGTGATCTGCAAGAATTCCATGTGTGCCAGTACATTGGGGACCATGTCATAGATCACAGTTCAAAATTGCCAGTTCACTCTATTTATTTACCTGGGTTAATAGAAACAAAAGAATATTGAACTGCAATTACACTGAACTTGGAAAAGGATTTATGAAACCTTGTCAACTGTGTTATTCAACACAATACCATTTGTGGGAGAACAAAGATTGTTCATTTAGAATATGTTGAAACCATAAGTGAAATCACCTTGCAAATATTTTTCTCCGTGAACGGATAACATCTGACAGACAAGCAAGCAATGTCTAACCCACTATTAACCATTACCAGGTTACCATTATAGTTAATTAGGAAGGCATTACCTGTAATCCTCTGAAGACAATTATTTTCTGGCTGTCACCCAGGCCTGCTACAGTATAGGCTTACTGATTCTAGAAGACTGACCAGAGTTTTTTCCTGCAAGAAGCATGTTGTGAAATAAGCCTGGTGAAGGTGAAACACTTGTGGTAACTTCAGCTTTAGGAGACCAGTTTGACCACACTAGCTGGCAGCATTTCTGATGTTCATTTTAATGTCAGAGAAACTCATCAATTTTCAAGACTTAACTCTATATACTAATTGCTTTTTCTCTGTGGCAGAACCTAACTTTAACTGGGAACTGATTTGAAACCTGTGCCCTGGTTGAGAACTCATTAGTAGATCACGAAAATCAGGTCGCAGTTTGAAAAACTGTAAGTTTTTTTCACTCCATGAAGAAAAGTATTTAACACCTTCATTAAAGATCTGGATGATGGAGCAGAGTGTATCCTCACTAAGTTTGCTGGTGACATAAAACTGGGAGGAATGGATGATAGACCAGAGAATCTTATTAGTCTTCTCTACAAGGATGGCTTGACAGTAATGCTGAATGTGTCTATGTGGGAGATGCTTTTTTCTTCTTTGGACTGTGCTGATATGGCCCACTGCCTGACCTGGGAGATGTTAGGATTACTGTGGAGGCAGCAGCCCATTCAACTGCTTAAATGAATTAAGTGACATGCTTTAAACCATAGTCACATATCTTGATTACTAAAAAGAAGACTCAGAGGCCTTCAAAGTGATAGCTCCCAAGTAACTGACTGGCATGTGGATGGACTATGCTGTAAGCATAATAAAGGTCACTGAACTGTCAGACCTTTATCACACACAGCTTGAGAACAGTCCAGCAAATATCAACACTGACCACTACAGACAGTAAAGGAACATAAATAGGGATTGCTAAGGTTTTTTTCCTTAGAGGGTTCCTGACTCACAGTGTTAAGCCATTTCTGATGCACATCCTGGTATTTAAGACATATTTTCAAGGTGAATTTTCAATGACCTTTGAAAAGAATTCTTACTTTTCCATTCCTTTCATACTTTTGACCGATACTTTTATTTCAATAATATTCTAGCTGGTGATGCCAGGAGTGAAGATTGGAAAGAAAAAAACATGTCATTACTCAGCAGTCTCAATGTTCAACCAGGCTGCATTCTCCATAACCTGCATGCAGTGATTTGCTCATTGAAACACCAATGTGTAGATTTCTTAGCTCAGAACCCATGTTGGGTTATAGGATCAGGGGGGTACTGGAAAAGAAGACCCCATGTGACAGTCACTACATCAGGCATGGAGGTTTAGCACTTCCCATTGTGAAACTAAATTTATTAAACAGAGAGTTTGTACATACAAGTGCTCATTTACCTGGTTTTCTTCACATCCTATCTGACAACGTCAAGAGGCAAAACAAAGACCAAAGTTTCATGACTTTACAGGTAACAAAGGACTGTTCTGTGAATTTTGTTGTTGGGCTGCTGCTGAGAGCCATTTGGCACTATGCATCAGCTTATGGGTTAGGAATGGTGAGGGACAAAAATTGAGCATATGAGAGAAGACTGCCTTGGACAGATGTTGTGCATAAGTTCATCTGGGCTTCAGAACTTAAGCACCTCCTCACCAAAACATATTGAGAGGATTCATCTGGAGAACAGGACATACTCAAAATGTACTGACAAAGGCATTCCTCACAAAATGTATCTACGGGTGTCACCTTCATTATAAAGCTAAAGAATAAAGGCACCCTCTCCATCCTCCTCTGTATAATAATCCAATGGTGTGAGCCTTCAGCCTGAAGGTTTGGGAAATCTAAACTCAGGCCCTCTTCGTCTTGAGGACGTGCAGATTCAGATCCCCTACTAGAGTGCCTTAATCCTTGGCCGTGGGGGAGCATAGGAAAGTAATCTTAGTTAATTTTGTCAAAGTAAATGTAAAAAAGAGCCAAGATTCATTGAGCCAGAGAAAAAGAGAGAGATCTGGGCAATTTCCTGAAGAAGAGGAGTCCTGGACTCTACTTTCAGAGAATTGTTCCTGTACATTATATCAAGAAGTCAATGGATAAAATGAACCCATTTGAAAAACACCCAAAACAAACCCTTTTCAGGGGCCCAAGACTTTTTGGATCTAACCATAGGTCCTTTCATTGCTAACTTTTATAGTGCTATATTGCTTTGATGACTCTGTTGTGAATTCCCTCCTTTTTACTGTAGCAAGCATGGTGGCCTGTAATTATAACTTTCCTTCTGAGAACAATGACATGACTGTAAGCTGCGCATGTACATGCAGAATGTGTGGCACACATTTAACCTCACTTCCCAGAGCAGAGGTATTATTCTTACTTTGACTCACTTAGTAAGTTCACTAACAGGCAGGAGAAGAATAATGGAATCCTGGAGATCTGGCTCGTGAGATACAGCTGTGTGCCATGAATAAAGCCCCTTTGGAGATATCATTTGGGGCCAATTTCTTTATTTTGTAGTTAGGCAAAAGTCCCATTGATGTCAATGGGAATTTTCCTTCCATAAAAAATAGGGACTCAGGTTTGGCTCTGATTTTTTTGTCAGCTTGGTCCACTTCACATAGCGTCAGTATTCTGAACACCCTCTGGTGAACAGAAAGCTTCTGTAATGTACTTAAGATATTCACAGGTTGGCATAAAAAGGTGAAAATAAGGAAAAAGTACTCATCGGCTGGCCTTTTTTTAGTATTCCCAAGTGTATCTTGTATGAATAGTCGGACCCCTTTGGATGCATAAGGATAGCAGGTATTTTGAATTTAATCGTTAAAAAATGCTTTTAAAATCAGACATCTGGTAATAGCTTCTAAATAGAAATCTTAATAAAAATGCATCACATTCAGGAATATTCACATTGTGAACTGCTTACTCCGCCCCAAGGTTAGGAAAAGTAAATGTTATCCATTTTCACATAATTTTTTTAGCCAAACTCTTTTAAGCATATAACTTTACAGCTTTCATAAAAAGGGCATAAAAATGAAAAATGTGTTTTGCAATGAATCTGCCACTGATATGAGTGTTCAATTAAATGGACCATGCAAGAAAAGAGGAAAGATTTGCTACTGGGATATTGCCAATGGTATCCTTTGACACTTCTATGGTCTCATGTGTTCCTGATCAAGCAGCAGAGAGCACTGGAAAATCCCAAACCAATAAGCTTGAAATCAGAGCAGTCTGCATACATTTGATATGCAGTCAGAAGAGGCTGATTTGAAATGATTGGCACTGAACTATGGCCTTTCTATTAACTTACCTTAAACCATTTTTGCCCTTTTGTTGACACAGAACTTCACCAACTCTATTTATACTCTGGAAAACTACATGTTTCTGCTTAGACAACAGATTCAAACTGTGTTTTCGCTAGTGGCAGCCTTTTGGAATTCTTTCCTACCACACTGTATCCCATTTCACTTTAAATCTTCTCTTCTGGACACATAGAAGATTCATACCTCTGTAAAATCTAGTTACCCAATTTGGTAATTTATCATTGACGTTACCCAGTGAAATATGTAACTGGTTTTAGTCCGGTTCCTAAATTTGTGTATTTTGTTCCCACCACAGAAATTTCAGTGTTTCTGATGCAATTCGGTATGGTTCCCAGTGTAAGACCCAGGTTGCCATGCATGTTGGACTGCAGGTGCAGAGACAAGAGTGTCAGCTCTGCAGCCTTGTCCTTTCTCTCCAGCTCCAGTTCTCTCTCCTATGACCAGGATGCCTGTCCTTCTATGCACCTGGTTTGATTATAAATGGGCATGAAATAAGGACTGGGAGTTGATCCATCTTGGCCATTCTGTAAAGCTTTCATAGCCGATGAATGAATAGATTGTTGTAGGTCATAGAGTTGCCTCCATCTTTGTGATGTGGGTTCCTAGGAGGAGTAAAGAAGGGAAGTTCCAGGGAAGGAAAGACAGGATGTCTTCTGGTGACAGAAAGCCTGTGTGCAATCTGATCCAGGAACCAATGTTGGGTTTCCATGGTTTCTCTACCTGTGATCTTTTTATTTTGGTGCAACCTCCTGAACATCAGATACTGAGAAAGTCATTGGGTTTTGGAGACAAATCCTCTGCTGTTCTCTCTTTGAGAGAGGAACTACTTATTCTGAGTGAAGAAAGAAAAGGAAACTGTGAAAAGGGTGCATATATATTTCCATCATCCACTCTGCAACACACTCATACATAGAGAAAGATGCATTTAGAGCATAGTAGGAGTTCTTAACAAAGAAATTATGAAAAACAGAATGTCACAGAGACCATTTTTCCTTGTAAAGCTATAAAGTGGAAGTGCATCATGAATTTTCTTGTTACTCACTGTCTTACCTTCCATAAAGTCAAGGTCTTCTTTCATCAGTGTTACCAATCTGGCATCACTCATAATGATTAAATTCCATTAAAGAAAAATAAGAATGAGAGAAAAAGAGTTATTTCATTGTGGCCAAGGAATGCACAAACTACTGGAACAAGAATTTTACAACTGCTTAACACAACGTAACGGAGACGTTATGCCAGTCTTCAGGAAAACAAAAATCTCATGAGGAATTTAGCTTCTTGCTGTCTCATATAATTGCATTCTCATCTGTGCAGATGCTCTTTAGTTCTAAGTATTAAACTACCATCAGATTTATTTTTCATATGCAAGGAATTTTATTTCCATCAATTCAGGATTCATCTCCTATGATTGACTGTTTTCTTGTGCATGAGGAAAGATATGTAGCTCATTTGTCATATAAATGACATTTAAGGGACCTGCCACCACTTTTCCAACACGTCCAATTCAGATATATCTTGATCTTTGTTGACAAAGAATCCAGTTATTCAAGATCTGTCTCTCTTCATGGCAACTCACTCAAGTTCCATCTTTGGCTGCATTGACCACTGCATCCGCAGCAAACACATTGACTCCCTGCCCTGCATATGGACAGTTGATCCCTACAGTAGAGAAAATGAGACAGATCCCAATCTCAAGTACTAGTGTTATGGCAGGCCTTGTGATTGCTGAATGCGTTTCCTCCTCAGAACACGCCAACCTTGTCCATGCTCCTTCTGGGATAAGCCTCTTCCCTGTGCTAACCCCTGTATCATGCCTTAACATTATCTGGGAGAGTATTAGTTGTCTCATTGCAAAACTAGGAAGTATTCTAACTGTTATATGTAACAGATAATCCTGGGAAATTGTTCACACCAGTGTCCTGACTGCAACCTTTTTACTAGTGTAAACATAGTCTGAAATATCTAAAATCCACCCCATTAAACCTGTACACTAAGGAGTAGACTTGAATTGGTTTGCATGGAGCACGCATTTTAGTGTATTATGAGTTCTCATTGGTCTTTCTTACTTAAATTGAAGTCTTACTGAATATTGCCATTTAGTGGCAATTTGGGAGCAGGAAAAAAGCTGAAGACAAGTAAAAACACCATTAATAAATAAACTCAAGCCTTTGAAAATGTCAAATAAATGTATCTAAGTAAATTTTAAAACAAATTATAGACATCTCTCTCAACTGCTGAAATAACATTATCCCTCCATTTTTTTCTGTAACTTTATTCCCTTGTCTATCCAGGAGTAATTCATTGCAGCTGAAATGAAAGGCAACTGGGACTAATCCCAGTAAAGTTACTTGCCTCATGCCAGCCAATGACTACAGTACAATGAGTCATTTTAATTGCATGATGAGTGTCCAAAACACCTTCTGTTTCATTGACCTCTTGGAAAAGTGAATGCTTCTTGTTGGGACAAGTACTTTTTATTTCTGTCTTCATTATAGTCTGTGTATGTTTGCCTATGAGATGTATTGAGGACTATAAAGAACTGAATCATCAAACTCCAGACAAAATTAACAGTAGTGTTCAGAATAAAGCAAGGTAACTGATGCACATACAATCCTTTTAAATTCCTTTTCAGTCCAAGTGGGAAGATAAACAGAGATGGTATTAAAATCCAAAAGAAAAACTAGTTATGTTTTGCATATTGCTACATGAACATCTTCAGAAATGAAAACTTGGCATTCTCATATTTGTTGAAGCAAAGAGAAAATATAAACCTGCACTTGCAACTGTATTATTGTTTCCTTAATTATTTCAGACTTTTCATCTATTATATCATGAACTTCTTTACTGAGAAAAACAAACAATCTAATAATATAATTTGTGCAATTTCACGGCTCTAATTTCTTTCCTATAAAGTGGTCAAAAAGAGTGTGTTTATTATATTTTAGTTACAGAAAATTTTGGCAAAAACTTAATTTTGGAGTAGTTTCCTTGACATTTGACTTACCAGTGTAAAGAAGAATGAAGAAGGAGGAAGAGGAATTTCCATCTGGTGCTACCACTTACTTTATGACAATCAGCAGCAATTCAAAACCTTCCTTAGATACAAGCAGTGAATTGTATTTGCATATGAATACATTATTCTATTTATTTTTTTATTTTATTTT
>VYZX01025208.1:12185-25826 GCA_013401335.1 Brachypteracias leptosomus | reverse complement strand
GGATGCCAGGGAGCCCTTCACCAGATTCTGGCTGAGGTCACCACCNAGGTCACCACCTCAGTGTAAATGAATATCTTTCTTCTATCTAGTCTAAATCTCCCCTCTTTTAGTTTAGAACCATCATCCCTTGTCCTGTCACAACTAGCTCTGTTAAAAAGTTTGTCCTTATCTTTCTATAGTCTTCCTTTAAGTATTGAAGTGCTGCAATAAGGTGTCCCTGGAGCCTGCTTTTCTCCAGGCTGAAAATCCCCAACTCTCTTCACAGGAAAGGTGTTCCAGCCCCCTGATCATTTTTGTGTCCTTCCTCTGGACCTGCTCCAACAGGTCCATGTATTTCCCATGCTGAGGGCTCCAGAATAAATATATTTACTAACATTATCAGATTTTGCTGATATACAAGCAGTAGATTGCCATTTGTTATGCTTCCTTGTGAGAATGTGACAACGATACCTTCCCTGTTTGACTTACTCACTTTGTGGCTTTCAAATGAGCGATGTCAGGCATACTTGCTTCCTTACATTAGCTGAGTGTGGAGTTTTCAGAGGGATTAATATACACTCCTGCAGCTTTCACGCCTTTGTGCTGTCCCGAGACTCATAAAGCAAGAGGGATTGATAGGTTCAGCATTTTGCTCATGTAACGTGGTGAAATCATTTAGAAGATGGATTTATGGCGTTGCAGTGAAACAGTTCATAAAGGATAATGTCTTTCTACTTAGAATTCACATGCTATTACATAGGAAAGGCTTTGGCATTTGAAGGGAAAGTCAGATGTGGTATCATCAATTTATAACAGGCTATTTGAATATGAGATAGAGGGAAACATCCCATCAAACATTTTATTTCTGGGAATGTTAGCTTCCCTGATAGTTAAACTTAATTACTCATGGAAGATGCCATTTAGCCACAGATTTGTGATTGTGGTGAAGAATGGATGGAAGAGAAAATGAGGGCGAGAGTAACCCATACAGCATTTCTGTATGTGTAGAAGAGGTATTTTCTTCAAGGACAAGCCTTTAATTCTTCTGTCTTTGACATATTAAAATGATAAAAAATGGGAAGGTTGAGACAGGCTTACCTACTTTATTCCCACTTCAATATTCAACAACAATAATAAGATTAGAATATATTTTCTTGTTATCAGCTGACCTGACACTTTTCAATACACTCTAGAAAGAGAGCTATTATAGCAGTCCCCAGATATTTGAGTCTATTCCCATCCCCCTTTGATCTTCCATATTTTTTATAACTAATTCTGATTTAAATCTCAACTGGGTACATTGGTCTCTGTTTAAAACCAGTCGAACCAGATCCTAACCATCAGCTTGGGTGTTGATTTTGGGAGCGACTCTGCCTATGGCTGCTTCTCCTGCCCTGGTGATCATGGCAAGCAAGCAAGTAGCTGCTGACACACCAATAACACAACCAGTGCTTTCTGGGGAAAAAAGAATCTTGTTTTTTTGAAGGTTCATAAACATATTGCAAAAAAACCCCATTTGAGGTACTGCACTGGCAAGGGCTGTGGAAGGAAGAGGAACATCATCAGGCAGGAAGTCAGCTGAAGTGACAGCTAAGAGAGATTTGTTAATTTTTAATGAAATAAAAGTTCTTTCTTCATACATTGTGCACAGAAGTAAAGTAAGACACTTATGGGACACACCCAAAGCTTTGTGAAGGGTAATTGGGACCAGTTCTGGCAATAAGTGCTTAACAAGACAATGCCTTGCTTGCTAATTTAAGTACAATGAAAGATAAGAATAAAACTTCCTTTATATCAAAGAGAAGATTAACCCTGCCACCTTTATCCTTCTTTATTTAATTATTAACTTCTCTGGATGTTCTCTGGCAGAACAAAGCATGGGACTGATATTTGGACTATTTGTTGGCATCATATGGAAGAGATTTGGCAAAGATACAGTGTAAACTTCTGTTTATTCTTAAATTGTCCCTATAGATTTTAAAAGAAAATATGACATGTGTTCCTAAAGTGACTGTATGCAAATACCAAAACTCTGGGAGAAACAAACAGAAAGAAAGTAAGTTGACCCTGTTCTTTATAAGGAAATAATATTATTATAGCATAATGAAGTATACAGAAATAAGAAATTTCAATGGCAATAAGATTTATGGCACTAAAATGAAGAAGATTACAAAGTGGATTATANAGGAGAGGTGCTCCAGTCCGCTGATCATCCTCATGGCCCTCCTTTGGAAATGTTCCAGCATGTGACAACTATAGTTGCAGTACCTACTAGCCAGTGGCTAGGGTATTTACTGGTGACTGGTGGTGAAACTCAAGTGAATTGTATATACTTATTTACCTATGTAAGCAGATAAGAGCTTTTTTGTAGGTGAATGCCTGAGTCATGCCTTGTATGATGCAGCCATAAAAATAATCAGCTTTGTGTTACATCTCAGCTAAAGAATCAACAAATGAAAATGTTGTTTTGTGACAATCTGGGAGGTTCTCAAGTGTTTGCTCCCATGTCAAACACATTTAAAATCTACTGAAAGCCTTTAAAACGACATGCAAGGTTTTTCTCTCTCCTGATATCTAGGATACTGATTTGCTCTGCCACCACATTTTGTAGAGAGATTTTTCAATTTTGATAACTTTTAATCACTGAGATGAGGATCCCTATCTCTCATATATTAGCCTGTCACCCAATGACTAGAGAAATTGGTATCTCTATCGTCCAAACTACTACTGAAAAAATATATTTACAAGTTGTAAAGTCCTTTCACGATGAGGTATCTCTGGGTTTAACAATTTAGTTTTGCTGAAACAATATAATTTGTCAGTGTTTACATTTCAGAAAGACTGGTTTTGCTGAGATTCTTAATGTTTGTTGAATACTAACAGTGTTCCCAAGAATGAGTATGTCACATGCAAAGAAAACACCTGAGAACATCATGCACTTACCATACAAAATAATGACAGCTGATCTGAGAACTGCAGGAGTAGCACAGGCAGCCTTTGGGACAGTCTTTTAAGGAGTGGCATGAAGGTAGGACAACAGCTATTTGACTTAGAATCATAGAGTTGTTTTGGTTGGAAGAGACCTTTAAGATCATCCAGTCCAACCATTAACCCAGCACTGCCAGGTCACCCACCACAAAAACCATGTCCTTCAGCATCACATCTACATGTCTTTTAAATCCCTCCAGAGATGGTGACTCCACTACTTCACTGGGCAGCCTGTTCCAGTGCTTTAGAACCCTTTCTGTGAAAAAATTTTTCCTAATATCTAATTTGAACTTCCACTGGTGCAACTTGAGACTGTTTCCTCTTGTTCTGTCACTTGCTACATGGGAGAACAAACTGACCCGACTTGATGAGGTTCAAATCAGGAAAGGGGCACAGAAGGTTTTGGTAACTCTTATTATTAACTGAGCAGAGTTGATTCTCACTCCTTCTTTGGAAGGAATGCCATTTTTTACTCTTTGGATCGCTTCTCCCAGAATTTTTCATAATTGGGCCTTTAGCTAACCCACTGGGTTGCTCTCTCCCTCTGAAGTCCTTAATGAAAACATCAAATGAAATAGGACCTTAATAATGACCTTGTTGGTATTCTGCTGTGACTGTGTGCATAAAACCTTCGAATCTGGACTGCTTCATAATTATTCATTATAATTCATAAGCATCCATCAAAGACTGTGCTTAGTGTTTCTTGGGGTTTTTATATAGCTCTTATTCATAGGGAATATGGAAGGGTAAGAGAACAGCAAAACTAGAAGGAAAGAAGTTGGCTGTGGGTTATTTTAATTTTGTTTGCTGCTACTATTTTTTTTTCTAAGCAAAGACAGTAAATTCTGAGAAAGAAGAGTATTCTAACTCTTCAAGCATTGCTTCCATAGCTACATTTTTTGGGAGATCCATCTCCTCTTTTTTCCCTTTCCCTCTGCTTACCTGTCCCCTCAACCATAGTGGTAAGTGCTGTCATATGCACATCTCCTGTTACTGGTGGCATGAGAAGAACAGCTGATGTTTTTATGGGGCAGAAGTCCTGCAGTTGTACCAATAACATGATTTATCTTTGTATTTGTACCTGCTGGGGTATTCAGCATTCTGCAAATGACTTACAACTTGCCTCCACACCTGTGGTAGCTGGATCTTGGGATCACTCAAGCCTTGTCTGTGCTGCTAGGGACATGCAGTACCAGAGCTGTGAAATTCCTTAAAAATGACCTAAATGTGTAAGAATTTGCAGCATTGAGATCAAATTTATAAATCGCTTCGGGATGAAAATGTTGATGTTTAGTTAAGATTGCTGGGATGTGGGGGTCAGAGGAGATGAAGGCTCTGGGAGATGAAGGCCACTGGTGTGCCTGTGAGCTTGAAAACTAAATCTCCTTTGAGAATCAATTGTAATTAACTCTCAGTTTTCTGGGTAATGGAGGATTTTGGTGCCCAAGAGAAAAGCACAGATAATACAAACCTATGTAAATGAAGTTTAGAAAATATGGGGTCTGTGCAGAGCCCAGGCAGCCCACTGCCATGTACATAAAATTTTACTGCTTTTAGTTCTGAGCTGATTTATGTTAACTGTGGCATGAATCACTGAGAATGACTACTTCCAAAGATATAAACACGGGCAGATTTTCACTGTAGCAGGGTGGATCTAAGAGATATTTGATGATTTTCCAAACATGTGACATGATGGCATTACTTAATGTCAAAAATAAAAATATCCTGGAAGATTGTCCCAAGTCCTCAAATTCCATATGGACAGAAGAAGAGGACATATCTGAGGGGATACAAATATGTAGTAGTAGACTGGTATCTTCTAAATGAAAGAGAGAATCAATGAAGTTTCGTTGTATCCATGTCCACATAATTGAACACAGGATCTTGTCCAGGGGCTTAAAGAAAGTTGAATGACTTGAAAACTCCAGTCTCATGCTTTAGGACACTCTTAGAGTCTTAAAGTTATGGGCAAAAGTGCTGTGCATGAAAATTAACACTAAGCGCTCAGCAAAATTCAAATGAAACCTTCCACAAAAACATATTGAACAATGTGGTAATTTCAGGTGCCTTCTAAGGAAAGAATTAATTTTCAAGTGCCTTCTTTTAGTCCCTATTGTGCTATGGATTACTGATCTTAAGTCTTGAATTACAAAATTAATCACTTATTAATTACTTCTGTGAAGCATGTTACACACAGTTCTTGCTGAAATCATGTAGCCTTAAGACAAAAGATACTTCTGCAGCTGGTGATAAGCCCTGGAGATAATAGTTTTCAGTCAATAGTAAGTTTGGTAATAGTAAGTTGGCTGGTAGGAAAACCTGGAATTATTATTTTCTTTTTATATTTTGTAATTTAAAATATATCTAAGATACCAACATGGCTAACCTTTTGATTTACACTTAGTTAAAGGTTGTTTTACTAAAAATGTTATTCTATCACTGGTATTTTCTTCCCCTGCAATTATTACTTAGAAATCTTACTTATAAGAGGAAATCTACAGCTCACAATGTGATGTGCCCAACACAGTGGAATTTTACAGTAGAGCACCTAATGGATGCTGCCATGCTGGCACTTTTATATTTATACAGAGAGCAAAAATCCAACCTACTTCTTATAACTAGAATTTTATGCTTATTACTAAATCTTTCAAGGATTAGTGTCTCTGAAAAATTAGCTGTTAAATTTTTCAGCCTTTGTCTTAACACCCTCTTTGCTGATATAAATTTGCATAAAGGATGATAAGTCAGCAGAGAGACAAAAGCCAGATGGTACAAGAGTTCTAGCTGTATTTTCAGGAATTCTGATTCTGGCGTGTAGTTTTATCTGAAAAACTCTGTGGTAGAGAGGGAGAAATTCAGAATACAAAAATATTTTACGTCACTCTTCTCCAAATGAAAATTTTCACCATCTCATTTTGAAACTTAGTTTAGTATTATTTTGAAAATAGACTGATTAGCCCATTCAATGGAATGTTTAGGGAGGTATTCTTTTTTTCAATCGTCCTGAAATAATGGGGCTGAATAGGCATTTTGGGTTGATGTGAAATGAAATGCAGTGATCAATAACATTAATTATTGATGGTTACTTTTGTTGTACAAGATACTGAAATTTTCAGAAAGCTTAAGACATTATTTTATCAAAAGCACAACTCGGAAATGGTGGTAACTCCCTTTACCAGTTATTCTTCCAATTTCTTTGGATGACTCCTTCAGATTTATTCTTGTGAGTTTTGTTTTGAAGGCTACTAGCATAGAGGAGTTGTAACTGATGTAGCTGTATCTTTCATATTTACTATATGTTGTCATGGGTCTTTTATGAGGACTTTATTGCTGTGTGCCATTTACTTGGAGTCCCTTGGATATAATGATCTTCATCTTATTTGCTGTGTCTACTAATTCAGTGTGGTAGAGCTTACAAAGCTGTTGTCATAGATAACTTCTCTCTCTTTTAATGTGCATATATATAAAATATGTATTCCGTGGTTCTTCCACGCATTATTTTAAATGCTTGATATTTAGAGCGTAGCCTATCTCATTTCAGCTATTGCTTCTCTATTTTTCAGATGCAAAGGAAAGCTTTAGAACCTTCTAGGATTCATGGGCTCCTTTATGTACACAGTTCACTACCTCCATGCTTTCATTTATAATGCAATAACATGAGTCATTGTCACTGAAAATGCAGTGGTAGAGTAGCAACACATCACTAATTCTGCAGCTTGTGTGCAATTAAACTCTGTGTAACTAAGCAGGGCAGAGATCTAGGGGTGGAGTAGAATCTGGCACATATTCAGGAAAATGCATTTCCTTTTTTGAAGTGAAACATTGGGTGGCTTCACTCGTACTTTTGGTGAGAGGATCCACCCAGTTGATGGGAGCACTGTAAGCCCTGCACCATAAGGGGAAGAGCTGGGGTGTGGAGGAAGCTGGTTTGGAGATTTGTCAATGCCTGGGTCTAAATACCCTATGAAAGAAGTGACACAGTACTTGACTAAGAAACAATGGTAACACTTTGCATTTTTCTGCCAAATGTCTCAAAACCCTTGCAAATAGCATTAGAATTGTAAGTGTTCATTAATAAGAATAAATAGCATTTAACAAATGTGGAACAGGCAGTGAAAGAAGTAATCCCATTTTCTATTATTAATTCACTTTCTGAAATTCTTAGTAAAGCCATGATAGCATTTTTAGATAGGTTTTAACAAAGTATAAGGCTCCAAAGAGGCTTGGTTAATGTTACATAGGAAGTCTGATGTAAAACTGGGAACAGAACCCAGGTTTCCTGTTTTGTGGGTCTGTTTTAACAAAGCAATCCTCTCTCCTTCATACAATAAGTGATTTGGTCCTACAGCCCATCCAGTGTTTCGTTATTTCTGAGACAGAGTAAATGTGTTACAAGGCACAAGCAGGTCTCTGAAGTGCATGACTTTGCCATAAATAAGGAACAGTTACACCCAGGCATCATCTAGCTCCTCCTTAGGTGGCCTCTGTTTGGGGCCTTTTGTAAGACCGTTTTGTACAAAACATGGTTGTTTTCACTGTGTATGGATATCCATGGCATTGTATCCCAGTTACTGATATATCCCTTTTCCTGCTCTCAGTGTTGCTGCACCAGTGCTCACCCAGACTCCTGCTGAAAGGCCAGTGCTGCTCACACGTTCTTCTGGTCTGAGGTGACCACCCTTCCTACCACCAGGGCTGCCTTATACCATATATCTCAGAAGCAGGTCTCAGCTGGGAGATGATAATGGCTTGTAGAAAGCTTCATTGCTTCAACTGTGGCTAGTTTTGTTGAATTAATAGTGTGGCACCGTAAGGATGACTAATGTGGGTCTCGTCATTCTTGGCTGATTCATTCCCTCCCACAGCTGGGGACTTGGCCTGTCCAGCAGCTCCTGCCCTGGGACAGCCTGCTGCTGCCAGTGTTACAAACCATCAATGCTATCATAGGCTCTCACAAGTCACAGTGGCAGTGAAAGAGCCATAATTGTCCATTTTTTTTCATTTAAGCATGTCATACTGGTCTCAGAGGGATCATTGGAACAAAATCCATCTGGCAGCTGCTTACTAGCCATGTCCTTTGGGGGTCACTTCTGAGGCTGGTTCTGTGTAATATGGTCTTAATGAACTGAATGATGAGACAGAGACAGGACTTTTGCTGTGCTCTCAGCAGAGGATAGTGGGTGGATCCTTCTGCTGTTCGGAAGGATCTTGGTAGGCTGGAATAACGGGCTTGCAGGTACTGCATGAAGCCAAACACAGTCAGGTGCAGAGTCCTGCATGTGAGATGGAATAACCCCTTGCACAAATACAGTTTGAGGCTGGCTGACTGGTCCCTTCCAACCCCTATCACTGTGATTCTGTGAATACAGCTTTGGAGGGAAGGCCCTGGGATTTGTGGTGAACAACTGGTCACCATTAGCCACCAGTGTATCTTCTCAGTGAAGAAGGCCAGCTTCATCCTGGGCTTTATTATAGAATCATAGAAAGTCTTAGGCTGGAAGGGACCTCCAGAGGTCATCTGGTCCAACCTCCCTACACAAGTAGGGACATCTCTACCTAGGTCAGGTTGCTCAGAGCCCCATGAAGCCTGACCCTGAATGACTCCAGGGATGGGGCCTCCATCCCTGTAGCTGTAACCAGCAAACCAAATGATGTGGCCTGTTGGGTGCTTGTGAAGTCAATTCTGTAGGACTGCATCCCATTTTGAACTCACCAGTGAGATGCTCATGGGGCTGGAGCATGAGATGTATGAGGAGAAGCTGAGAGTACTGGGCTTGAACAAATCCAGCTCTGAGCTGAAAGCTTTGAGAAGAAAATGCTGAGAGAGTTCTTTTTGTTGTCCATAGCTACCCAGTGGGAGACTGCAGAGAAGATGGAGTGGGATTTCTCTTGGGGATGCATGGTTATGAGAGGCAAAAGTGGGTACATGAAAAATTTCTTCTAGATGTAAGAATTTTATTTATCTATCAGAATCTCAATTTTTTCAGGGATTGAAAATTCAGCTAGACAAGAACATGAGCAACCTGCTTTAAGTGGACTTATTTTGAAGAGGGAGTTGAACTAGATGACTTTCAGAGGTCCCTTCCAACCAGAATGATTCTGTGATTCCTCTCAGGTTTGTGTGATTTGATCTGACAAACACTACTGTACCCTTACAAGCTTTGCACCAGGATGTTAGAAGATGTTTCTCCTGAAAGTTATTGGTTTGGACCTTAAAAATGAGTGTTATGTGGCAAGTGAGCAATTATGATGATAGAGTACAGCTACATTATCTCTAAGGATGTCTTCCCCTCTGTGATTGTTTTAAATTGCAGCCTATAAAAAAAAAAAAAAAGATTCTAGTGTAGAGCTGGCTGATGACAGATGACACCGATCCCATTTGCTTTCTCCTTCTGATGTAATTTGGACTATATCAGTCTTCATTACAGGAGCTCCCATTTTTACATTGGTGACAGTTTTCCTGCAAGGTTTCTCACTCTGGTTTGGTTCTGTCCTGTTGAACTGATAAAATGACCTCAGTGCCCCAAAGCACATCATTCTCCTGTTCACATCAGTGGATTTTCTTCCTGTCTCCACCCATTCATGCTTTTTGCTCCTGTCTTCTATAAATGCCTGGCTCTGTGGTACTTAATCCAGGATGCTGCAGCTTCCCAGCTTCATCTGTCATCTGCATCCAACTTACATAAAGCAGAATACGCTTCAAATGTCATAGTGTAACACTTGGACCTGTCACTTCCTAATATTCTGATTATGAATCACATACATTGAAAATAAATCATTACGCATTTAGGTTTCTTCATTGTTCCAAAGATGTTTGATCTGTGTTATCACAGCAGACACAGCTCTGCCTTTACGAGGCAGGAAGCAAGAAACTTTAAACAAATGAGAGGGACAAAAGTAGCAGCTCCACTGAGGTAACGTTGCACTTTTGCAGCAGAAACTACAACAAGATGGACCAAAAGGCTCAGTATATTCATCAAATAGCTGATAGGTTTATGTCCCAATGAGCACCATTTTTAATCCGTAGCCTGGTTCCCCAAGGCATGAGAGATGTGTCTGTAAGAACTGCTGCTGTATATTCACAGGTATCTTAATTCAAATAGAAAACCCATCTATGAAAAAATGTTCCAACTGTGCTCACACAAGAGAGAATGAGAGACTGAAAACAACCAGTGGGGAAGTGGTGGCGTCCAATGATAGGACAAGGGGCAATGGATGTAAGCTGGAACATAGGAGGCTCTACATAAATATGAGAAAAAACTTCTTCCCAGTGAGGGTGACAAACACTGGAACAGGCAGCCCAGGGAGGTTGTGGAGTCTCCTTCTCTGGAGACTTTAAAGCCTGCCTGGACGTGTTCCTGTGTGACCTGAACTAGGTGATCCTGCTCCAGCGGGGGGATTGGACTAGATGATCTTTCGAGGTCCCTTCCAATCCCTGACATTCTGAGATTCTGTGAAATAAAGCCTTTTGAATGTTTATTTCTGACTTCCTCATACTTGGCAAAATTAAAACATCTTATTGAGCTATACTAAATATTGTCATAGTGAAATAAAACAAGGCTGAGGTTTAGTTATGTGTCCTTGGACTGTTGCTGTGGGTTTGTCTAGACTGAGAGAATGATGCTTTACACTGTTAATAGAAGTTAACCAGTACCATGTAGTGGAAAATTGTGCATTGATGTGTAAAAACATGCTAGCTTGGGGGTAGATAACCCCGGGACTGGCTAGAAGTGAATAGCACTGAAGCAAGAGTTGTGGTGACACACTTCTAAAGTGCAACCTATACCTACACCCAGTGAGGGGAGAAAATGAAATTATAAAACCTGAAAATCTGTTCAGTGTGGAAATGCAGCACTGCCCCAAACTGCGTATAGGGTTAGGAGAAGGGTGTGTCTTCTCTTTGTTCTATTATGCAAACCAGACAATACATTCAGTAATTCAATCTAATCAGACTTTCACAATCAGGTGTTGGCATAAAACTATAGCAAATATTTCCTGAATTCTTAGCCAGCCACATTTATAGCAATTGGGGGAAAAAAATATGACGTGGTAACCCCTTCATTGCCTACATTCCTCACATAAAAAGCAGCAGTCCTATGGACTCTCTTCAGGCACTCGAGTCTGAAATGTCAATGTGACTTCCCATGGGAGAAGGAAAATTGCTGTTTATGTTTTCACTTCTCTGTCAAGGTTACTCCACAGCCTCCCAGAGCAGCTCTGCTCATGCATTAACCAGAGTACAGCCTGGTGAGGTCCACCCCAGGTCACCATAGGTGCCTTTTGAATGTTCCTTCTTAAGGTTTGTTGGTAAAAGATCTTCCTCTGGGAGCCATAAGGATATTTATTAGGCACTTGCAGGTACCTGCCCTGTCTTATTGTCAGCTGCAAATCAGCCCTCTAAATTACAAATAAATAAAGGATTTTAGCAAGTGTATTTCAAAATTATTCCTGTGAGTTTCCTACAAGTGCTAGAAATACCAGGTAATAACACATCACAGCTTTGTAAAACAGGCTGTTAAAATGCCATGGTATGGGCAGAATCAAAATAATTAATTAATGAACACAAACACTCACATTGTAGAAAGTTCTAATAAACAATGTTAAAAAAAACCCCTCAAGCTATAAATGCAAACTGAAAAGTGGAGCAGCATTAACTGGTTCATTTTTTAAGAGACTAAAGATGATATTCAGGAACACAAAGAAAATAAATGATTTAGTGAATGACAGACTTTACTGTATCTCTGCAAGAAATGCTCAGAATAGCAAAACTGTTCCTGTGCCAGAACATTTAAAT
Source organism: Brachypteracias leptosomus (assembly GCA_013401335.1). NCBI lineage: Eukaryota > Metazoa > Chordata > Aves > Coraciiformes > Brachypteraciidae > Brachypteracias > Brachypteracias leptosomus. Next base: position 14,065 of record VYZX01025208.1, on the reverse strand, counting down.
AGTAGAAGTGAAGATTTTTTGTGCCTGTGACATGAAAAAATCCATTTCAAAAATCAAATTCTGGATGCAGCTATGTATGCATGCAAACTTAAAATGAATTCAGCTTCCTAGGAAGGTCTTTATTACCCCCAAACCACTCAGAGANCTTTTCTCAAGATGTTTTTCTGACATGTCCCTCTAAGGTCCTTGTGGATAATCCAGGTGGGCTGGAACAGGATGATGCTGTGGGTTGGAAGTGTTTTCAGTGATCTGGCTGCATCTGTGATAGAGTTTATTAGTGGAGATCAAGCAGCTCATTTCTGGCCACATCTTNTTTACTACATTTCCCTACTACTGCTTTTCTTTTCCTGAGAGATTCCCAGTCCCAGCTGCTTCCCTCAACACTTCTTTGATGATGGGAGCCAGTTAAAGGGGAGAAACAATATTCATGACCCTTTGCAATTAAAAAGATCTCAGGTTTCAGACATTAAATCTGAAATTCTTGCAGCAAAGTGTGTGTGGGTGTGCAGCCTAGAGATTAAATGAAATAATTCTTGCCAGCTTCTGTTGAGTAAATTGAAGTAATAAATACATTTAATGAAATGAATATGTTCAAGGATATTAACTGCTTACAGAGACTGTATTAACAAAAGGAAGTCAAATTCATTATTAGAAATAATTCAATATTTTCTTGTCACTCTCTGTTAAAAGCTAGCAAGAAGAAGGACCAAGAAAACATTTGGGATGATATTTTTGGTCCTTGGCTGTTGGGAAAAATTCTGCATTAACGTCAAAAGCACTTAATCAGAAAGCAATTTATGCCTTTTTAATTCTCAGTTACATTTTTTCTTCATTTTCACTTTCAAAAAGTTTCTGTGTGGATGAGCATCTGGTCTGTTTACACCAGTTTAGCCATGGTGCTAAAACTCTGGGAGACTGCTGCTGAGATGCAGCCTGAACTGGTGGCTGAGGACATTATTTCACTCTTGAGAACACTCCTTATATAACTGTCCCTTGCTGCCTCTGGCAAGGCAAAGCCACAAGGAATAAAACTATTCACACACAGCAAGTGGGTTTTATCCACTTAAAACTCCAGATGTGATGGGTTAGTAAGATACCTGAATTTGGGGTAAGTTTAGCAAGTTGGAGAAGGATGAAAGTTGCATTGGAATAGGTATAATTTGGGTGCAGTATCCTGAAGCTTCCAGGCAGTCTTTGATTCAAAAATCAAAGAGCTCTTTCTACAAGACCATCATGTATGAACAGTAGTTCATCTGAAAGAGGCTACCTTCTAGGTAAGATGTAGAGATTTGGGTTTGACATTCCATGTGTTTGCAAGGTCTGGCAGGTACAAATTTTCCCACTGTTTCATTTTTCTTTCATTTCTGTTAGGATTGTTAGGTTTCAGACATGGGACCTTCCCATCTTTATTATTTTTTGCCTAAAGTGTTCTTTAATTTTTTTAATTTCAAGTGAAAATTTCTCATGATACATCTTAATTTTCTTGTTCTGGCAGACAGCCAAGGATTGTGCTCCCTGCTCATTAAGACTAACTACAAAACCTGGTCCTAATCAGAAGGATTTAAAAGTCCTTTTGAGACTGGGGTTACACAGACAGCTTGACTCCTTGTTTTCATGAGAAAGAATTCAACTGCAGAGTCTGGAGGGGTCTGTGTGTGAACCTAAATGTGGCCACCTACACCACATTGTTCACAACTGAGGCCCCAGTCAAGATTCTCTCTTGGACTGGTTTTTGGTGGGTTGGTTTTGTTTTTGGGGTTTGTTTTTTTTTTTGTGTGTGTGTGTTTTTGGTTGTTTGGGTTTTTTTTTTGTTCGTAAGTTTCATTTTTAATAGATGTTTCTCTTTCAGTTTTACTGATTCACTTTTCTCAAGATGTTTT
>VYZX01025207.1:0-15238 GCA_013401335.1 Brachypteracias leptosomus | reverse complement strand
TTGTCCATTGATCTCCAGCTGCAATATTGTATCAGAGGTAAAAATAAAACAGGGAAATAGAAAGAGCTTGGGCGAGTCTGAAACCTAGTGATCCTGCTGCAAGTTTATAGATAAACTTACGAGAAAGATAAAACACAAGACATAACTTCTAAATGTATGAGCCAAAGTATTCAATTCACTTCAGGCATACATTTTTGTTTTCCTTCAATGACTTTACACAGAATTTTTTAAAAGACAGGTCTGCTCTGTGGGTGACTAAACACACAATTAAAGCAGGCAGAAACACAGTGAGAAACCACCACAACATCAAGCGAGGAATGAGGGTAGGTTGGGAGCATACCCAACCAAGAAAGAGGAAGTGCTGAGCTCTTAGTTCATAGGATACAGCTCTCCTCTCCCCTTACTTTGCCTCCTGGTCGCTGGTGGTAAACACAGCCATGCCAGAAATGCAGTGAGATCTAGGTAGTCTTACATCTTTGCATATGCCACTGATTGCAATTGCACATTGTCCCTCTTCTGGGGTATGCATAAATGTCTCTGCTAGCTCATATTTTTGTATGGGCTTTTCCAAACTTTAACTGTAAAATACATTTTCATATGCACTTCCATTAATTTCATATTTTGACATCTTCCTTTTTATTGTAAAAGTTCACTTACTATCCATCCATCATAACTTAAGCAAACTTTCCAGTTTGTGGCTATTTTCGTTCTAACACTGTCTCAATTTATGGAATGACACATCTAAAATGTTGTTTCAGCTTATGATAATATATTTATAAACTTGTGTGACTTTCCACTATAGACTTAAAACCATGTATACACAAATAACAACTTAAAGTAGTTGAGTACCACTGAACTATTTATAGACATAGTCCTTGCCATGAAATACACCTTAAGCTTTGAGGTTGCTGAGGCTGCAGAATGTGTTTTCCACTAAATGGGATTACTCTGTGTTAATATTTTAAAGTTATTTCTGAAACCAACATTACTAGAAAAAATATTTCACTAATTACTCATCAAGCCCAATGTTGTAGCAACAGTGGATTTCACATCAAGGTTAATGGCTGAAGAGATGCTGTAGGCACAAAGCCTTTGCTAGGATTGCATTACATACATCCAAGTATGTCACCCCTTGGGAAGCAAACAATACTGTATCAGATAAAAAATTATATAAATTTGAGTTCACTTAATTTTAATATTAATAATTAAAACTTGCCAGCCCTAAACATTTGTTTTAACCTCAACCACTGTAAGATGAAAAAATATCACACATATACATAACATGTAACAAAGATACTACTGGTACAGTAAGCAATTAAATGAGAATTAAGATTCTACCGAAATTGTGAGTCTGAGGAAACAGATGTATTGCACATGAAAGTAAAATATTAACAGAAAGACCTCAGATCAAATTGTATAACACAAAAAAAGCCTGAACCTTCACATGCCTATGTCTTTAGAATATTTCAACTTTTGTTGTAATATTATAAATATTTATTTGTAAAAAGATAACTCTAATATAAAAAGTAATTAACTGAAATGCATTTAATACAGACTTATTAAAGAAAACCAAGTTGCAACATTTTTTCCTTAACCTTTTAACTGGACATGTAACAAGCTGTTCAAACTGCTTACCATTTGCCTTGTTCATTTATAAACTGCTGAACTGCATATCCAAACTGCTCTTCTGATGAACCAGAAAATATTTTTGCTCCTAGGAGCCCAATGTTGTAGGCTTCACAGCAGTTATGAAGAATGCCTGTTAACAGAAAGATTATGATTATCACAGAAGCAATTAAAGAAGGATTTTGATCCCAGTGAAAAAGGCTCTTCATCTGTGGCAGTTATCCCGATAGAAGAAAATAAAATGTAGCCTTTGACACATGCAAGAAATAAACAGCTTTTTCCCTACAGTACCCATCTGCCCATGTGCAATGCCTGTCTAGCACTCTTTACATGTGTTACAATAATGTGGGCAGAGATCAATGACTCATTTCACTGTTTGCCTTAATAACAGTTGTAGCATTATTAATAGGAATGTTTTAGCTGAAGGGAGAGAAGAAATATGATTCAGAGGCCTATTATCCTCATTTACCTTAAGGCATAAATTAAGCTTATGGCACAGCAAACATATCAACAGCCTGCTGAGGTACATTAGTCATAGAATTGTTCTGGTTGGAAAAGACCCTTAAGATCATCAAATCCAACCATAAACATAGCACTGCCAAGTCCACCACTAAACCATGTCCCTAAGTACCATTTCTACACATCTTTTAAGTACCTCTAGGGATGGCAACTCCACCACTTCCCTGGGCAGCCTGTTCCAATGCTTCACCTTTTGGTGAAGAAAGTTTTCCTAATGTCCAGCCTAAAGCTCCCCTGGTACAACTTGAGGCCATTTCCCCTTGCCCTATCACTTGTTACTTGGGAGAAGAGACTGATCCCCACCTCGCTACAACCTCCTTTCAGGAGGTTGTCCAGAGCAAGAAGGTCTCTCATGAGCCTCCTTTTCTCCAGGCTAAACAATCCCAGTTCCCTCAGCCACTCCCCAGATGATTTGCTCTCTAGATCCCTCAACAACTTTGTTGCACTTCTCTGGATGTGCTCCAGCACCTCAACGTCCTTCTTGGAATGAGGGGTCCAAACCTGAACAGAGTATTCAAGGTGCAGCCCCCCCAGTGNCCCCAGATGATTTGCTCTCTAGATCCCTCAACAACTTTGTTGCACTTCTCTGGATGTGCTCCAGCACCTCAACGTCCTTCTTGGAATGAGGGGTCCAAACCTGAACAGAGTATTCAAGGTGCAGCCCCCCCAGTGTTGAGTATAGGGGTAAAATCACTTCTCTACTCCTGCTGGCCACACTATTTCTGATACGAGCCAGAATGCCATTGGCCTTCTTGGCCACCTGGGCACACTGCTGGCTCATGTTCAGTCAGCTGTCCACCAGCACCCCCAGATCCTTTTCTGCCAGACAGCTCTCCAGCCACTCTTCCCTAAGCCTGTAGTGTTGCATGGGGTTGCTACGACCCAAGTGTAGGGCCTGGCGCTTGGCCCTGTTGAACCTCATACAATTGGCCTTGGTCCACCAATCCAGCCTGTCCAGATCTCTCTGTAGAGTCTTCCTACTGTCAAGCAGATAAACGCTCTCGCCCAGCTTGGTGTCTGCAAACCTACAGAGAGTGCCCTTGCTCCCTTCATCCAGATAACTGATAAAGATATTAAAGAGAATTGGCACCAATACTGAGCCCTGGGGAACACCACTTGTGACCAGTCACCAACTGGATTTAACTCCATTCTCCACCACCCTTTGGGCCCGGCCATTCAGCCAGTTTTCATTAAAATTAAAATGCAGTGACTGTAACTGCTAATACTGTTTGTATTCTAGTGTCTATCTGCAACTTAATGTTTGAAGCATTGAAACAAAAATCAGATTATCTGCTGCATCAGAAAACCTACAGTTTTGAGTCATTTCATTATCATGCTAGAAGCTTTTGTTTTCAGTCCAAACAGTCTGAACAGTTGTCCAAACAGGAAAACTTAGAAATACAAACATGCAAGATAGAACTGCATTAATCAGTCGTGACACTTAACACTGAAACCCCGCTTTTCTGAGGTCATGGTATTAATTACTTTTCCTTGGGTACTTGCATGCCTAGGAATAAGGGTACGTCACTCCATTTCAATTGGGGGCAACTGGCATTGGGGCCTGGGAACAGGATCCTAAGTGCAATGAGTTTGCAGGACATGGTGGCCCACTCCTCATTCATAAAGGATCTGATTTCTTTCTGATCAAGACCTGCAAGTGGACATCTAGGAGAATGTCTACTAAGCAGCAAGAAAAGGCCTGAGTACCTTAACAGCCAGGAGTTAATTACTCCTTCTCCAGCTTGGAGACGGAAGGAATGAGACAACTGTGGGATCCAAGGAACAAGCTGCAGCCCAGCTAAGTAACACCTTAGAGCTCCTGACAACCCTCAAAAAAATGGCAGCAATGGAAGAAATCATGACCTGAGGTTGTACTGTGTAGTTACAGACCAAGATTCCCAGGTGAGGCAGGTTCACAGAATTGCTCAGGGGTTAAATAACATCCCTCATGCTTCCCCTCCCTTCCTGTGTGCCCAGACAGAATGAGTTTTATCTACTCTACACACAGAATATGCCTCACCATAGTTATTTAGTATGAGTCATTGTGTAGTAAAGTGGCAGCCTTTATATAATCCCTTATAACAGGGACCCTTGAAGGAGAAATGTACTATGGCATCAAGTTTTGCTGGGCAGAGAGCTCATTGTTGGACCTCTCTTCCAGCTCCCAAAACCAGCTTTGGAAGAGAGGTTAACAGGGATTATATCAGTATAAAACATAAGTAGCTTGGCTGTAATAGTAATAACAGTAATAACATCATAGTGAGAACATTAAAATCAGAACTGTAGGTTTGCCGGCAAAGTTCAAAACATGTAAAAAATTTCGAAGAATTTTGTACCTTTGCCCATAGAACAGAAAACACAAATGGTACTACCAGAAGATGAAATATAACTCATACAGTTACTACTTTTTCACCACAAACTCAAAACAGGAAATCATATATTACTTATTTCAAACAATCACTATCTAAAGCTGGCCTCTGAAAGCAAGCAATCACCCTTTGCTAAAAATATAGTTCCTTGAGAAACATCCTTAGAGATAAATGTATTTCCTGAGTCATGTTCTTTAAGACTGGAGAAGGGAATGTGTACAGACACATCACTCTGTGTTTTGCAATACTTTTGATGCTAAACATAATCACATATACTCATAGTTCAAGTCTGGGTTTTGGGGAGATGAAAAAGAGGAGTTGAGACAGATATCAACTATTGTCAGTAATTCTTTTGTGATCCAATTTACCTGCATTTTATCAAAATATTTTGCGTATGTTGCATCCTAGGTTTATTTTTGGGCCTGTTGCTCTCAAATTATACTATCCTCAGTCAGAAATCAAACACAGTTTAGCAGTGTCCCATTCTCAGAGGCCACAGGAGACTATACCGCAATGCTATCCCACATGTAAATACAGAGGAATAATAACTCTCCGAGCTAGATAGTACACACGGAAATAAACCCTTTCAAATCATGAGCCAAAAGCATCCCAGAATGATAAACATTTCCAGTCTGACCCCAAACCAATAACATAGAGAGAAAAACTCTTGACTGTCTGGACTCTGTTGCACAGTTATTAGCAAATCACACTGCTAGCCAGATGGTAACATTGCTTAAACGCCTTCTAAGTGCACTGGCCAACTTTCAAATTATGTCCAAAATATCCCCACCCTATAGCACTTACTTTTTAAAATGCTACAGATGGGGCAAAAATTTCCAGAACTGGATAAAACTACAGAGACCAGGTGTCACAACCAACAGCCTGAAGAGAAGTCCCTATGATGGATTAAATACTCCTAGGGCTCTGTGACAGAAGGTCCAACTTAATAATTTTAATATTTTAAATTATTTTTAATAATTTGCACTACTGCAGCACAGAGCATTGTTCTCTGAGGGCAAGAATTTCTATCTGGAATAACAGGAAAATGTCAGACCACAGGTCTCTTCTCAAACTGCCTCTACCATCCTCATTTTCTGGCCAGGCAGCTAGTCAAGGACAGCAAAAAGATCAAAAAGGCAGCAAGAAAACCTTACCTCCAACATTCTTACAGATCAGCTTTGTCTTTCACCCATGACTGCTTTGCAAAATCAAAGTAGAAAAGCTGGCAAATACACTCTGACTCACCACAAAAATTATCAAGTGAACTACAGTTTCAGCATATTTCAATCACAGCCATTTTAAATTCCACATTTTTATCATCATTAGCAGGATTTTGATTTTTAGATGTACTCCACACAAATCTTACCTCATTTGGGCCTAGCAAGTTGCAACAATGTGCTAGGAATTTCCCCCTCATTTTCCTCTATTTCATATAGTGCTTGCACTACAAGGACATCTTTAATCCATTTTGTACATCTATCTAAATACAGTATTCAGAACAAGAAATTCAAGCATTTGTATCCAAAAAAAGAGAAGATGCTAAGTTTGCTTCAAACCTATTTTAAGCCTGTGCCAGAATAAGACGGTCTCTTATGCATTAAAAGGGTTCCAATCATTGAAGCATCTAGGTTCAAAGTACTGTATATTCCAGGATGGAAATATTCAGTATTTGTTGATGCCTTCAGGCACTGAACTTTGATAATTTAAGACTCTTGAAACAAAGAAAACTAATTCACTATCTGGATTTTAATAGCTTTTGGTGACAGACTTCTACTTTGTGGCCTAACAATCATGATGAGTGATTAGTCAGGAAGTAAAAATCCACTGTCTAACTTCTGTCTGTAAATGGCATTTTATTTACAGTCAAATAAACAGACTGCATGGAACAAAGGAAGCCAGATGCAAGCCTAAAGCTTCAGAAGGCCCCTCTGAAGACTACAAAAGCAGCAGTTGCCCTCCACCGACTGGGTAAAGGAGCTTGGGTGCTTTGTTTTAAGAGGACATCAAGCAAAGTAGCTCCCAACAAAGTCCCAGGCAAGAAAAATTAGGAAAAATCTTTAATGGAGTAAAAGGAACTGCAGGCTTTCCAATAAACTCCAGTATCTCTTTGCATGGAATTCTTGGAGAGGCAATTCCTGTATTTCAGCAACTTCATTATTGCGGTGTATACCACAGGAGCTGCAGTGTAGGAGTATAGCTGCTTTTATACTGCTGCACCACCATTTTCTTGCTCCTAGTAGGACAAAAAATAATACATGTTCTGACTGTGCACCTTTAAGCCTGAACGTGTGGGAATTCTTCCATAAATACAAATGACATATCTAATGATGGCTTTACTGCCTTCTGTCTGCTGCCGTTGAAGTACAAGCTGAAGCAAGTTTATTAAAGTAACAGCTCACATTAGGTACACCCAGTTCATAATTATTTGATTTCGTAAGCAAAGCTCACAGCTTAAAGCAAGCAAGCAGGAAATATCTGTTGGGTAATCAATTATTTAATGTCATGATTTTAATAGTTGTAACCCCATATTCAGATTAATCAGTGTAACAAAAAAATTGTTTAATTGGATGTGAAAAATTTTAATCAGATTTTATGTGTTTCCTTACTTGGTTTGTGAAGCAAGTTTATAAAAGCTTAATAAAATATGCTAAAATGTTATTAGTCTGGATTTTGTGTCATAAATGTCATAATAAACACGCTGAGCATTAGTTTTAAATTTGTCTATAGTGTTAACCTTGCCAGTAGGAAACTTTACAATGAAGGAAACTTCATCCCCTTTTTTCCTTAACAGTATGGTGTTCTCTTCTTCAACAACTATTAACTATAAAACATAAAAACTTTGTTACATAATCCAGCTAAGCAACCATTTGTCTTTTTGAGGGAGCATTCATGCCGGTAACGGCGCTGGGAGAGGGAACAGAAAGAGCCCCTGTTGGCAACTCCCCTCTGCTCTAGCACGGCCACAGCTACAACCACTGCCCCTTGTGCCACCTCCAACAGAGCAGTGGACCCCGACAAATGCAATTCATCAGCACTCTGGGGGCCTTGAGAGTGGAAGGGGTAAGCGTGTAGTGACTAAAGAAGAGCAAGGCCATGACCTGGCATTATGGTAAAACCAAGAAGTATTACACGCATTCTTGCACAGGTTTTTTAGTCCATGAATTGTTTTGGAAAAAAATATCAAGAAAATTCCACTGGATTATTGTCTGCTTCCTGAAGCAGTTTCATGGATTGGCAGCCAGTAAGATGTGTAGAGTCTACACTGCCTTAATTACTCAGTCTAGCATTTTAAAAGTATCTATTCTTTCTAGCACAGGGCTTTACTTTGGCAGTTATGTTTTTCTGCTCTAAGAGAGCCACTACAAATTCCACAAAGAAAATCTTCCCTTTGGTTTCAAAGATTTCTCCTTCAAAAGAACACAGGTCAGCAGGGCCCTGAAGTCTGTCAGACCCCACTGGGGGCAGAGAAAAGAAAGGGGAGGGAACGATGAGAGAATTCGCAACTCGATTTCTGCTGGCTTCGTTTCACAGCGGACTGTGTACTCGGGTTCAAGTTTTCTCCATGACTGAAGTACTTCTAAGGGCTCTCTCTGGGGTGGATTTTCTGGTGTTTTGTACTGTGCAAGGTCACACTGGATCTCCTTAGTTGTCAGGGAACTTGTAAGAGCACTTTTGACTCACTCCAATACCTACCTGGATAGTTTTTTCATCCATCTGCAAAAATTTGCTGAAATTGTCTCACAGTTATCAAGGGAGTACAGCCACCTACAGATAAGGTTCACACTATAATCACTTACTGTCCTTGAAATATTAGGCAGAAGGTGGAATGAAGGCAAAGTAATAAAGTTGTGAAAGAACTGTGAAGTACTACTTGTTTCGTATTACATACACTTGCTGTCACTTTGCTGATTTTTATGAAAAGGCAACAACATTTTGGTGTAAGAGTAAAGCTACTCTCCTATTATTCAGAACTTAGGTTATCATAGCAATAATCCAACTGGGATTAGTCAGATACCCTTACAGAATGAACAATCCATAATCTGAACAGTTCTTATAATACATTGTGTTTTGAAGGTTTTATTGACAAGACTGTGACCACAAAACAAGCAGCATGCAGTTATTTTATTCTATTGATTTGCAGCACAGATATTCTTCACTGTGGCTTTCAGAAGCTATGGAGCAATCCTCATTTCAATGAGCTTGTTCAGAGAGCAAGTCTGCCCTAAAGAGGAATAACTTCTTTTTTCCTAATGTATTAGTCTTCAACCTGATCCACTTTACTGTATTGGTGCATGCACTGTGTACATTGCACAGGTAATGTCATCAAATCAAATTTTTTTCATGTAAAACAAGTAATTCTATATTGGTTGCACTGTTTGGGGCTTTTCTGTGAATGAGCATAAATACAAAACACCTTTTTTGGTATATCTTTAGTATGCTCCGGGCTATGTGGAACCCACTTTATGCAGTGAAAATAACAGAGTACCTATAATTTGATCTGGAAAGGTATATTAACCTTTACTCAATATGGTCAATAAAAGTAAAAAATATTTTCTCATTAGTTTTCTCCTGTGTATTTACTTCTCTATTTTTGTAATGTTTTCTTCTATATGCACAACCTCATCAGCATATATTCACAATGACAAGTATCTTCAGCTCATGTACTGCAACAGACATTTTATAATCACAGTTAATCTGTTTTTATTTAAAACAGATTTCTTATTGAGAACAACCTTCTAAATAAAGACAATGTGAAGTTCTGACAGGAATCTAAAGGAGAAAAGAATGGGATTGGCAAGGCATTAGATTTTTTGTACTAGAAGTTGGAGTATCTTATAATCTTCACTTCAATTCCTTTATTGATATTTCTATTAATGTTTATAGAAGCCTGAAAAGGCAAGACTTCATTTTACTGCTTCATCTGTTTGTTTTCTTCACATTGGCTAAAAGACCTCAAACAATTTAATAATTAACAGAGATTATAACATTTAGTGTAGAAATAAATTACAGGCCACAAAATCCAGAACCCTACCGAGGAGAAAGGAGAAACAGTGCCTCATTTAGCAACAAATCCTTCCAAATGCCCCCCTTCCTCCCCTCCTCTCCCTCCCTCCAACAAGTTTTCTTGGAAGTAGGTCAGCTTCCAGCCTGAAAGCCTTCATGTGTGTGAAAGCCTGAGTCACCGCCTTTCAGTTTCAACTGTTTATGATCCAAGAAGCTGCACTGAAGAGTTACCAATAACCTGCTATGAAAGCAACCCAAACATGATACAACGCAGAAGTTGTGAAAGAAGTTAGAGAGACTGGGATAACACGATTCCGTGCTGCCTATTTTACTGTTCTGGCAGTGCTGCAGAGTAAGAGATGTAATTAAATTTACTCATGACTGCCATTAGTTACTCTGAAAGACTCTTGAGAACTCCCTATTTGTGGCCTGCACGTTGCCCTCCTTGGCTCCCAGAGCTGATGAATAAGCTGCACTTCATTTGGAGTTAAGAAATCTCAACAACCTACTGTACACACAAGGACTGATTCCAAAGTAATGCTTAAGAGCAGTTCCTGGAGAACTGACAAATTCCTATGTATTTTTAATAAAGACAGCAAGTTTTCAAGCCTACTGAAATTTATTAACCTGGCACATTTCCATCACTAAGTTCAGTGGGAAAAACTTTCTTTTACAGAAAATTCACATAAATTGCACTTTTTTAATATGACTTGCAGTTTTTCTTTTCTTTTATCTTGGTACAACGAACCAAGGATTGGTTTAACTTTGTCCTTAGAGTACCACAACTTGCTTTTAACGATACCACAAAGTAATTAAAAGTATATGAGACTAACAAGCTTTACACACACGTTTTACATGCAGTTTGGTCACCAGCTTCACAAGTAATGATAACAAACCAACTTTGTCTGCTTCCCTATGATAAAATGTGACTTCTCAAGTGGCATTTCACTCCAGAAAATTCTCTTCCCTCGAGTCCACATTATCAGACCCTTTCTTTTAACCAGGAATTATTTCCAAATATACTCAGAAAAGGATCACAGAATCACAGAATGTTAGGGATTGGAAGGGACCTCAAAAGATCATCTAGTCCAACCCCCCTGCTAGAGCAGCATCACCTAGATCAGGTCACACAGGAACACATCCAGACAGGTTTTGAATGTCTCCAGAGAAGGAGACTCCACAACCTCTCTGGGCAGCCTGTTCCAGTGCTCTGCCACCCTCACCGTGAAAAAGTTCTTCCTTGTGTTTACCTGAAGCCTCCTATGTTCCAGCTTGCATCCATTGCCCCTTGTCCTATCACTGGATGTCACTGAGAAGAACCTGGTTCTTTCCTCCAGACACTCACCCTTCACACATTTATAGACATTAATGAGGTCCCCCCTCAGTCTCCTTTTCCCCAGGCTAAAGATACCCAGCTCTCAGCCTTTCCTTGTAAGGGAGATGCTCCACTCCCTTAATCATCTTAAGTGGCTCCTCACTGGACTTTCTCCAGTAGCTCCCTGTCTTTCTTAAACTGGGGTGCCAGAACCGGATACAGCACTNTTGACTACTCATGATAAGCCTCCTTTCCACAACATGTTTTGAAATGGTGGCAAGAACAAGCTCTTCCATCTCCTTTCCAGGAATGGAGGTGAGGCTGACAGGCCTATAATTACTCAGGTCCTCCTTCTTGCCCTTTTTGAAGATAGGGATGACACTGGCCTTTCTCCAGTCCTCAGGTACCTCTCCCGTACTCCAGGACCTCTCGAAGATTATGGAGAGTGGCCTAGCAATGACCTCTGTCATCTTCCTCAGCACTCGTGGTTGCATCCCATCAGGGCCCATGGACTTGTGGATGTTCAATTTGCTTAACTGCTCTCTAACCCAATCCTCCTCAACTGAGACAAAATCTTCCTTCCTCCAGACTTTCTCTGCGGTCTTATATGTCTGGAATCCCTGGGAACTGGCCTTAGCAGTAAAGACCAAGGCAAAGCTGACGTACATTATGACTGTAAGAGAGGAAATTTATGTTATCATACAGAAACCAATGCAACTGCTATTTCTATACCCTAATTGCTGCATTTGCTTGTCTCAGCTGCTATGAAAACATGTTTGTACACAGACAAAAATGCACGTTTGTACACAGGTATCAAGAAGATGTGAAAGCAACCAAAGACATCTGTACTTCCCTACCCATATCACAGTCTAGGTTGTACAAAAATTCCAGTGTATTAGAACATATTAATGTATTATATCATATTATATTACTGTTAAATGTGACCTGAAAAGTCTAAATTAGAAAAAGGCTGAGGGAGTCATCATAACCCTCTGCTGCTCCAGTGTCAGTCTGCAGCATGGCTGCAGTGTCCTGAGACCCATTTAGGACAGTGTGTTTAGGACCCTGTTCCTCCCTCACAGCTTCTCAAGAGCTAGCTGGGACCATGGCTTTCTGCACTGTACACGGACAGCCCCAGAAACAAGAACAGTCTCAGCTGTAAAAAGTTTTCTACACCACTTCCTGCAATAAGAAAACCTCCAAAGCACCAAAGGATATATAATACAATAGTTGGAAGAGCTATTATTATCAGAACTTTTGTCTTCCTATAGCAAACTTAACAACTATATCTCTCCCCTGACTGTACTGGGAGCTCATGGCCTGGAAGACTGAATGATAGGTAGATGGTCCCTCACTCACCCAAAACTCCTCCTTAATGCACACCAAAACGATCAATTTTGGCACTCAATAGGGCCCAGGCAGAATTTGAACTCATTAAAATCAGGAAAACAATCCAGAAAGCCCAGACTTCAGTAGCTGCCTAACCCAGATATCTGTCACGTAGGTTTCATAGTATGAAGATGCATAAAAATTCAGACTATGTTACAGGTGTAGAAACACCCCAGTCTAAAAAGCAAGGTATCCTAGGCTACTGTAGACCCACTGTAGACCCACTCTGATATCATAGGCAGATGTGATGCATGATTAAATAATTTCTACTCTAAATAATAAAATAATTTAACTAAATAGCTAAATAACTTTTTTGAATGCACTGCTAATTTACCAAATATGAATTGAATGAGCAGTCCAAAAGGGCCAACTCAGAACTCCCCTCCTCCTAGTTAAGTGCTCCAAATGTTAGGCCACAGGCAAGATGTGTCTTTGCTTGTCTACCTGGAAACACGTACATGCATCCCAGGATTAGCTGAGACCTGGTCTCAGTAGCAGAGTTAGAGAGTGCTTCTCTGACTACTTTATCACATGGTAGCAAAGAGTCTTCTGGAAAAGTTTGAGAAGTAAGTCTACATCACCATGAACCTCAATGGAGAACTAAGCCCACATTTCCCAGGTGACTGTTACCATCACTTCAGAGGCAGCTACTTCTTGGAAAAAAAATACAAACAACTGAACTAGACACCTGCCTCCCAAAATTCTTCCCTATCCTTGACCTTAGAGGAAGAAGGCACCTCATGCAGGTGCCTGAGAAGGATGGAGTTAAAACACTCCCCTTGACCAACTGCTTAATTGCAGGAGCCTTCCTGCTTTGCATTTGTGCACTTTAAAACTGCCTAAAGGTCTCTGCTGAGTCCAAGGCACCTAACTCTGCACTCTGGGGCAGGGGACGAGGTTTTCAGGTGAGGTGAGGCTGCAACGTGTGTTCTCCCAGCGCTCAGCCCGCACACCAGACACTGATGTATCCAGATGCCTGTGGTCAGGTGGGTGACAGGCTATCTCTAGTCAAGAGTTCAGAAAGAAGTTATCTTTTCTGTAAAATGCAGCCATTGTACATTTTGAGATCAGGGAGAAGGGCCCATGTACATTTAAGAAGAGTTTTCTGGAGATAACACTTGCTTCCACAAGAGCAGAACAGTTGCCTTTTGTCTTCAAAGAAGTGAAGTCTATTGTTGCTCCCAGCTTTGCGGAAAGACAACTCCAGAGACTCTTAAAGTATTTTTTTACTGTTCAATATGATGAACTGTTTTGGGGCAGTTTGGAAAAGCAAACAAAAATGAAAAATGAGAAAGCAGAGACAGTGAAATGAAAGGATATTTGGATAGAGTCTAATAGATAACTATTATAATAAGAGCTACTTAAGGACTATTGTCCAAGCAGTGCTGTTGGATTTTTTTCTGTTTCTTGTTTTGTCCATCTTAATAAGAGTTACTTCATTTTCAGTCATTTCTGCTATCCTAAATTTGACATATATGTATCTCAGGCATATTTAAATGGAAACTTTATTTGGTGGGAATACTTAGATGAAGTGTCAGGCCACTTAAATGTTTTCCACTTAGGAAAGGTTAGCTAAATTCTCATTTGAGAAATTTCAACTAAATCAGAGTTTAATATCTATAAATCCAATCATATCTGCATCTGAAGTACTGCACATAAAGATAACTGAATTTTATACTACACATTAGGAATACTGGATTCAATTTCTCTGATGTTCACTATTAGAGCACTACTCTTATTGTCTTCTTAGACTTTACAGTTAAGAAAGTAAAATCAGTGAAAAACTATTTAATAAAATGCTGTTAACAATTACCATTCTCCTCCAATAGAAAATGCAAATAAGGATACAGGCACAGAAACATTTGGCTCTCACACCCTTCACTTCAATAATATTTGGTAACCACTTAGGGCACAACTATTTGCCCAGGGACAAGATACCCCAGTTGCTTCTGCTTCAGACAGGTATCTCAATGGGATTGTTCTGTGGTTTACTTTCCTTATTGTAGCTTGTTGCTATTAAGAAACCAGGCTGCTAATTTGTCATAAGTTGCCTGAGTTGGACACCTACATAGACATTTATCCAAGGGTAAATTTAGGCTTAAAGTCCAGTAATTTACTGATTTGTTGTTATAGCAGATAATGTTATGAAGTAGAATTTCTTACCTGGTGTGCTTTTGCAATTGAAGGGAGACATGAACACAACAGTCACAAGAACTGAGAAGTTATGAGAAGTGACTACTGCGTATATGAAAAAGGTAGACACCCTGATAGCTAATCCAGCTGGCTCACCAGCAGGCAGCTGCCTGACTCCAGGCACCAACAGAGCATGACACAGACACATCTCCAGAAAAGTGCTGGGTGCACAGTTCTTTGTAATGGCATCGATCGCTGCACTAAGCTCATGCCCTTCACCCTGTCTACCAGTAATTTGAAAGGAACAAAAGAATCCGTGACATTCATCATGTGTGACATTCAACAATGCCGATGCCATCTGGTTATACACAAAACGTCTTTGCTTGTCCTGCATTCAAAGAGTCTGTGTTGATCTTAGTTCTTTGCCTGTATAATTCCTCTTTAAAGTCCTGAATAATATGCAAGTCTTACTAAATTTATGAAGAATATCCATCTCCAGGAGAAAATAAAACTTAGACTTCTAAAGATCCTGAAATGCTATTAAGGGACTAATTCTAAGCAACAACTACTGGCACTGAGAATGATTTTACTTAGTAATTCAGAACTCCCAGACTGATTTGGTAGTGATGGAAATGCTTACATAGCTTTTGTTGATTCTACTAGATGCCTTTACTTTTCTCCACCTCCAGAAAATGAGTGCAACCTGAGCAGGAAGAATGTTATCACATATTGCTTTACAGGGATACACACTTACACTCAGCTAATATAGACAGAAGGTATCATTTATCCTGTGTAATTCACATTCATTTATTTTCATTATCCTTTTTACAGTGCCTTGAGAAGGGGTTATGTTCATATAACTATCTAGCACAGAAATGTGTCA
>VYZX01025206.1:26349-58722 GCA_013401335.1 Brachypteracias leptosomus | reverse complement strand
CCGATCCTCGGATGCCACTGGATTTCTTCCAAGCCACGTGGAGTTGTAGCAGCCACAGAGCCGTCCGGAGCCAGCAGCAAATTCCAGCGAGGAGGAGAGCGAGCGGAACTTCCTGTGTCCTTTATATAGAGTGTGGCAGGAAGGGGAGTGGAATAGTCGCTCCACCTGTCCCTCCCCTTCCCCAAACCTTAAACCACAACACCTCCATATTCAATTTTAAATCAAAAAAAAAAGAAAACTAAACAGGCCAGAAGTTTCCCCCTTTAACTTTTGTGCTCTTTTACTATCAGCATCTCACAGTGTGTCATATAGCAACGGTGCTTCCACCATAAAGGAGTCTGCTGGCTGAAAGATTTTAGAATGAATCTTTGGTGATACATGGCTCATAAATCTGAGAAATCCAGAGTTCTGATTTACACTTTAATTAAAGTATGTATCATACATATATTAGAATTCAAATGCTTGACAAGTATAAAGGTCAATGGAATGCATAAACTCCTCCCTATATTTTTAATTTCCACATTTTGGCTTGCTCAGGCAAATGCACATACAGAGCAATCAAGAAAATTAATCCAACAGTTTATAAGGAAAGCTATATGATATGTCTTGATCTAAATTCAAATTATTTTCTTCTGGGTTAAAAAAATCAAAGCTGTCAAAAACATTGCTGTACTAACTATAACTTTATCACTTTTGTTACATAATATCTGTGGAAATTAGATTATAAGATCTATTTCTGATTCCTAATGCCTATACACCAAACAATAATAATAATAAAAAAGGCTTGATTCATAACCTGTTATACTTGATTTTAAAAAATGGAGTCTAGAGATTTATAAATAACAGTGGCATTGGCATAGCTTCAATTGCAAAGAAATTACATCCACAGCTCTGCATTAATCTGTAAATGCTTATGAATGAGAACTTATTTATAAATGTTAGGAAAAAATGTTTGTAAGATTTACAAGTGAGATATGATTTATCTTGTGGAGTTTGTAAGTTCAATTATATACAATTAATACCAGTTATAATTTAAGACATGTTTTGTGAAAGGCTGTGAATATTGATTAGTTTGCTCTTATTTGTCAGTTAGTTGTTGAGAATGTTGTGCTTTGAATAGGGTTTTTTTAAGTACTGTGGGTTTTCATCATGTAACAAAAAGCAATGGCACAGATCTGTTTTGCATGGTGTAGATAACACTTGGCTCCTAATTAGCCAGGTACAGAATTCAGGATTTGCAGTGACAGAATATTAATGCGATAGCTCAAAACTTTTGTAGTGAAGGTGAATATGTAATTTTATGACTGTAGAAGTTTCCTACACCTACCTAGCATCTCCTTTTAAGACTGTAGTAATCTCACTTGTGGTGTCTGCTGGGTTCATGGCACTGATTCAGTATCCCTAGTACATGTAGGGACAATGAGGGAAGGACATCATACAGCCACACCTTTTTATATTCCATATCACAAGGCTGCTGGGATGAAGCAGTTTCTTGCCCACGCTAAATCAAGCTGTCTGGATGCTATGTCTCTGAAGGTTTGTTTCCTGCAATAGGGATGACTAAGGAACAGAGATTTTCTGTGGAAACCACCTTTAGTCATGAAATCTTAGGTTCCGGAGACTGCAAGTGCCCCAAGGATACAGCTGCTGTGCTGGCTTTATTCACTGGGGAATTGGGTTATGTTTGCAGATAAATTTAGTTTTATCCATGTTTTATAACTACTAAAGCATTAGGCCAGTTTCCCATTCCAACATCTTTGACCCTGTGTCTATTTGAAATGTAAGGAGGGATGTCCACACAGGAATATTTTAGCAATCTCTAGGAAGATTGAACAGTGATATGAGAGTATTTGGGTTTCTTCTAAATTCATGATGTAGAAACTTAAATGTGTCATAGTGTCTGTGAATGTTTCCAGAGTGGTATCAGAGGAGAAAGCTGTTCCCTAGACCCAGAAAGTCTGCAGTACAAGGCAAGTACTGACACTCCAAATTTTTCTAAATGTCCCTCTGTTCTCTCAATGTCAAATAATTCAATGCATTGCTAAAAATACTTCCCTTATGCACACAGCCAGCCTACATGAAAGATGGGCATTCTTTGAAGAGGAAAACATTGTAGCTGTCTGCACTGATTGACTACTCCAAAAAAGCATTCTGCAGATAGCTGTTAAACTTTTTGAATGGATTAGCTTCAGCTATGCTCACACCCTCTTTGTATTTTCCCCTTGTATGAACATAGAGGCATTAGGGTTTCTTTTGCCATAGGTATGCTTGCCACAAGTTACTTTTAACTTGGAAGCATGGACAGCAGCAAATGGTGACTTTTAATTTTGCTTTTGAGGTCTATTTTGATCAAGAATATAAAAAGTTATGCTCATCTTATAAGGGAACTAGAGCAACATGTGTGTCTTGGGAATAGCCAAAGCTGCTGTTACTTATTTGGGTAGCTCATTAGTGCAATAGTAAAACTTGGCACATAAATTAATGGTTCAAATGCTGTTATTTGATGTCTACATTTGTATAGTGTTTGATCTGAGGCTAATAAAGGTCTGAAAGAAACAGCAATTAGCCTTTGGGAGCTTCTATTTTTCACTTGCAGCGAAGTTCCTTGTGCTCTTTGGTACAGCTGTGGCATCTTAAAGCATCATAGTATCAGATGACATGTAATTATGTGACAAGCCATCCGTTTGTGAAGCAGCTGGAGTATAGGTTATGGCATGATACAGTCAGTGGATGAGACAGATTGAAAGAAGAACTCAGGAGGATGAAGTGGGGAGCTAAGTAAGTGTGTTGCAGTTGTTTGTAGTCTCAAATAGCTTTTTTCAGCATCTTACTTGAATGCTGTACTGTGAGGAGGGTGATGGAGTTTGGAAGTGTCACGTTTCAAACAATTGAAATGCCCTGGATAGGTGGATGAAATTCTCCTGCAATTTGTGTTGAAGTCTTGTTGCTGTTTTTGGAAAGGCAAATAAACCACATGTCTCAAAGAGGAAAATGTTTGAATGTGCCTTAATTTGACCATAATGTATATTTTTTCTAAGATAGGTCAAAGTTGGGATATAGGGAGAAAGAGAGAGATCAAAGGAGATTGGAGCCAAAATGTAGCTCAGAGAAATGTGAAAGTAATTTGTAAAAACCTAAGTCATTTTATGATCTGAACAAGAGAGATTAGTACTGGAAACTGTAATACAGTTCCTACATGTCAATGCCAACTGTACTGAGGGATTTGGTAGCAAATCACTTACACCTGAGCCAGTCTAGGCAATATATGGCTCAGCTGATAACTATTTGCTTCTTTAAACATTTAGCTGAGTTGATATTTGTACTTTCAGACTCACTATCTCTATTTAGTGATGCTTTTAAATCACAATATGAAATGATTTTGTAATATTGTCTTCCTGGGTGTCTGTTGAGGACAACCACCCCTTCAGAGATTTGTGGCATTGTCATTATTCCTAAAGATAATCCTTATATTCTAGAAGCTTGATTTGGCTTGTTGCTATTGATTCAGTGTTGCGGATTGCTATCTTGATGAAGTTCTCAGGCATCTTTCCATAACAGCCCATAGCCACAATAGTGTCACAGGAAGAATTCCCAGCATGAGGATCCCCTAAGGCCAAAGACAGAAGCCAAAGTAAAAAGAGGTGAGCTAAAGGAGGACATCCTTCTACCTTTTTTAAGCTGGGAATGTCTAATACTGGCTTTCTCATGTTAGCCAGGCCCTGAATCACACAACTACCATCACAGTCAATCCTGAAGCCAAAGTAGTTGGAGATGTATGTACATGACAGTATAGCACCCTGTAATACACCAGCTGATCCCATGGAGATGCATCCACATATGTCCTCTGTTCAAGGCAGGACTTCATAGTATCCTTGACTCAGAAGACATAAGCTGGACGCTGGAATTTTGATAGGTGCTGACAGCTGTCCTGCACTGGGACCAACTGCTGCATTCTCAAGAGAACAGCAGCAGGCAGCCACTTGCTTCAAAATCTCTAGTCAGGTTCTCAGCCAAACGGGGAAGAATCTCTGATAACTGAGATGCTGAACATGCTGAAACCCAGCTGTGCAGCTGTGTTACTGTGGTGGGTTTACCTTGGCTGGGTGCCCGGTGCCCACCCCTAGTCCCTCTATCACTCCCCTCCGCCCCCCACCAAAACCTCTGTCAGCAAGGCAAGAGGGGAGAGAGTAAGATGGAAAAGGAAAACCCGTGGGTTATGATAAGAAGCAGTTTAATAAACAGCAGAGAAAGTAAGGTCGCGCGCACGTGAAGCAAAAGCAACAAAGCCGTTACTCTCTACTTCCCATCCGCAGGTGGTGTCGGGCCTGTCCCGCGAAGTAGGGCTCCAGAACGCGTACCGGTTGCTCGGAGGACAAATGTCTTCCCAGAATCCCCCCGTCCTCCTCCCTTTATAGTTGAGCTGACGTCATATGGTATGGAATATCCTATTGATCAGCTTGGGTCGGCTGTCCGGGTTGTATCCCCTCCCAAATCTTGTCCCCCCCACACACCCTGTACCTTTGGTGCTGTGTGGGAGTCATAACAAGGGTGTGTGTTATCAACACTTTCTGGCTTCCAGTACTGCAGCATGAAGGCTGTATGGGGAAAATCAGCTCAGACAGACCCACTACAGTTACCAAAGAGTTTTATTTCTTCTTTTAAAGATCCTTTCAAAAAATGTTGATGAATTTAAAAGCTTTTGAAATAGCAGAAGCTGCATTTACATCTTACTTGTATCTCCCTCTCACAAAAGAAACTGCAGTTGTTACTGTGAAAGGTAACACTTGTCTGCTAGTGATGGATGTGTATGGATGAGAAGTGAAAGTCCCTTTTATTCTTAACAGCCCAGTGCTACAGTCGGAGTCTTAGGCTCTTAATCAGTCACTGCCAGACAGTGTCACAGTCACTAAGTGCCACAGCTAGCACCGCACTACCCTATTATTCTCCTTACTACTCTTGCTGTTAAATGGGCTCTGCTTCAGAATTTCTTTCATTGGAAGACAGGCTAAGAGTGTGTGAAAAACTATCTTGCTGAAAATACTTGCTGGGCTGTGAGACACCCAGATGTCTGCTGTCTTCTCAGCTGGCTTCAGTGGGCAGATGGCTAGGAAGAGAAATTTTCTGCAGAGGGGGACACAGCAGATAAGGTTGAAAGTGAATATATCAACTACATGAAGGGAAGAAAAGAAAATAAAGAGTAGGCCGAAACATGCTGTTGTGGGTGTAGTACCTGAATCTCCCATTCTGGTGTAGTTTCTGTCTCTATTACTGGAATTACTAAAACAGATCAGCTGGTATAGGGATGGATGGCACAGCTGCTACACCACTTTGTAGTTCTAACCCTGCTGGTGTGTCATGGACAGGGTGCCTGTTGCCCTTCAACAGTGCTTATCAGCTCTTGACCTTCAGCTTTATTGTAGTCTCTAATGTGAGGACTGAAATGTAAATCAAGCCAAACAGATTGCTTTTCCATTTAACTTCATGCTGCAGTCTCACTGCATTGCTCCCACCCTCTACTTTCATTTTTTTCATCTTGGATTGACGGCTCAAAGGAGTTAGAGAAAAGTATTTTTTTGAAAACACATTGCTTCTGGAACTAGGAAGACGGTAGAGGGGTTTTTAAGGGCTTGCTGTCAAGCATGGTCTGGAATTTTTTTCTTTGAAGAATATAAGATTTATTTAGTAGTCATAAAAAAAAAATTAGTTCCAGTGTGAGACAGCTAATGGTGGAAAAATAGTTTTCTACCTGACAATAGTTTGCTGCTCTAAATGAAAGACTGAGAGATCCAGTGAAAATCTGAGTCTATTACCTCCTAAACCAGGGCCTCTAGGAAAACATTAACCTGCAGTTTATGTATGGTTGTTGTGGGAGATGGAGAGAATTCACGCTGTGTAACCCCTTTTCAGCTGCGGACACCATGCCAGCATTTCTTTCATCATCATGTCCAGTAGATATATGGCCATGAAACTGTGAGAAGGCCCTGCCTTAATCCTTTTAATGCCAACTATCAGCGCTGCTGTGATTCTTGGAGAGGATCTTCAAGCTGCATTCTTAACGATGCACAGACCATAAGCCTCCCCTTCTTCCAGACAGCATCTGTGAACCATGCCTGGGTTCCCTCCTGAAGATCCTCCTCAGCTGAAGAGCCCTGAGACCTCCTGGCTGAGCCCTGCAGCTCTGAGCTGCCCTCCCTCCTGCATGGAAGACAAGTGGGCATTAGTGAGGGTTGTGTCTGCACAGGCATGAGGGGGGGACAAACTCACCAGTGTGCACAATTAATTCTGAAATAAAGCTCTACCTGTACCGGCTAAATGTTTTCACTTTAAATACTTTGTTGTTTTGGGGGTTTTTTTTGTCTTTGCACTGTGCTTTGGAGCTCATCATCTCTTCTGGTGGTTCACGACCACCACCTAGTGAACAGTTCCATTTCACTGCTGCATTGAGAATGGCACAGTATTTGCACAGGGTCGCTCAGATGATCTCCCTTGGGCCGTTCAGATGGTTTCCCTTTACAGAGGGGCTTTTCAAAACTCTCAGTCCTTAGAAATGAATTGCTTTGTTTTGCTGTATGTGATCGTGATGAATTGTAAAGACAAAACCATTTACTCCTCTGTGTAGTAGTAATCCTATGTGCAGCAGTATTTTAGGAGATTTAAGAACTGCAAGGGCATGTGTGTTGG
The DNA here is from genome assembly GCA_013401335.1 of Brachypteracias leptosomus. NCBI lineage: Eukaryota > Metazoa > Chordata > Aves > Coraciiformes > Brachypteraciidae > Brachypteracias > Brachypteracias leptosomus. The sequence goes on along the minus strand of VYZX01025206.1, from coordinate 52,041 downwards.
GGTTTTCCCATGATGTATCAGTAGATCTCTGTAAAAAAGTGCTCTAAATATGTCCATCACAACAACTTCTTGTTCATAAATGTTATTTTTTTGTGTTTATCAGTCCTTTAGCTGTTTGAATACAGATGGTACAAAAACCAGTCAGTGTTACTACAACACTGGAAATTCTTAAGGCCAGGCTGAATGGGGCTCTGAGTAACCTGATCTAGTGGGAGGCATCCCTTCCATGGCAGGGGGGGTGGAACTAGATGATCTTTAAGTTCCCTTTCAACCCTGACAATTCTATCATTCTATGAACAGAGATTATAAATCGCAAGAGTAAATGCACGCAGCATCTTCTTATGTGTAGGTGCCATGCTTCTGTGACTATCAACATGAAACCCTTGGGGAATGTCTGCACAGGCAACACTTTATCCTCTGGTTTGTTTGGAGCTCCTTGTCTCTTTGTGTGTGTACTCACTCTTGGGTGCTGCTTTAGTTGTGAACTATGTAGTTCTTTCTGAGATGTACTCTCTGTGCAGGCCTGGGGATATCTCACCAGTGATATACTGGTGATACTGGGGAAACCATCCTCAGTGTGCAGGAGACCAGGCCAGGTCTAGCTTTCTCTGTCCTGTGCAGCCCTTGCTAGCCCAGAAAGACTTGCGCCTTCAAATGCAAGGCACACAGTACACACATTTGGATTCATTCCAAAACACTTATCACACTCACAGCCTGAAAGAAAGGCATCATGTTGTTTCAAACACTCACAACAGAAACCAAGTCCAGAAACAAATTATAGTCATGTCCTATGCCCACAGGATCATCTTGAGAAGACCAGAAAAGGCTGGACAAACACCTAACCTAAAATGGGCTAGCCCTGATGGGCTAGCGTTGTGGTGAATTTACCTTGGCTGGGTGCCAGGTGCCCACCCATAGCCCTTCTATCACTTTCCCTCCACCCTCCCCAACCTCCATGAGCAAGGCAAGCGGGGAGAGAATAAGATGGAAAAGAAAAATCCGTGAGTTATGATAAAAAGCAGTTTTAATAAACAGCAAAGAAAGCAAGGCCGTGCGCATGCGAAGCAAAAGCAAACAGAGCTGTTACTCTCTACTTCCCACCCACAGGTGGTGTCGGGCCTGTCCTGGGAAGCAGGGCTCCAGAATGTGTAACGGTTGCTCGGCCGACAAGTGTCTTCCCGACAAATGCTGCCCCTGTCCTCCTTCTGCCCCCTCCCTTTGTATTTGAGCTGACATCATATGGTATGGAATATCCTATTGGTCATCTTGTGTTGACTGTCCGGGTTGTATCCCCTCCCAGATCTTGCCCCCCCACACACACACCTTTGGTGCTGTGTGAGCACTGCTAGTCATAACACGGGTGTGTTATCAACAACCTCTGGCTCCCAGTACTGCAGCATGAAAGCTGTATGGGGAAAATCAGCTCAGACAGACCCACTACAAGTGTGCATAAAAAGAAGAATGTTTCATTTAGGGACTAAGGGCCACTTCCAGACTGGATGGATTTAGCACTAAGCATCTACTCATATATCCTGCTTACATATTTGTACTCATTTCCATAGCTCCAAGCAGAATCAGAAGGTGAGGATGGTTCTTGGCTTCAAGCAGTGTGTTAGCACTAGAAGCAGGTTAGCAAGGACTATCTAGTCTAGTAATCCCATAGGTATTGTTGCTGTTGAAAAATGAGAAGGAGAAGAGAAGAAAGCCATGATTTGTTGTAGAGCACTGCTAAAAAAGATTCAACTTCAGTGGCTGCAAAGCTGACAAATTGACACAAAAAGCTTCTAAAATCAGACTTCAGTGAAAACATTAAGATACTTTAGAGCAGTTTGGAAAGGCTTTTTTTGTTTTCCCCTACAAACATGTGGAAGGTTATATTTTATTAGGATTACAACTTCATTCTCAACTAAAACTTGTTAATAACAGGGCAAGGTTATTAACTGCCTCTAAAAGATTGTTAGAGACTGTCCTGGTCCTAAAGACATGCAGATCTATGTAGATGAGTCTGATGGGGAAACTGCCACAGAGATCAAGGGATTTGTTCAGGACCATAGTGAATTGGTAGCAAAACAAGATATGAAAGGCTGGTTTGTGAATGTGAATCTTTATCAGTTTAACTGTTTCAAGGTGAGATACCAAACAAGTGCATGACTTGGGTGTGGTTTAACTGCAGACATGCATTCCTGGGCACTTGTTTCCAATGAAAAGTTATACTGAAAGTGTGTTTTAAAGAGTAAGGATGGACTGAGAGGCATGCTTCTCTGAGATGTGAGGAGGCACAAGGCATGCTTATTTTCATGCTTAGATGATGAGGAATTTATATTAACTCATTAAACCAAAGCCACCTACAATGGCATTGCTGAAAGATTCTACTGAGGGGAGTTTAGTTTCCTTAGGCTTGTGAGGAGATCAGACCAGTAGAGAATGCAGCTCATCACTTTCAGCTCTGCGTCATGGTTTAGGCAGGTTAATCATGCCTTGGGATGTTAACCAACCAATCTGATTATTGAGTTACTTATTTATTCAATACTTATTTTTAAAAATCCCGAGCAGATTAAAATTTGGCAGACATGGGCTGCTAGAGTGAGTGATGCAAAATTAATCCAACTTCCTCTTGGAAGTTTTTCAAGTATGCATATTAAAACATGCTTAAATCACAATGAATATAAAATTCATGTTTATGAAAACACAATTCCCATTTACAACCTATATTCCCCATAAATCCATAGTTTGCAAGGTATGTAAATCTTATTCAGGTCCATCTCCACAGGAATTCAAAACTAAGAGAATTTGCTCTATATCAGAAGGTACTCCTTATTTCTCTGCAAGCCATTACACTAAAAAATCCTCCAAGAGAATCTGCACTGTTGGGGAAGATGGCGACTTGTTCAGCCCTTAAGGAAGGGCAGCTTTAGAAATGCTTCACTCACATCAGAGAGGTTGATTTTTCCATTTACTAACTGCAGCACAGGTCTTCCTTGCTTCTTGTGGGCTTTTTTTTTCCTTATAGCTGCATAGAGTGATTTTTTTTTTTTTTCCTACCTATAGAGATACTGCTTGCTTGGCTTTCAGTCGCATGGAAAGACAGATTTAGTCTGCTGATGCCAGGCAGTTCATACCCAGTGGAGAACTATACCTGCTCACAGAACTGCGTCTCAGGGAATCCCTGCTAGCTGCATATTGCAAATAAACATTATGGACTCTAATGAGTAGTTCCATGCCCACATAAATCAAACATCTGGAAACAACATTGCTGCCTCTGCTGCCCATGAAGTCAACAGATAGGCATTGACAAAGTGGTGGGTTTATTCTGATCTGTAAACGTCCTTACCCCGCAAGGAGCATGTCCCCCCATTTTGCCAACATCGCTGATTGATGATGTAGAAGGAGGTTCTTGTATGTTGGTGATGAATGAATAATCTGCCATATAAAGCAGTCCAGTTCAAAATCAGAACCTGTTCTAAGAATAAAAATAGTTAATCAACTGCTTTCCAATATCAGACTTTCTAACCTCCAAGCCAGTCGTTGAACTCTAAACCAGTTCATCCTTGCAAAGGCTTTAGGATCCTCTGGATGAAAGGAGGGTATGTCAAATAAGCAGTAGAGTAACACATCCAAAGTCATTTGTTGACTTCCTAGGCCAAACATTTCAAAAGCCCTCAGCTCAGCTTAGTTTTGCAAAATGGAGATTACAGGTCTAAATACCAGCCTTCTATGTTCTCTGAGGAGTTATATGCAACAACATCAGTAATCTAATACCTGCATAGCACTTCTGTTTTTGAAAAATGTCTCTTTATTCAGTGGTGGACACAGTTCTGTCTTTGCTCTGTGGTTTTGCTCACCCTCTGTTTATAGCCGTGGGTGACTACAGTCAAATCCCTAACTTCAGACTGTGATGACTGCTGAACAGCAACTTCAGCATTTTTCCTCACAAGCTTTATGAAGGATGGTAGGTCAGCAGCCATGGGAAGTCCAGTAATAGCTGGAAGGTGGCTATGAGAGTCATTTCATTATCAGCTGTCTTGCAGAGGACCATCTCTTTGGAGTTTCCTCCAGGAAGCTGTACAGTGGAACTGAACTCTGGCTAAAGATGGTGCACGTTGTCCAATTTCTTCTTGAATTTGAGTAAAAATTAAATACAAACACTAAACTCTGTCCTGGCAGCTTCCCAAATTAATAGCTGAAACTGATGTGTACAATTAATTCTCTCAGTGAACCTTTTATACTCCTAGAGTAGGTTTGAGCTATGCAGATGGCTGATGTACATGTACAGGTGATTACAGCTTATCAAGCACCTTCCTTTTCATGTTAGCTTTTAAATTAGTTCAAACCAGGCTTTCTGTGATCTACCATTGCACCTTTTAATAGAAACATCCTCTAAGATTAAGAAGATATGCCTAGTGCTGCCATTTGACCTGTCTGAAGGGTATCTGCATCTGGGGGTTAAGTAAAAGTGATGGTACTACCCTTCAACTTGGATGTGTGAGTCTTCTGTCAGCTGTGAGTCCTCTAATTTCATTACTTGGCAAACTGCCAAAATTGATTTTGGTTCTCCAGCTGTTAGCAAGGGTAAAATTACATTTTTACTAGATTTCTTTTTTTTCTTCTCTGCTCCTTGGGGCACAGATATGCCATTTAGTTCTGAGCTCTCTTTGAAAACTTGTTTCTGCAAGTGTCCCCTTCTTCAGCTGTACTGTAGAAAAGAAGAAATAAAAAATTATTTCCTTAGCATCCCTGATGTAACATATATCTCTAGGGGAAAATTGTGCTTACCTCAACTTAAACAAATTTTTAAAATATTTTATTGGAATGGCAGGAGGGGGTTATGTGGCACAGGGCTCCAGCTAGGGAAGGGGAGGCAACCTGCTCTTGGTCAGGGCTCCTGGATGGAGTAATGTCCTTGATAAGCCTCTCATCTTTAATAATTTTGTCACGAATAGGCAGTATCTTTTCTTAAAACAGTAAGGAGTTTTCAGCTAAAATATCAACTGGCCATTTTTTGCCTTTTATCTGCACCAACAATGACATCTAGTGGTTTACAGAATTATTGCATATGTCTGACACCCGTATCTTCTTCAAGTCATTAAGTTTTTATATGTTTTTTTCAGTAATTCCCTACCATTGATGAGGACGGGTAGCCTGCCTGCCATTCATGTGACCATCTCTTGTAGATTTTTAAGACGAAGGGACAAATAATATTGTATTTATCTTAAGTCTGTGATTTTAAACCCTCAAAATATGTGTTTCTCTAACTGGTTTTTTGGAGGTTTTGATGGCTTGGCTCGTCTTGATATTGTTTGTTTGTTTGTTTGGGGCTTTTTGTTGTTTTTATTGGACACTTTATGGGGTTTTAAACTTTTTTTGGTGAGGAAAGTGCAGCAAAATGTCCCCCCAGGATGTGGCTGGAGTGGAGGGGCTGAAGAACCCGCATTGAAAAACTAGAATAGTGTGAGAAGAGGGGAAGGGGGATCCTGGCCATGATCAGGCTTGGGCTGAGCCTTCAGGAGGGCTGAGGGAGGGGTGAGGCAGATCTAGTGGGTGGGATGTGTTGGGCAGGTTGAAATGTTTGATTATGTCCTCCAAATCCTTCCCAAAAAGTGTGCTGGTGACCCTGTGGAAAGGGACAGCTCGTGTGGAGCAGACAATGCATGGACACTCAGTGTGGGACTGTGGGTCCCCTCCTCAATGTGGGGTGTGTCCCTTGGTGTGCAACGAGGTATTCTCTCCAGTGTGGGATGTCCCCCTTGGTGTGGGACAAGCCTTCTCTGGGCTGCTCCCCAGAGACTCCTGCCCAGCACAGGACTGGGGTGGGGAGTATAAGATGTCGCACAGGCCATCATGGAGCTGTGGATAGTGACTGAGAGAAGCTGGGACATGAGGCAAGAGGCCTCATCTGGGAGCATATGAGGTAATAACTAAATGTTGGTGGGTTGAGGAGAGAAAATGGGGGGGTTGTATGATGGGAGGGCCAGGCTGGGGAAAGAACACCATGGGCAGCTGAGAGCTTAGAAAAATAGTGCTATAAGCTTATCAGCTAAATGGTTAACATAAATTTTGGCTAACAGACTTGAGGGAAGTTATGCTGCTGTGCATCGTCCTGCCAAGACTGGAGTGGGAGTTGTACAACATTGCACCACCAAGCACCTCAAAACCCCGCCAAAATGGGTGGGATCTCTTCTCCTTGGCTTGTGCAACCACTGCCATGACACACTGGCTTGGACTGAGGCATTCAGTGTTTCTTTTCAACCTTAGTCATGCTTTAAATTCTGTAGTGTTCCCTATGGGTAGTGTAAATTTAGCATAAATGAGTCTGGCCATAGGAGTCCTTGACTTGGAGGAATATAGCTGCAACTCTTGTCAGAATTGAGCTGTAATTGAGCATGTTCTTTCCATGCTGTGAGGCTGCATGTATAATTGTTTCATCCTTTTCCTTGGGATAGGCATGTGCCAAGTACACTGCTGGCCCTGGCACATAACTTTTTTTTCACTAACAAATTAAAATAGCGAGGGGGGAAGAGGTATTTCCAAAGGAAACTTTCACTATAAACTTTAAAATTTAAATCTGCTGATTTGGGATAACTGATATGTCCTGCTTCCTTAAAACTGTCACCTTATGTTACACACAAGATGTGACCTGTGAGCATGCATCACCAGAACAGGCCAGATTACATCTAGTCACATCAGAGGTTTCAGAAGTGGCTCTGAGACAGGCAAACCCAGACATGCTGCGCAGCCTCAGTGACACCCAGCCAGTTGCATGGACCCAATTCTTGCAGAGCTTGTGCAATATTTCCTCACTTAGATTCATACAAAGTAAAAAAATCTGTCTGTTCCAAATGATACAAGTTCAAAGCTACTCCAGGTTTCCAAGGCAGAGTGTCCGTTTCAGCAATAACAATAGGAAGAGAAACTTGTTGGTACTGTTCCATTTGCTAATGCCTGCTATCTTAGTCCTATGAGTAGCATGATGACCTGGGAGAGGTGCTGGGCTCTGTTCCCAACTGCCAGTGCCCTGCTGCAGGAACCCACCCTGTCAGTGCCTGCCCTTCCCTCTCAGCGCTTATCTTACAAAATGGTATTGTTAAGCCTGGGCTGGATTGGGTGCACAATGACAGCTCAAAGGCTCTTCAGACTTCTTTTCTCTGGATCTTTGCAGGGAGAAGAACTGGACCTGCTTCAAACCTTTTTATTCCCAGTATGCCTAACAGGGCAACAAATTCACTTGTGTGGGCCAAGATAAAGAACTACTTCCAGCATCCTGGAGTCCACCCAAAGAACACCCATTCCTTGCTTTTCTGTAATCAGAGAGTTCAGCAACTCTGGCAAGAAGCCAGGAGGAGAAAAGCAGTAACTCAGGTGAGTCAGTTACAGGCTGTTTCAAGTTGGACTTGTCAAAGCAGAACCTTAAAACATAGGTGAAAAAGCAGAGGAAAGTTCTGGCCCACCTGTTTCCAGCAATTTGCTCTTTCAGTTGCATTTTCTCAGTTATTTTCTTTTTGCCTTTTACCAGAGTGAGAGTCGCAGGACCTGGTACATCAAGAAAATGGTTATCTCTTATGGGTAAATGCAAGCTGAGTAGACAAGGAACAGAATTTTAGGCAAATATGGAACCAAATATTTATATAACATGTAGAAGGCATAGATACTATATCATATAGATATCATACCCTATGCTATATAGTACCATAATTTAGTTTGTGACTGAAGGAGAAAGGCAGATCTCAGTGGCTAAAAAACAAAGTGAACGGATCTTTAGAGTTGTGTAGGAAAAAGGGAAAGGTGAGGAATACACTGTCAGGGTCAATCTGGTTTTGTCATGTTTTTTAATATTCTCTTTTAGAGAAGTAAAACTACTCATGGGAAGAAATTCTGGAATTTTTCATCCGGGAAAGTGCAATCTTCAAAAAGAATTTAAGTAGGTTACAAAATTCAGCCCACATTAAAAACAGGTTCTTGGTACCTGTGTAAAAGTGATCCCCATGAAACTCATCATCTTAAGCCAACTACTATTTATATGCCATCTGTTAGTTATGTACAAACATGATTAATTTACACATGGATAATATGTCCAAAGAATTTCTCTCATTCTGTTCAAAGCCACTGATGAATGTGAACTCGGATCATAATTTATTTTCCAAAAGTACTTGAAACTGCTATTTAACTTACCTAAGTGATTTCTCATTCTTCCTGAGGCATGTCATCAGAAGATTTCCTTCTTAATTATAAATATAGGAAAGGGTGTGAAAAGGACTTTGACATTGATATATATATATGTGATTGTATGTTCCATTCAGGATCATTGTCTTTTGTATCATTAAAATTAAATTGCAACTAGTTGTAAACGATTAATTCCATTTCCGTCATTACAGTGTAATTTAATTTCTCTTTACCATACATTTCCATAATATTATTGTTTTATTCTCTCTTCATAATGCATTGATTTACCCTCTTCCCCCAGGATCCCTTTCTGTATTCTCTTAGTGGCAATAACAGACTGCAGACCATCCTCTTGTAAACAGGAGCACTCGTATCTGTTTATTACCAAAGGCTGCTTTGCAGGCGGGGCCTTGTGAAAACAGATCTTCTGGATTCTTGGAGACCTGATATGTTGTGAATGCTTCCTTCCTTTGCTCAGATCCTAGCCATAACCCTTGGAAGTGTGCTTACTTGGAAGTGGAAGCTGCCATCAAGCACTCCTGCTGCCAAATATCCTCAACAGCTTTTCAGAGGCAGCCTGATGTTCTTTGGGGAATGCTAGCAGAAGGGCATATGGCAGTTAGAAAGCTGAGTCAAGTGGCTCAATTTATGATTTTCAGAATCTTTTTTGTTTTCAGAATCTCATTTTTCTAAGAGTAGTCTTCATCCTTCCCTTTCTTGACCACAAACTCAGACCCCAGGTTGCTCCCCAAAGGTCACCACTGGACACAAGTGTGGACAGGAAGGCTGTAGTGGTTTAAGGTTTGGGGAAGGGGGGGACAGGTAGAGCGGCTATTCCACTTCCCCTTCCTGCCACACTCTATAAAAGGACACAGGAAGTTCTGCTCTCTCCCTTCCTCTCTGGGATTGCTGCTGGGACCGCACCTCTGCATGGCTGGCTACCAACCCCAAGGGTTTGGGAGGAATCCAACAACATCCGAGGATCAGTGTTGTATATATTTGTATATATATCTTCTCTTAATACCTCTGTATATTCCCCTTCCTTTAATATCTCTTTTGTTGTTCCCTGTTAAAAGTTGTAATCTTGATTTCCAACTTTGTGTGAGGCCTTCCTTCCTCCCCTGGGAGGGAGAAGGGAGGGGGAAGAGGGGTGAAACAAATTCTGCTCTGTGGAGATTGCCCTGAGCCTTAAGTGGAGACTAAGGCATACCCCACATGCAATTATGAGAGAAGTGCTGTAAATTATTTACCTATTAAAGCTACAGACTTTTCTGAAAAAAATTAGTGTTCTGAGAAATTCCTCAGTTTCACTGAAAGGAGGCAATAAATGAAACCACTGGGCTCAGCTCCATCACAGGATGTAAATCTCTGCCAGCATCTGACTCTATGTTAATCCGGCATATCTTAATGTGAGATAAAGTCTTCTTCCAGCTGTTCACCTGCACGGGTTCACCTGCACCGGTTGCATCCAGAAGCTACTTTGATGCTCCCTGTCTTGGCTACTCCTCTCAGGCACTTATGGCTCAAGTTCTCCAGACTGGATGTGCTTATTTGCTTAGGTTGTATCTTAATTGCAGGCAGATTATGAGCTTTGGGCATTGTGTATCTTGGCCTGGTTTGTCCCTCAAAGCATTGTAGTCACTCGCCCTCCATGATCTGAGGCTTCCTGATGAGTATTCTCTATTACTTGAGTATCCTGAATAGCCTACTGGGTCCAAGAGATCTAAACACTTAGGAAGCAAATGAAAAATACCACTAGGAAACAACGGGAAGCAAACAGTCCTGGGGAAGCTGGGTATATTGTTACTGGGATGTTGCCCAATACCTTTACTTAGCCCTGAACCATTTTCATGGCTCCAGAGACCTGCCTGCAGGCATGAATAACTGGTTCCCTAATAGTGTTTGACATTGTGGTATTAAATCTGACAGCAAAGAAAACAACCTCATGTGTCGTAAGGTCTGGATCACAGATGAGAGCTCTTTTCTCCTTTTTACTAAAGCCTAAGGTGCACAATTCTTTTTGTTATTAAGAAAACATCATTCCTTTAAAGCAGGATCAAGGCTGCTGTGTGCTCCTGTGAATGGCTCTCCCTTGCTGAAATAGCAGCAAACCGACTCTGTCAGCTGATTGCAAAAGGACAGGAAATGAGTTTTCTTGCAGATGTGGGACTTTAACACAGCTTTACAGAAGCAAAGCTGATTTTCTTTATTTTAGCAATAGCTATATTTCCCTAATTTCATCTCTCTGAATATATGTTACTCTAGTCTCACACACTGGTATGAAGTACTGCTCAGAGGAGTGATTCCTTTTCATTTCCATGATTGTTTTTTGTTGCCTGACTGTGCTGCTTTGGCAGGTATTCCATGAGCTGTGCTGCAGAGGCTTGGGAGGCAGAGTTTTCTAATCAGTCTGTGCCCATGCTGTGCAGCAACAGTGAGGCAATCTGGCCGGTGATGTGCGTCATTTAGTCCTCCCCTGAATGCATAAACTGGAGATGAGAAGCATCACCTGTTATTCCTCAGTAACTCTGGAGCTATGATATGTCATTGTGATCTATTGATTAGGGCAAATGTCTGCATTAGAGTGCTCCAGGAAGAGAAACATTGACTGGAGATGTGGATGTATTATCTCATTTTATCAGATAGGAATGCATTTGGATGTGATTATGCTCAGCCAGAAAGAAGCTAGTATCTGAAAGCATGAGAAACACCTTTAAATTCTGTATTTAGAAAAAAAAAAAAGAAGAAGCGCAGAACTAGTTTCTCCTCCCCGGAATAGTTTCTCTTTGATTGTAACTGAATAGGAAAATATTGTATCTTTCATTTAGTCAATTAGGACTGCTGAATCCATTGACACCTCTTTACATCTCGCACATCATCTCTGCTCAGTGTGCTTCCACCCAGATATATGTATGCAGTGCAGGTAACGTTAACAGTCACACTGAGGACCATGTCTTATCTGGCACTGCCGCAAAAAAGTTGTAGGAGCTGTTTTTGGCATACCCTTCACACACCAGGCATAGGTGCATGAAGTGTCTTTGTACTTCCTGAATGCAAGGTAGGAGAGAAGAGGTCAAACAGGCAGGAAAGAGGTGTTTTATAGTTTTGAAGAGATACGATGAGCCATCCGTGACTTTTACCCAATCCTCGTCTGGTGTACGTGAATGTGATACCTCCTGGCATACATTAATGCCCCCACCAACCTCTTCGAACATCATTTGTTCTGCCGCTGTTGCTATTAGCAGGGCAATGGGCCTTCCTCCCGCCAACAGAAAAAGCTAATCTCTTAGCCTTCTCCTCCCAAGGTCACAGTCAATGTCTCTCAGTGAATCAGCTGCCAAGGATGTTCCTACAAAAGTCTGTTCACACCCTATAACTTTTTTGTCTGTTAGCTAAATATAACATGGGTAGTAATTCTACTGTCACAAGGTAAAAATGGGCATCACTTTTCTTTACAGGGTCTCTACTTAGGATGTTGTATTATAAATAGCTTCAGAAAAGAGATATTTTTCCAAGATATATGTCTTGGTGCCATATTGCACTATGTTGTTATACATTGGTTACATCAATACAGCAATGAGGTAAATACTTCCATATCAATTGATCTATTCTGGTAAAAAAAATGTATTTCTAGGTACTTATATCTGGTGTTATCTGATGACCTGTATCACTCATTCCTATTTCAACATAAGCCATACCGTTCTCATGTCCTGGAAAGACTTGAACTCGAGGGAAAAGAATTACTGATCTGGAATACAAAACATTTGCATACAATTAATATAGAATAGATGATGCTGAGAAAACTTTAAACAAAGTGCTCTTAAATACTGGCAGCTTCATTTGCACCATGTCTACTAAGCTGCTTCTCTTTCTCCTACCTTATAAAGTTTGAATGTTCAGTGTCTTTATGCAGCTCCAAACAGCCATTAGATGCCTCAGTTCCAGCTAACAGATATTTCCATCAGTGTGCAATGCTGCAACAAAAAGTTCCTTTGGCTCAAGACTGAAGACAAGAAATATTCAGCCTTAGATGTTAGTCTTGCATAGCTGAAACTGAGTGATTTTGTGTTCCAAAACACTCTCAGCTATGATTTAAATGATTTTGCAATCCATTTCTGCCTTAGAAAACAACATTTATACTAAGCGTTCCTGCCAGTGTGATTGCCATGTTTGAGAAAATAGCATCTCAAACAGGACACGTGACCCGGACAATTCATATGTGGCACAGCCAGGATCAGGCTTCCTGAAGAAATACAAGAGCAACAGGTTGCAGTTTGGGGTTTTTTGATGTTTTTTTCCTCTGCAGCCAGCTATTCAACATCCTAAGGGATTTGTCAGGCAGTGAGAGATACAGAATTCTCTCCTCTGATTGCATTAACATCCTCAACTCCCACCTCAAAGGAGAATGCTTAAACTGCCAGACTAGTCTGGGCATGGGCAATCCTCACCAATCCTGCTGAACTCTGTAGTAAATAATCTTTGTTAGGCCAGATAGAGGGGAAGGAATGAGCATGACTCTTAGAGAAGTCATTGAGGAGAAGATATTTCAGTTACCTGCTCCCAGGACTAGTTCTGCCTTTTACAGTGCTAAGATGTGTGGCAGGGCTCTATCCTCACAAGGAAGTGCTCTAATCCCTGTACTATGCACTTATACTCCCTTGCTGTCTCAGTAAAGTCATAGAATCATAGAACAATTTGGGCTGGAAGGGACCTCAAAGATCATCTAGTTCAACCCCCCTGCCATGAACAGGAACACCTCCCACTAGAGCAGGTTGCTCAAAGCCCCATCCAACCTGGCCTTGAACACTTCCAGGGATGGAGCATGTTTTTCCCTGGGCAGCTTGTTCCTGTGTCTCACCACCCTCAGAGTGAAGAATTTCCTTCTAATTTCCAATCTAAATCAACCCTCTTCCAGTTTGAAGAGTTGTCATTGAGTAATGCACCAGCAGAAGGAAGATGACTGGAGCCACCCAGAATAAGTTGCCAGGTGGTGATTAGGGCATGATGCTGTGAGTGAGAAGCAGAGACCGGAGCAGAATCATTGCCAGCATGAGTGGTCTAACCACTTGCATTTCCACCTCCACTTTCAGCAAAGTGTCGTGTTCAGGTTTTTGAGAAGAAAGGGGCAGGTGTTTTGATTTGGAGAAAGTTCTGGGCTGTGTTTCTAAGTGAATACCCTCACTTCAGTGCAAATCTTATGTGCTGTGGAAGAGCTGAGACTTAAGATATGCTGAGATGAGTTTTTATTGTACTGTTATCACTAACTATAAACCACGCATGACTTTAAGCAGTTTCCCACTCAATTGCTAGCTGAGTTTGGACAGTGAATTTTTAAGCTCGTGTGCCACATACAGAACCTATGAACCCAACTTAGGGTTTTAGTTTTCACTCTGGGGATCTAACTTTCTGCACTCCTGAATCTTTTTTGGATATAGTTGAATCTAGTGTGGCCTTTGGGCTGTGTGTCTACTCTGAAATAAAGTATAGATACTGTTGTGGATGAAAAACTGGATATGAGCCACCAATGGGCAATCGCAGCCCAGAAGGCCAATCACATCCTGGGCTGCATCAAAAGAACTGTGGCCAGCAGATCAAGAGAGGTGATTCTGCCCCTATACTCTGCCCTGGTGAGACTTCACCTGAAGTACTGCATCCAGTTCTGGAGTCCTCAGCACAAGAAGGATGTGGACATATTGGAGTGTGTCCAGAGGAGGGCCACCAAAATGATCAGAGGAATGGAGCATCTCTCACATGAAGACAGGCTGAGAGAGTTGGGGCTATTCAGCCTGGAGAAGAGAAGACTCCGGGGGGACCTTATAGTGACCTTCCAGTACCTGAAGGGGTCCTACATAAAGGCAGGGAAAGGTCTATTCAAAAGGGTTTTTGACGATAGGACCAGGAGTAATGGTTTTAAGCTAGGAAAGGATAGATTTAGACTGTATATTAGAAAAAAGTTCTTTATTATGAGGGTGATAGATCAGTAGAATGGGCTTCCCAGAGAGGTGGTGGAGACCCCATTCCTGGAGTCATTCAAGGTCAGCCTTGATGGAGCTCTGAGCAGCCTGACCTAGGTAGAGATGTCCCTACTTGTGTAGGGAGGTTGGACAAGATGACCTCTGGAGGTCCCTTCCAACCTAAAACTTTCTATGATTCTATGATTCTACATCCAGTTAAGCTATTCCATGTCTCAGAGAGATTAATCTGCAATCTCTTGTTCTTATAGCGGCTAGTAAGAACCTGCAGACAACTATTTTACTGCTCTTCAGACAGACTTGGGTGTAGAGCTGTACAGATACAGGACTCACTAGCTCAGTTATCATGCCATACTAACATACTTACACTCCTTCTAGATAGGAGCTCATATTCAACAAGCTCCAGAGTATCAAGGTCTGTAAAGAATTGTTTTAATTCACATTCTTAATCTTCACTTTAAAAAGAACAAAACCATGTCTCCATATGTCTCTGATTCTACTAATTATTTCATACTTTTTCTTTTAGAGAAAAAAGGGTTCAGGGATGGGAGTGTGTATGTGTGTGTGTCCCCATGAATATAAGTGAGAACATCCCAGAGGGAGAATTTCCTTAAGAAGGTGTTTTTTAGCGTGTTATTAGCTCTGGAGTACCTGCCCCTATGGAAAAATGATAATTAATTGGCTGGTTATGAGCTGGGAATGCTGGCAGTGGGAGATTCTTTGTCATGTCAGAGGCAATAAGCTCCGATATATTGCACACTGCTGCAACAAAAGATTTGGGGCAAAGAAATTATGGTTTGTGCAGTAGTTTTAAAGTTTGAACTGGTGAAATAGTTTTTATGCAGGCACGCTACTTTCCTGGCTTGTGTAAATGTTTTTGACACATACTGAAAAATACAGGTGTCACACTGTTACTGCTAAAGCTTTAAGGAACAGAAGAGTACACAAAAATGAAAGTTAAAGGGCTTATGTTAATTTGTCTTATTCCTAATATTGAAAGATTGTGTAGATCCTGCATCTTCTGGATAAGCACTGTCATGTTCAGACAGGCTGCCCATTTCCGGTTATATAACCGTGCCTGCAGAACCAGCCGTAGGCTGGATGAACTAATGTAAAAGAAATACGAACCCACCTAATCCAGCGTCTATCTTACCAAATGTATCTGGCAATATAAGCCCCTGTGCTCTGCTGGGAATGAAGTTTGGGGAATGCAGCCTGCTGCCCTCGGCCACTCCAGTGGCTGCTTTCCTGCAATGTCGGAGCCAGACCAAGATGAAAAGAAACAGGAGGATGGCACTAAGTAGCTTAAGGGGAGGGAGGCAAACTATCTGGAGCAGCTGAGAAATGATCCTGTGATACAAAGGTTAACCAATCTCAATGAGGAGACAGGAGCATCTTAAATCTTCAGCCAGACAGAGGCCTCGTACACAGGATTTGTACATGCCTGGAAAGTATGAAACCCATGTGAGATATACAAAGTTGTCAAGCAAAATATGTGCTGTTTTTCTCTGTAGGACATCATCACATGGAAGAATGTGATTGTGTTCCTTTTTGATAATAAGCATCAGCCTTGAGACATCAAGGGAAAGCAAAAGTACATGAAAATCAGATTTCTTCAGTGCATAGTTTTAGGTGAAAAGAAATGTAGATATGATTGTCATCGAATAGTCTTCTCAGCGTTATTGTTCCTGGGAAACATAAAATTGAACTCCTTGGGATAACTACCAACTTGTCGGCAAACAGGAACAAGTTGTGACAATCCACTACTGACTATTTGCACTGAGCTTACCTTCCTCGCTGTCCTTCCAGAGAGTTGAGGGCCCTCAGCATAGTCTTTAGGTGCATTTTAATAGACCACTTCAATGTGGAGAGATGGGTAAACATTCCAGGTTGTAATGTTAGCACATAGCCTGGTTAAAGTTCAGCTAGGCCAGACGTTATGGTAACAGATACAAAGGTTTTTTCACTAAGATGAACTTTTTGCTGAATGACATTAGTAAAAACTTGGTGTCTTGAACATTAATTTGGCCAATGGATTGCATACATGGTTTGAGGTTTTATTTCCAAAAATACAGATGTCACAAAATAAAAGCCATGTTGAATAATAACAGGGAAAACAGAAAAATGCAGCTAAAGCAATCCCTGTAGATTTGTGTTTTCCTAGCCTACTTAGAGATACTTTGATGTAAAACTTAAGCTCACCAAGATTGATGAGAACCCATTGAATTCTTCTTCACCAGATGATAAGCAGTCAGCTGCCTGGACATAAAGAAGGGATGGAGGGGATTGTTCACCTAAAGAAGGTACAATTCAAGAAGTCTTTTGTAATTCTCCTTTTTTTTCCCCCCTTAAGTTTTACATAGTATCTTGCACATTTCCTTTCTGGTCAGAAGTAGATATGATGGAGAATGCACTCTCACTCAATTAGTATGGAGACAGCGAGCACAGTGCTGCCCTTTCCTCTCTGCAGTCAGAATCAAACTGAGAACACTTCCATGTATTGATTTGCAGTGCTCTTTATGTTTAGGAGTAGCAAGATTTGACAAATTATTTGCTTCCCCCCCTTGGTTTTATCAGTAAAGCTGTTCTAGTTTGACTAAACACCAGCCTGTTTTTCATAATAGCAAGCAATGGGAAATGAAGCAGAGACATTCTGATTGAAGGGATGAGAAGATGCACTAACGAACTAGAAGAGAATAATCAACACAGGAGCTGGCACTTGCAGAATACTTAGTTTGTGAAAACTGCACAGATTATAGTTTATCATATTATTAAAAATTTATCAGTGTTCTAATTGTCTAGAGGAACTAATACTAAAGATGACCACAGCTTTTTGGAAATTTTTCATAACAATGGAGATTATTATTAACAATTATTAAATTATTAGAGATGGCTCTGGTCTCCCTTCCCATGTACACTTATGCTCAATGAAGGGAATAATTTTGCAGGTGGTTATAGCTAATTTTAGTAACATAATCATTAATCCTTTTTTTCCTTCCCCTTTTCTGCACATCTGAGATTAAGCATTAAATCCAGAATATTTAAACATTCCCTTTGGAAAAAAATATGTCATGTGGTGGGACAGGAATGGGAAGCTGGTGCCCTGGTCTATGTTTCTTATTGTATATTGTATAATCATGGTTTCGGGCACAACAGAAATTTACCCAAAACAACAATTGTGTTGGTATGCAGGTATTGATGGCATTTCCTAAGGGCTCACAAGGATTAATCAAAATGTTTTAATGTTCTGAGCTAGAGCCAAACACTACCCTCCCTTTATAATTAGTTGTGTGAGATCAGAGAAACTCCCTTTGCTATTTCAGTTACTCTGGTGACATGGAGAGGAAAACTTTACTCATGGATTTCAAGGCTTTGGGATGTGGGTCTAACCAAGTCTTCGGCTGTGCTCTCATGGGGGAAATCTTGAATAATGTAATTCAGCTGGCTGAAAGTGAAGTATTCAGAAATAGGAGATGAAACAAGAACAGATTTGGTTCTCTTTTAAGATTTTATTTTGGGTTTTTTTAGTACTGTTCATCGCTGGTTTTGGAGTACCCTCCAATATCAACAGTTAAGCTCCAGACTGTAAAAGTATATAGAAGTCTGATGCCTTTTTGGATGTCTGTTGCCATGCCCCTGTCATGCTCCATGTGTATTTTGTGCTTCCTTGTTCATATTAGATCAATTATTTGTATGAAATCAGTTTTGCCACGGATATCTGTTGTCAGTGAAAAAATCCTACTTTACCTGTGCAATTGTGAACGTTTCATAAAGTTACAATCTCTTGGGGAGGGAAGGATGGCCAAGGCTTGGTTATTCCCTTTTGAAGGGAAATGCTGCATTACAAACCAGAAATATGGGTTTGGGATTGTCTAGGATATCTATTCAAAAGATGCTTTAGGTGCATGACCATTTTCCAGATGATGGCCTGCTTCATTAGAACAAGTTCTGTGCCTGTTTGCTTCTCAAAGTCATTCCCATAACTTCATCCCATCTCTATTTACTGCACCTGACCTGCAAGCCTCTGCCTTGGCCCTTTGTTGTAGTCACTTCAGTTTTTACCAATTAACTTCTAAAATCCAAAAGAAGTAAACATACAGGGGAGCTGGGACCAGAACTTAATCTAGCCACACTTAGTCAATGGCCATGACATCTCCAAAGTGAGTATGCTGGAAAGAGCTCGTCCACCTATGAATCTTGAATTCTATACCACTCAGTGTATCTTCCACAGACTGGATGGTGACTGAACAGCCAGTTCTGTTGGGAAGGTGAGGGATATGGACCTCAACCCTACTCTGGGTGACGACCAAGCTTTTACATCCCACTTCTAAAAATGAGGCTACTGTAAAAATAATATCTGCTACTTCTTGCCAGAACTTTGCAGAAATTGGTACTTGAGTATTGATATGGACTGAATGCTACTACGGCATTTTATTGCTTACCATGCTGGGAGGTATGAGCAATAACCTCATAAGCTTCTCATCAAAGAGTCTCTCTCCCCCTCCTCCACCCCCATTTTTCTGCAGAACAAAAGCAGTACTCTCCTAGGGTTTGTCAGAGTGGAACAAAGGCCCTGTACTATTGGAATAATTACCATTCATCTACTTGAGGGAATGATCCAGGTTTTTTCTTTTTTAACCCCATTCTCAGCAGGTGAAATACCCATAATGGCAAAGAACTCAATGACATGGACTGCTCCCTTTACATGTGCATTCTTTTCAATAACAAGAAATTGGGTCTTCTGAGAATTAATTACATGGTGTTATAAAGACTTAAAAATATAATTTAGAGGTTTAAAAAAATGACGGAGTATTTTAAGTCACTTATCTTTATTATTCAGAAACCAGCTCATAGATTTATGACTCAGGTCAATGCTGGGGACAGAGGAAGAAGATTTGATTTGTTAATTTTTAAGCTGGTTCTATGGAGAGGAGCAGCGTCTCCATATTCTAATAGATTTCTGGGCTCAGGGGGGCCTAACACACTGTTCAATTAAAGCTCATAGTAAGTTCTCATAGCACAGCTATATGGCAGAGCATTATGGTTGCTATTTAAATACAGTCTTCCTATGGCTTAGTAAGAAAAATCACAGGTCTGGCTGAAGCTTTTTAGATACTTTGTTTTTTGCAAATCTCTTAACAAATGCATTCCTGCTACAAAGAGAGGAACTTATTTCATGCTTTGAAGACAGGCTGTCCCGGTTTTCAAGAAAACTTTTGTAGTGGGTCTGTCTGAGCTGATTTTCCCCATACAGCCTTCATGCTGCAGTACTGGAAGCCAGAAGGTGTTGATAACACACACCCTTGTTATGACTCCCACACAGCACCAAAGGTACGGGGGGTGTGGGGGGGACAAGATTTGGGAGGGGATACAACCCGGACAGCCGACCCAAGCTGACCAATAGGATATTCCATACCATAAGGGAGGAGGACGGGGGGATTCTGGGAAGACATTTGTCCTCCGAGCAACCGGTACGCGTTCTGGAGCCCTGCTTCCCAGAACAGGCCCGACACCGCCTGCGGATGGGAAGTAGAGAGTAACGGCTTTGTTGCTTTTGCTTCACGCGCGCGCAACCTTGCTTTCTCTGCTGTTTATTAAACTGCTTCTTATCATAACCCACGGGTTTTCCTTTTCCATCTTACTCTCTCCCCTCTTGCCTTGCTGACAGAGGTTTTGGTGGGGGGCGGAGGGGAGTGATAGAGGGACTAGGGGTGGGCACCGGGCACCCAGCCAAGGTAAACCCACCACAAACTTTAAAGGAAAACTTTAGATTTTTAAATAATCTCATTGATTGTAACCTGTTGCCTCAATTGGCAGAGATGACTGCAGGGCTGTTCCTCAGTCCTGTGCTTGTGAAAATAGCCCTCTGCTACTCTGTAATTTACTGCTGCATTGTGGTATTATAATGTCTCAAAAGCTGCAGCAGAGTTGAGCAGTTTCCTCACATTTTAGCTGTGATTACAACTCCAGTCCTGGAGTTGTCACCTGCTCTATGACAGGTCCTACCCAGTGCCATGTTCCCAACTTTCCCACATAGAAATATTTCTTCAGCCAATAACAGTAAGGGAAGATGTTGATGGGGTTCTGAGCAACCTGATCTAGAGATGCCCATGCTAACTACAGTGGGGTTGGACTAGATGGCTTTGGAAGGTCCCTTCTAACCCAAACCATTCTATGATTCTATGTGTAGTATGGGACCTGTCCTTCTGCACAGCTGGGATATAGAAGTGGGGAGAGAAGTGTGTGTGTGTGAGATAGAGACAAAAAACAGGGAAGGCTGTAATAATGTGGAATTAGAAAGAACATTGGCTTAGGGGGAAAAATATGTCAGAAGGTCAAACCACAGGTTGAAAAACAGCATTTGGGAGTGACAGAAGAAATCCTGAGCAACCACCACCTATATCAGGTAGAGTGGCCTCAGAGAGAAGAAAACAAGCGAGTCTTGGCTCTGTACACTCTTACATGGGCAATAGACAACAGACTAAAGGCAAACTGGGGGGAAGCCAATGCCCATGTAGGGCTCAGGAGTATGAGACACTTCTCTGAGAACAGCTCTGTGGATGGAGCCCCAATGGGAAAAGACAGGAGAGGAGGGCTTCCTTCACTCGCCCTGCCAGTTTCTTCTGCTGATGATAGTACTTGCAATCCACAGGCTCACAGCATGGAATCCACCAGGCAAGCACCACACCATGCAGTGATAATGGTCAGGTGTAGGCCTTCACACTGGCCACAAAAAATCTGCACCTGCTTAAAATCTAAGCTCTCATGCTTTTCCCCAAGACATGCTTCTTGCAGGGGAAAACAAATTTCAGAAGAGGACAAAATTTGAATTTTTACTCTAAGAAAAAATGTGCCATTATTGCTTTTGAAGCATGCACCATGCTACACAAGTCCTCTGCCACTCTCTCATCTGTGCTGTGTATCATGATGCCATAGCAAATAACATCAAGCACATTCCCAAATATAGAGTACAAGACAAAGCCACTTTGGGGAAAATGCCCTTTTACAATCACTTTGAAAGGGTTTAGGTGAGAATAGAAATTTCTTCCGATAAGAGATTGTGTTTTATAAGAATAAGCCACAATCAAAGTTCCTTGGGTGTCAACAGTTAATTTACTGTATTGGAAGGCATGTACATCTCCAATATAATTCAGAAAGATTCAATTAAAATCTTCTACATGAGGTTTGGAAAATTATACTTGCAAATTGATTTTACTTCTTAATGAGCTTAATCAGGGTTGAAACTCATTTATCTCAGGAACTCTCTTTTATTAACATATTGTTACTTTATCAAAAAATGATCTTATTTTATTATCTTTTAAAATATATAATAATTTCTACATTTGACCTGTCCTGTTTCTGGCACCCATCACAGCGATAGCCAAACAGAAGAATGGGATAGTTAGGGGTGCTTTTCGGTTTGATCTGTCTTGACCTGTCCAGCTGTTACACCACTGGGGGGCAGAATAGAGACAAAGGAAACCTATTCTCCAAACAGGACTTTCTGCATGTTGCAGGATATTTTCAGTATTCTGCAGCTCCATTTCTAGCCATTAAGGCTTTAAACAGTTAAATTTTGATACAAATAATTATACGAAAAGTCCAATTGTTTGGAAAAAGAGTAAAAAAAAATTGCCAATATTTAGCAAATTATTTTGTTAAGTCTGATGAAATAAGTCTCCTTCAGCACTTGTGTTATATTGTAGAACATGCTGCAGAGGAAATAACGCCAATTTATTTTTTTTTAAAGCATCTGTTT
This sequence comes from Brachypteracias leptosomus, assembly GCA_013401335.1. Classification (NCBI taxonomy): domain Eukaryota; kingdom Metazoa; phylum Chordata; class Aves; order Coraciiformes; family Brachypteraciidae; genus Brachypteracias; species Brachypteracias leptosomus. The sequence goes on along the minus strand of VYZX01025206.1, from coordinate 30,153 downwards.
GACAGCCACTGTACAACACTGACAGAAACTGTATTGCACATTCATAATGTTATGCTATCAGTGTCAAATGTATTGGCTTCATCTGAATGGTGTCATCACCAGAAACTTTTGGTAGTCAAAAATAGTTGTCTGACTTTGAAATTCAATTTATTTTAGGAAGACATATAAGCTGGACAAATTCATTAATTTCTTTATTTCCATAAGCAAAACACTATTGTAAATCTTGCTATAAATTACAACCTTTTCATACATTTGATGCAATTATTCTAATACAGCTGTAGGAACGCTATTGTTTCCATGTATTTGGTATTTTTTCTCTCTTGTTGTTCCAGTTATTTGGAAGTAATAAGATTTAGGTGCTGTAATGATGTGAATTTTGTGGGTTGTTGTTGGGGGGGGGGTGTTGCTTGCTTTGGGTTTTCTATTGCTTTGCTTTTTTTTTTTTTTTAAGGGAAATACATTCTGCTCAATAGTAGTGACAGGTTTTAGACTAGTGAAGTGCCACTAATTCAGTGTTGTCCTTGTCACCCCTCTGGAAGGAGAGGCAAATGGCTATGTACCAGTCACAGTGATTTCTGCATTTCTTGTGATGCATTATAGCTTTTTGTTTTGTTTAATGCAGTGCCTTTAATGCAGTGACCTATGAAACAGTAGATGCCAGTGGGCCTGCAATGTACAACAGCGAGTAGAAAAGCTGTTGATGTTAATATGCAGAGCCTCACCACCTTCTCAACAAGCAATACAATAGTTGGTGCCAGCAAGAACTGCTCTGTTCCAAGTACAGAAGCTGCACATTTTCCTATGTTATTTTGATTGAAGAAGAAGCTTCAGCTCAGCTAAGCAGTAAAGTGTTTGGGGAACAATAAGTGCATCATTTACCCATATTAAAAAAAAAAAAAAGTGGGGAAAAAAAGATTTATCTAGACTCGGAAGATAAGCAGGGTTAGAAGGTGCCTCAGCTGATGAGTTAAATATCTATTTAAACAGCACAAACACTAGAGACAAAGATGGTCATATTGGTGACCACTGAATAGTAAGGCTGACTGACTTCTAGCAGCTTTTTAAAACCTTGCCTAATGGATGTTCTAGACAGTATTTAAAATATGTGAGTTAAGCTTTGTGAACTGACCTGTTTTAAAGTCACATCTACTTTCCTGCCAGTTCTCCATGCAGAATAGCAACCCAACAACTTCCATGAGATTGTCCCACTTTGATCTTGATGCAGTTGAGGTGTCAAATGGCTGGAAGTCAGGTCATTCCTGGTAAAATTACACATCTGATATACATCCTATGTCTTACTTGTCTGGTTTTGTTTATCTACAAATAGAAGCACTCCTTTAACACATTCCTTTGAGGACAATTTCACAATTAGACTCGATTTCAAAGGTCTTTTCCAATCTAACTGATTCTATGATGCTTCATGTCACAGTGCAGCTCTTCCAAAGGGTCTTAGGAGATCTACTTCTGCCTTGTAAAGGGAATCTGGGGCACAGATGCCAGCCAAAAAGATAACTTGCTGATGTGCTTTGCTTGATAGTCCCATCAGCTGCAGGAACACCCCAGCTGCCTTCACTTGACTCTATGCTCCAGCATTACCCAGGTGAGGGCCTGAGGACCCATCTAGCTACATGCTCTCTCCAGGCACAAAGCACCAGCAGACAGTTAGCAGGAGGAAGCTCACACATTTTTGACTGGGAGATCTCATTTTACTGCTGGCTAGTCTTAACTTTTCATGACTAACCCTGTGTTAGCACTTATGGTTTTGCCTTTTATTTCATATAAGGTGAAAGTGTGTTTTTGTTAGCCAACTAATTCTGTGCTTTTGGAAATCCTGCTTCCATTTTTAGCAACCTGACTGCTTTTTACAAACTATGAATACCGGGTGAGTAGAACGGTATATTTTCCTTGTGGTGAAGACAACATTTAAAGTACAGAACAGCTATTAAACACAGTAAAGGATGCAATTTTTATGTTTTTCAATTTTTATTATGGTAGACAGGTAGTTTCATGTTAGAGATAAGCCTATCTGTAAGTGGAGTAATTATTGTTTAATTAAGATAATTATAAAAACAGGAATGTAAATATCCAAGTATAGTATGCCTCAACATTTTTTCCTTCACATTATCCACAAACTTATCTTGCATACCTAAACCCAGTTTTTACTTGATGATTACAACAGCATATGCTCAAAACTGAAAGGAGAGTAAGCAATTAAACTCTACGTAGACTGTTAGATCTAACAGTTGAGAAAGACTTTTTGTTGTAATTTTCCTAATTTTTTCTTTTCTAGCTCATTTTCTAAGGAACTAGTGGGATTCTCCCACCAGTCTCTGATACTGAACTTATTTCCAGCTAGATTTGGTCAAGGGGAAGCACTTTCAAAGTTCCTTGAGCTTTCAGAAAAATATCTGGTCAAATGCAAGAGACTTTACTATCCTTAGGAAAGGCAGTAGCACAGGGTGAACTCTTATTAGAGAGACATGTGAAAAATATCCTGAATGCCCCAGATAAATATAAGTTTTGTATTCTGAGACCACAGAGAGTCCAACCATGAATCAGCAATCAGGAGCCAATCAAACTGCATTAGGTCTGCTGCTGATGGAGTTGTTTCATTCTTCTGATAAGTTATATCTAATTATGAATCTTCTGTGTGTCTTAGCATATAAATCTAGTAATTTCACTAGCAAACACAAAAATGCAGTAGCAAATTCATCATTCTATTCTGATCAAGGCAAAATTCAGAGGATAACCAATTCTTTATAGTCAGAGAGCCCATTATTTCTAAGCTAATTTCTGTATCTAGTCCTATATAGTAGTGAACAATAGTTATTACGGATTGGTAGTTTTGTGATTACTTTTGTTTGCTTTTTTGTTGTTGTTTTTTAACAAAAATGGATGCATGGATATGAAATTAATGTTCTGGGGGAATACTTTTTATGCCCAACTACTGTCTAGTAAATCTGCATGTGTTTGTTTCCCCTACTTCTCTCTTTATGGAAAGTTCTTTCTCTGATGTGTCTGTGCTACAAAGGGGTCCATGATGTTCCTCTTGGATTCTCACAGTGTTGTTCCCTGCTAATAATAGTCATTTTTCTAACTGCATTTAGTTGAATTTTCTTTGTTCCCCTTTGTTCAGTTGTATATGACACTGCATAATTTGACATGGAGGCTCAATCCCATGAGTCCAAAAATGCCAACATTCCTGGCACAGTTGATGAGATGCTGTAGGAGAGCATTTCCAAATCCTTGGAAACTGTATTGCACATTCATAATGTTCTATTATCAGAGCTTGTTGTCTCTGTGATCTGCCTGTGCTTGTTTTAGGCAAATATAGTAGTAGTGTGGGAGTTGTATGCTCTAGTCCAGGATCTCTATTATCCACAATGGGTGTAGGAAATCCCTGTACCTCCTATGCAAACATGGCACTGTAAATGAGAGCTCTTTGGCCCTAAGAGAAGTGAAACCCATTAAAGACATGTGTAGGTTACTGGATTACTTTTCAGAGTGTCAATGTCCATTCATATTGCTATGTGTTACCTGTCATGAAGCAGTAGTGGCTGTTTGCTGCTATGCTGAACTACATGAATCTGAATGATATCTTCTTGATTTTGGAAAACAGCAAATGTATCTGGAAAGGATACTGAGCACCCTCAGTGCTCATTGAAAAGGGAGATTACATCAAATTAAGGGGAGATAAGAGCACTGGATACCTTAAAAATCAAAACCTCAAACTTAAGTCATATTCAAAGGGTAAATTCTGTGAGCAGAATTGGCACCTGGACAGAATTAACACCTTTTTACTAC
>VYZX01025205.1:0-13983 GCA_013401335.1 Brachypteracias leptosomus | reverse complement strand
TGCCCTCAGTTGTTTTTTTTTCTTAACTCCTAACCTCAGATTTGCCTTTTTGTTACATACTGAGCACTGAGCTGAAAGCTGTGCCTATCTCCATCTCTTTCCAGAATGGCAATATTTACTACAGAGACAGTAGATATACAGATATTCTGTTAAAGNCCAACCCAAACCGTTCTGTGATTCTGTGTCTTGCTTTATATGGATCCCATCTCTCCTAAGTAGGTTTAGCATTTCATTCACTAAAAATTCTGTACTCGTTAATGTGCTCCAGCTGTGGGACTTGGTATGGAACTTAGAATCATACTAGTTGTATATTTGCACAGTTAGTGACTTCCACCACATGCTGGTTCCACTAACTGTGCAAAGGATGAATGTTAACTTTATGTTTATATTGGAAGTCACTCAACTCCTAAAGACAGTAAAGTGTGGATAAAAAAGGGAAGTGTGGCATTCATTATGAAGTAATAATATCTTTATTTTTAAACAGAAATGGTAAAGGTTTTTAATTGTAGTTATTAGCAGTGAAAAAAACATAAGTTGCCTGTGCAATAAGATGCCATTGGACAATGCCATCACCAGAGCATGTGTCAATAGCTTATAACATAATGAATGACGTTTGTGAATTCTCCTACTTTCTGATCTTGCCAGTGCCTTTAGAAAAATATGCAATCCTGATCCTTAGTAAACTATGTTACTCACCAGATGTGTCTTTGTATGTGTGTGAATATTGTCTGTAAGTTTTATTCTTTTCCTGTCATACTCAATTTACAGATCACTATTCTGAAGGAGGCAGTTTATTTTTTATAAACACCCAGGTGTTTCTGGTTCTTAAAAAAGATTTAGGTACCTGACAGACTAGTTTTTGTCTTTCCGTATCTGATCTTAGAAAAAAGATGCAATAGTAAATCTAAGCAAAAGCAGAAAGTCATTTTAAATACAACTGGTTTATTTTCACCTGTGTTTAAAATAAAAATAATTTCTCATCTCCTTAGATACTGTGAGAAATTGTTATTCTAAAAAAAAAATCTCACGTTTTGGGCTCCATTTCTTGGCACTTCTACACACCTCTTCCTCTGTGACAATAATCACCCCCCAACCCCATCTCTTAAAAAGAGTGATTTACAATTTAGTCTTAACTCCCCTTTTTCTGTGATTAGAAAAGTAATAATATGTTTTTTAACTCTTCTTGCTGTCCTATGTTGTTTTTTCTTTGAAATGAGAATAGATATAGCACCACAACCATCATACATGACAACCTCAGAACTATTTTCCAAGAAAAGAAATGAACAAGAACACCTCTTTGCCAATCTTAACATTAGTCTCAAAACACCTTAAGGTCTTTTACAAACTTCTAAGAGAAGATTGCAGTATCTGAAACAAACGCCTTTGTAACACTTTATTTTTCTGTTTATGTTTTCATAAGGACATGAGGCTTCAATCTTCCACTTAAAGTTAATAGGAAGTGGAGGTATAAATCTTTTCTTGTCCCTTTGAAGAAAATAAATCTACTCCTTAGGTATAAATCAGAAAAATAAACCCTGACAAATTCTGACAAGCTCTACTTGGTATAAGCTGCCCTACCAATGCAAAAAAACTGTAATCTCAGCTTTACTGACCAAATTAAAACCAAATCTATGCCTGCTCTCCGTCAAAGCACATTAGAGCAGTCAAAGCATAGCATTGATATAGTCCAGAATACTTTATGGTTTATAACGTTCTTATTCCCCAGATGAAGCCTGATACATCTAAATCTTTGAAATGCAATATAAAGTGTTTAGTGATCAAATGGAAGACAAGACTTACACTGTTCTTTCAGTCATAAAGTTCAGGTGGTAACAAAAGATATCACAAGTTCTTCCTGAGACAGAGTTGTACCTGGAGGGGGGGTGCTCAACACATGGTCAAGGGAGCCCATTTCAGCCTGCCAGCTCCTGAGGAGACTTGTTTCAGGACAGCAGAGAGGGTGACAGGAATAGGCTTACAGCTCAGGAACAGGCATGAGCACGTTGCACCTGAATACCACCCTGTGCTTGTTCTAGGTCTCCAACCCTGTGCTTGGCTGTAATTCCACAGGTATAGGAGCTTTCTTGGAAAGTAAAACCATCACATACAAGCAGAACCACCATAATCTTCTTGTATAGTGTCCTCAAGCTGTCTACACTGAGTAATTCTAATGTGATCCAGCAACCCATTCCATAGCATACAAGCTGTAACATGAGAAAGACCAAGAAATGCACCTCTTTCCAATACCAAAAGAAGCTAACATGCTCTGGGCAGAAAGGTTGTATATTATTGACAAATGTCTCAGTCTTAATATTTTCCTCATTTTTCACAGCATAAATTTGTATCCCTTCAGAAGAACTGCCTTCACTTTTTCCTCAGGTTATGCATTATTGCAACAGAATAAGCATTAATTAAAGCCATATTTCCCTCTGTTGTAATTGAATGCCCAATATGTGCTTGTATGAAATCAACTTCCAGTCAGATCATGGATCATTATGACAGAAAGTTTCCTGTACAAGTGTGCACAAACATGAAAGAGAAAATTAATATCTAACATTTCATTCATATTACACAGAAAAATCCAAGAGATTTATCTGGTTTTACCTAAGCAATCATAACGTTAGAGAACAAATAAAAACAACCAGCAACTTTCAAATTTAACACAATATACTGATGATATGCAAACGAGGTAGAGAGAAGTGAAGTAATGTAGACTCAGGGTTTAGTCCTGAAAATACACGCATACCTCAGTAACTTTATTCACAAAAGGTAGTTTTATCAAAAAACAATGTGACAGAGATATCCTAAAGGCTGTGGGGCTATAGACTTGGATCTCTCAGCAGTATTTCTGCAATTTCTTTCACTCTCTTGAGGACAGTAGCCATTGAAAAGATGAGTTCACCACTAGGGACAAGTCCATAACCATTGCTGCTTTCTTACATCTTCACAATCACATTAGCTCTATGCTCAAGGTTTTATTCCAGCCCCAACTACTTGATTGCCACTACTATCCTGTTTGCTTGCCAGTTAGGGCTGTTAGGTTTAGGGTAAGATTGATTCAGATACACTGACTATCCTCTTGAAACAGTATAAATATGACCCTCTCAAGTCAAGACACGCAGCATGCAGTATAGATATAGCTTTCTTTAAACACTTTGCAGTGAAAAATTCTGAAGAAAAGCAGGGAGCTACAATCAGGGCTCCAGATTTACATGGATAGTCAACCCTACAGTATTTGCTATCTGGATTTTTTTTTTTAATTTAATAGTCTAGTGTATACTTTTATAAATAGGTTTGTATAAAATAATGAGGTTACATGTTACCTCTTTGGAGGTCCAAAAGCAAGTATGAGGAATAAATGGATAAAATTTTTATTCTATTAACATGTTACTAAGAGGAATGGATAAGTTGGCAGAGCAGCTACAAACACTTTTATTTATTTCATTGTTTTCAAAGCTAAAATCAATCATGAGATGAAACAGTAGGTAATGCCAGCTCCCACCTAAGAAAATTTATCATAGAAATAATATACATCTGTATGAACTAGATTTCCTTTTGAACAAAACCAAATGTTAATTTTTATTATTCTTACGACTCTATCTATAAAAGGCTTCCTGTAAGAAGTGCAATCAAGATTTTTTGTCCTTTTAATACAAGTCTCAAGAAACCTTTATCACTTGCATCATAAAGTTAGGAAAACTACAGCAGAAAGTGTGATCTTTGCATAGACATCCATAAATAGATCATATGCCATTAAAAAAAATACAATGATGTCTACAGGAAACACAACAATACTTAATCATATCCAGTATCACTCATGCAAAAGACACTTTATAGGCAGTCCTCAAAAAAACCCCACAAATCCCAGACAAACCTTAGGAAATTCCAAAGAAGACAACGGGGGTAAATCAGTAAAAAAAGGATTCTGAATAAATACAGAAATCCTTCAAAAACAGATTGTATCTAAGGCTGGTATGATTTTTGCTCGGCTTTTTAAAACCTTTAGCTAACTTTCAGATACTATTCTCTAGGGTACAATACACCAGCAGTTGTAAATAACGAGAGAACTGATAAAATCTTGATTTGCTATTACTGACAGAATAAAAGCACTACCATGGGTAACAGACTGCAGGAGGTCTGTTGGTTGCATGACACATTCCTTCTGTCAACAACAACCAAATATTCACAGAATTATTAGCTGTATGGTGGATTCAGGCTAGCCTCTAGCAGCATTCTTTTTCTGTTAACTGATTAACTGATTCAATAAGAAGATGTACTTAATGGACATACCAGGTGAAAAACTGTAAACATTATCACAAAATTTTTTTTAAAGGGACCAATTTTGCGCAGAATCCACTGCATGATATTAATCATTTTCATATTGTGCCTTCAGAGAAAATTCATCTTTGAACAGGAAAAGAAAAGAAGCAATACTACTACTACTGTTTCGTGGATTGGAAAATCTTTAAACAGTGATATGCTGGGGGGGTACGCGGTGGGTGTGTGTGTATCTTATTGAAAAACCAGAATCTTCTCAGTGGTGCCCAGTGAAAGGACAAGAGGCAATGGACACAAAAATCAAATACATGAAATTCCTTTTAAATTTAAGTAAAAGCTTTGTACTTTGTGAGAAGTCAAACACTGGAACAGTCTGCTCAGAGAGGTTGTGGAGTCTCCATACTTCATATCATATACATGATATCTGGCACATTTCTGGACATGATCCTGGGCAACCTGTTCTAGCTGACTGTGCTTCGAGTAGGGAGCACTGGGATGGATAATCTCCAGAGATGCCTTCCTACCTCAATCATTGTGTGATTCTGTAGCTACTATATATTGCACACATTTTTATAATAATGCTGGAATAAAGTTGAGAAAATCTGCCCTAAGATAATTGTTTTCAAACAAAGAGCTAAAAATCATCTTAAAGAAAAAAGCAACAAATAGATTAACAATGAAGGCCAAAGGAAACATTTTGGAATAAGTCAAATTCAAGAAGAGAATTTTAGCAGTGATTATAACAATAGAACACTACATCTATATAACCCAAATTATTACATATTTGCATACACATTAGAGATCTAAAAGTCACAGACTAATTTAATTTCTTATTTCCCCACCTGGATTCTTGTAAACTAACTAAATTACTGCATGTAGAGTTCATATACAGAAATGAAAGAACACTGACTCAGACACATTGGAGTCCACATTTGGAGTCTGGTATAAACAGTTTAGTCGGTTTTCCCACAACAGGACAATGGAAGTGTAGCTCATTGTAAGTTAGGATGCTAAAACAAAGCTCTCATAAAACAGTTTAAGAAACGGTTTCTGAAGGAATTATTGTGTTTATAAAAAATACCTTTTTCCTGTATATTGGAAAGGAAAGATATAAATTCAATGAAAGATCTCAAGTTTAGGAAGAAAAGTTGTTGAGTTTGTTACATTTACATTTACAACAGAATAGGATTATAGGTATTATTAAGCAGATGGAAAGCAGAATGTATTTCTACAATAAACTTACAGGTAGAAGAAAGTATTACTGAAAGCAAATTATCAATATTGAAAAGTTGAGGCCTCTGAGAACATTGCGATTAAAAGGGGGGCAGGGGAGGAGAAGGATGCTAAATTAACTTTAAAAACCCATACCAAACCACACAAAAGAAACCATATGAGAGTTGCTGACTGTCACAACACTTCTTAAAGACTTCCAAGCTTCTCATCATGTGTTTTTGCCTTTACCTTATATTAAAGTCTTAGGACAAAATCTGCTCTTCCCATTGGTTGATAGGGTTGACTTCACTGGAAACTTTTGTATAAAAGAGCAGAAAAAAATTCTATTAAATTTGTATTCATAGTAAGATATTCAAAAGAAAAGATCACAGAACACATCTAACATATGGGCTGGGTAAAGGAAAAACAGGCAAAAAAAGTGGACTTTGGCAAGGCACATTGGCACAAACAGGCATCTGAAGTTGTGTGAACAGATGAGTTAAAATAGATAAGAAAATATCTGCAGAAAATCAGAGGATGCCAGCTCCTAAGGTCTGCAAAAGTGAAAAGACAATCCACAGGAAAAAAGAGGCCATAAAATCAGGAGATAAACTCAGGAAGGTGTCATTATGAAAGTACAAGGAGTACAAGATTTTACAGAAGAAAGAGATGGATGAAAGTTAGAAAAGACATGAGGAAGAATGAGTTTGGAGAAGACTTTTGAAGGCACAGGAAGTGAGAGTGTATTACCATACAGTGTTGATGGAAAGCCAAGGTGTCCAGGGCAGACTTAGGAGAAAGGAACATGAAAGAATTTTGTTAGGTAAGTTTTCTTAGGAATTTAGACATTAAAGAGAGATGGAATGTGGCTATTGGTGTTCCATACAAATGACAAAAATCTGTTCTGTCCAGAACAGAGAAGGGATAGACTGAAACTAAACCACCAACACAACAGCCTTGTATGGGCAGAGTTTCACATTGAGCATGTTCGTATCTAAATTCTCCTTCCCATACACAATCTAACCTCAAGATATGTCATAAAGGCAACAGAAAACCATGCAATGGCAATTATATTATAGTAAGAGCTGGCTTTCAACTCCAGGTTTACAAGTTATCTGATTTTTGAAAGGATAAATTCAGGAATCTTTGAAAACATAAAATTATCTTTTTAGGAACATTTACTGTGAAAATAATATCTGGCGATGTGTATCAATCACTTTGCAATGGATGTTAATCATTGAATATTAAAAAAGATCTTTAATATCTTTAAACAAAACACAAACTCAATTTTCTGTTAATACAAGGTGCATTCTACGTGCCTGATAGCAACTGTTGTCTAAGTAAAGAAGAACCAATGACTTCTAGAAGCTAAACATTCTGAAATTTCAGATACTGAATCAGTTGCTTAGATTGTACTGGGAATGATGAGACAATGTTCACTATTGGAGGACTAGTGGCATAGGAAGAATATGAATGTTACTCAAAGAGCTAGCATTATCTTTACATAGCCAGGTAGATTTACATAAAATTAAAATCGTAGATTTGTTTGTCAATATTTTGAATAAATGGTTAAATCTTGTTTCTCATCTGACTACATTATATAACACACTGTATTTGGCAAAGCCTCACACTGTTACTTTCTGTTGCCCTGACACAAAAAATCAGCATCATAGCATAAAATGGTTGCCATGTTATTAAAATCAGTACAAGGGGAAGGAACAACCTAGTTTCAGGATTGTACTCTGAAGAGTACATTGAGAAAGACAGCTAAATGTCAATATTTGTAAGCTTGCAGCTTATGAGCTGGTGTAATGTAGCTCTGCTTAAGTGTATTCCTCTATCAGTACACAGTAGGAGGAGGATTAACTTTTAAATGTGCAAGAGCAAACACTAGATAAAAGTCTGCTTAGATTCACAATTTGACATGAACCCACATCAAAAGCTGAAAATCATTTTAAAACATCCTGAAATAAGCATACAGCTATAAAATCTTTATCAGATAAACAATAGCTGTCATTTAATAAGTGATCAGTGATATCTATATTTCACAGAATCACAGAATGTTAGGGATTGGAAGGGACCTTGAAAGATCACGTAGTCCAATCCCCCTGTTGGAGCAGGATCACCTAGATCAGGTCACACAGGAACACATCCAGACGGGTTTCAAATGTCTCCAGAGAAGGAGACTCCACAACCTCCCTGGGCAGCCTGGTCCAGTGCTGTCGCTNAGGTCTCGCTGGATGGCAGCACAGCCTTCTGGTGTGTCAGCCACTCCTCCCAGCTTTGAGCCATCAGCAAACTTGCTGACAGTGCACTCTAATCCCTCATCCAAGTCATTGATGAATATATTGAATAGTATTGGTCCCAGTATTGACTCCTGAGGGACTCCACTAGATACAGATCTCCAACTAGACTCTGTCCCATTGATCACAACTCAAGTCATCACTGGCATTCTAAAAATGTGATTTCTCACTGTGTGTATCCTGAAAATCTGCATTTCTCTTAGGGTAAATCATTAGCCTTTACTGCACAGATGTTCTGACAATCTCTATTCTACACAGTCCCACATATCATGTTTTAATAAATTACTTTTCTAAAACTTTCATAAGAGCAAGGTTTTCTGAAGCTTAAGGAGAAACTAGAAAAAGTATGTTTTGTATTCTAATTATTTTACTTCAAGGTGAAGTAATCTGTTGAAATGGCATGTAAAGAAAAGCTACAAAATGTACTTGTGTACTACTTCAAAGCCTTTCTTCAGCCTTCTAGCTCAGAAATTTTTGAGTATGTTCTGTGTAAAGAAACGAAGGATGCAAAAAAATCCTCTCTGTTATTCAGGAGTTCAAAGCATGCCAAAGGTGAAATTATTTGTCCAAATGTACTAAAGACATAGATATTATTAGCATAAATGTTGATTTAGAATTATTCAGCAGCACAAGGAAACATAATATTTTCTATTTTAAAGTACTAAAATGTTGCAAAACAATGCTGAATAACACTTCTCTGTAACTCTAACTATTTTATTGAAAAGTTAATATTTAAAATCAGAAAAGGTTGAATATTAATTATCCCCCTACCTCAAAAGCCCATAAGGAGAAAAGGAGTCCTAAGGCCATATCTATGTTGTTTCTGAGATACGCAGGGATCAAATGGCTATCACAGGGTGAGAAATTTAAATAAATCCTAGAGTAGTACCAGACTGGGAAATTCAACAGTAATGAAACTTTACAGAATTCTAAAAGTTATTCTTCCTGTCTGCAGATAAGCATTCTCTAGGCAGTTTCTTTGACACTGAAAACCTGTAAACCTAAAGACGTGGTTCACTATACCTTTGCAAAATGCAAACCTGGAATAAGTTCACTGCCTTTGAAACACAGCACAGGTCAATGCTGACTGCATAACCTCCATCCCTCCCACTGCCTTTCCTTTGTGTTAGCAGAATTTAGCAAGCCTTGACTACACTATACAGCTAAAATTATTTTATGGCAGTTGTGAATCATTAGCATAATGCAATGTTTTTTCCAAATTTGTGAGAGAATCCTTGCATTGTTTCCTTTCAGAAGCAAATAAAGGTAAGAATGTATTTTGTATACTATTGGATATTCTTAAAGACATAATAAATATTATAAATTCATATAATGTAATGAGGATTAGATGACATGAGAATAGTCATGCTTCTCATTAGGCAAAATAATTTCTAAAGTTGTATGTTCTGCTCACAGAAAAAACATGAAAAAATGCATTCATTCATCTCTCAACCATGCTGAAATCAGATCACAGAAGGCATGTTTGAAAAGGTCTAGCTTTTCCAAAATGTACCTCATAAAATAAAGACAATAAATAAATCATAGTACATTAAAACAAATTTAATTTTGAGGGTAAAGTACTCTGTTCCCTGGATTCCATGTTTACAGAATATGGAGAAATATGTAAAAAAACCCCCTAAAAATAAGATCTTCAACAGATGAGTTGTCCTTCCATTTCATATATTAATTTCTTATTTGGAAAGCTAGAAGGTCTGTATATTGAAATGTACATGAGAGAGAGTTCATCTAGGTACAAGTCTCAAAAACTTATCAATATTGTTGCAATTCACACAAACCTTCCTTTTTGTCTTCTGCAGCAATCTTCACTTTTGTGTCTGTTATATCTTTGAAAGAGGCCAGAAAGAGTACTACATCTCCTTTTTCATTCTTTATAGGAACAATATCCAGTAGGCACCAGAATGAAGACCCTGCAAGGATAAAGAGTGAATTTAATTCAAACAGCTGTCTTTTAGCAGAGTTTAAAAAAAAAAAAAAGTGAACCACTGAATCTACAACTAATGTAATTCTAAAAAAAAAAAAATCTTATTTAGGAGGTCAGTAGTCAGGGAATCACAGATGTTCAGCTCATGTAAATCTCTTTGTATCATTTGTTGAAGCTCAGTAATACTGTTTTCTCTAGAAGCAAGGCATTAATTTAAATGCAAAATTTATCTACAGGGATCATTAATAGAGTTTAATGAAGCTGCTTACTCCTCTGAAACCATACTTTCCTTTGAACTCTCAACTGATGTTGCTTATTTTACTGGAATAGCTTTCACTTTGTTAACCTGACATCTGAAGCTTACATGTTTACTATAGAATCATTCTGCCTTAATCATCTGACTTGATACTCATTAAAACCTCTTGACAGAAGACCTGATAGTCAGAGCATCATTCCACTAATTCAAAGATATTTAAACTAATCAGACATCAGACTTAGAATAGAAAAAGAATTAACTCCTTACATCTTACAGATAGTGAGATTTATAATATCACACATCATCTGTAAAATTAACATCAGCTATGTTCCTTACTGTCTATAATGTTCACCTTAACTTAGACAATGCTGAGTTTGGCAATATTTTTAATCAATGTCAACCTTTCTCTGCCCACAACTGCTATATAATTAATGGAATCATAGAACCATATATATATATATATGGTATATATATATTTCAATACCAGGTTGAAAGGATCTCATGGATTATCTGGTCCAACCTTTCCTGGCAAAAGTACAGTCCAGACAAGATGGCCAAGCACCCTGTCCAGCTGCATCTTAAAAGTGTCCAATGTTGGGGAACCCACCACTTCCTTTGGGAGATTATTCCAATGGCTGATTTTTCTCAATGTGAAAAATTTTCCTTTTCTGTACAATTGGAATGTCCCCAGGAGTAACTTGCACCCATTACCCCTCATCTTTTCCATGTGACTCCTTGTAAAAAGGGAGTGTCCATCTTTTTTGTAGCCATCCTTTAAATATGGGAACGTTATGTTAATATATATAATTATGTATGATTATACACATATATTATATTGAATTATATAGAATGATATGTTATATATTATGTAATTATACATCTTAAAAGAAATTGTTACTGTTGTCGATGATTGTGTCACATGTCCTGTTTGCAAGGTGTATTGTAATTCCAACAGCATCATTCATAAGTTTGTTGTTCATGCAATCAGAACAGAAGGTACTGAATACTTAGATACTGGTAATACACTGGAAGCATAACAAAGATCTCAGCAGATATCCTAGATCCCCAGTCCAATCCATTCTAGGATAATTCAGTCCACTGTCAGGCTTTTGTCTTGAGTTCTGGAATATCAACACTATCTCCACCCATCAGCAGCCTACTAACATTATTTGTAAAATATGTAAGTACTGATACAGAATTACTTCTGCAGTTTTAAATTTCTTTTTGGACATGTCTTTATACTTCAACAATCATGTTCCTTTCCAACATACTATTTGTGGCATTCATTCACAAGCATAAGACTACTTTCATTCATAAAAAGGAACAGGAATAGTTCCCTGGACCACTGCTGCCACAACTGACTACTGCCAAATGATTCACTGAGCTTTGGAGGGATCCTTATCTTAGGAAGAACAAGCAGATTAGTCACTTTCCACTCTATTTGCTGTCTTCTGAACTCTGAAGTTTTGAAAGTGAACTGGACACATCAAGGTCGAGATTTCTATCTTGAATTTTCAACTGGAAGTTCCCTGACTGCCTGTTGAAGGCAAGCATAGAAAGTGAAATAGCAGCTTCCCTTTTGAAGAACCACCATAACTGAAGTTACAAAAATATACTTCAAAGGAAATTAAACCTTGACCTCTCCATCCTGGTCAAACTTTCCAAGATGCAGACACGCAGCTTTGAGAGTAGCATTACTAGTTTTGTCATCAGTTTTCACTCTTTTATCAAAAATCCTGGGAAAAACTGCTCAGTGGTGTTACTGTCACAAATGTTACAGAGCCACCACCCAATCAACTTGAAATGAGTCATTCAAATAAAAGAAGCATTAAGCAATTTTACTTTTCTGCTTACAAATGGAATGACAGATCTCTAGAAAATATCTTTATAACTCTTAAAGTGGACAAAACCTTACTTGTAAAACTATATTCTGTCAGGCTGCATTCTAGCAATAGTTTCAGTTGGACAAGGACTCACTCTCAACTCCTTTTTCTAAATAACACCAATAGCGGCAGTGGTCTTTTAAACAGCTGTTTTAATCTCACCCAGAAGTAGAAGCATATCTTACTCTTTTCAATTGTTTCATGTCTTTTCTACACAAACACACTAATAAGTCATTAAGGATGCTCCTGGAAGAAAGTTGTAGACATCAGCCATGTTCAAACAAACCTGCTTCATTTATGCAAAGAAGCACATCTGGTAATATTATCTGAAATGATAGATTTTGTAGGTTTAAGGAAGTTATTGCAACATGGTTCATCATAAGAGACAAATCCATGTAGCATTTCACATTTTAATGCATTTGCACTTTTGTGTGATCAAAAAGCATTTGAATTCTTTGGAGGTAAAGACTGGTCATTGAAATCATTCCATATCCTGTCAGCATTTAATTCTGTTTCTCTTCAATCATATTTTCTATCATTATTTGTCCTCATTCTCCTCCTCTGTAAATATGTCTGAAAATATTTTGACTAAGCAAAGTAAATACACATTAAAAAAATGGTATGCACCACCAAAGAAAACACATATCCAATACATCCACAGGCTACTTCTTTCCTGAAGAGTTCTAGGCTAGTGCCCTGCATAGTGGAGCTGCCTATCTTGGCATTACTCATGCACTCAATCTTCAGAAATCTTAAGCTTAGTTTGTTGGTTTGGATTTTTTTGTTTGTTTGGTTGCTTTTTTAAAATTTACTCTGAAAGGAGCAAATGAATATGAAGTACTCTTCAGGACTAGAGAAGATGATCCAGTTTAGGTCACGACTAGGTCAATATGTGCTTGCACTCTGTCAAATTAGAAGTGTGCTATCTTTCACTATTAAAGAGCATTTTTTGAAAAATATATTGATCCAATGCAATCCCTTACATAACATTTACTGAAAGCCAGCATCATAGAATTCCATAAGCCAAAAGAACTTTCTACTCATCAAAAAAAGCAGTGCTCTGTTTTGTTACACTTCTTTTGAGTGCACCCATCTGTGCAACAGAAATTCTTTCGTTGCTTCAGATGGTGCATACAAAGGTCATCTGTATTGTCAAAAATCATCTATAAAAGAAATTTCTTTTGGAGTTTTATTTATGTAGAGATTGTCTTTATTGCTCCAAGCCACCACTCTTGGAGAAAGACTCTAATCTTTCTCTTGCATTATGAACGGAAGGTTGAAAATATATTTTAATATCCTCAAGGCTTATATAAGCACATCATATAGAAGGAAAAAAGAGACCAAATGAAGCATAATCTTATCACAGAGTAATTTGGCTATAGTCCACCTTTTATATATACATAAAAAAGAGAGTGCTTTATGGTCACTCTCTCAACCACCCTTTCTACCTTTCCTCTCTCTGACAGCTAGAAGTCTGTCCTCAGACTGAAATCAAAACAAAGGTCAATAGACCAAGGAATTTAAAAGGGAGATTTTACACTAAAATCTGCCATCAGAATACAAATAGACTTCAGAGCCAGATGTTGCTTTCATTAGAAAATAAGGCCTACTTAAATGAAGGAACAGACTCAGGTGATTAGCCCTATTGGTGAACTATATGTTCTCATCATACAATAATACTTCAGTCATGCCTACCCTAGACAAAGCCAATTAATCCTCAGAATGGAAATATTTTGTGGATATCAGGGTACTGTAGAGGTATCACAACGTAGAAATAGAATGGGGTTATTGACAACCAGCTTATTTAACTCTTTAACAAAATAATTAAATTCTGCACTCATCTCATCAAAATTTTAATTGAGCTTTTCTGCAGTTAGTATCTTCTTAGCTATACATATTCCTGTGAATGACTTAAAACCAGTGATATTGATGTAAAGCTATATTCTTTTCTTCTTGTCAGTCTGGAAGTAGTTTTGCCCAGGCAGACAAGCTTAAGCCTTCCCTTTTTTGCCATGTGTCAAACACCAGTGGTTATCTTTACTTCCTCAGGATTTGTTTGTCACAGCACTCTCCAGATAGACACTGAGCCAGCTAGTATTGCCCCTTCTG